>KK118419.1:1136100-1157407 GCA_000611955.2 Stegodyphus mimosarum
GTCGTTCGCCTCTGTCATCTATGGCCCGTGGTGCACCACATTTGCCACGTCGCTGATTTTGGACAGTCCCATTTTGCCATGCACGGTACACTTTTACCACGGCGGCACGCGAACAGTTCACAAACTCAGCCGTTTCGGAAATGCTTCCACCCTTGGCCCGAAAGCCAATGATCATGCCCTTTTGGAAGTCGGATAAATCGCTTCGTTTCTGCATTACGCCAACGATTGAAATATTTTCCGAAGCCCTCACACACCCTTTATATACGCTCAACTGCACTGTGCTGCCACCTGCCTTCTGTGATTGGTTATTTAACTCTGACATGGAAAGTACGTGGTGGTCACATTAATGTGACTGGACTGTGTATAAGAACCTTTTTTTTTAAATTGAATTTTTATATCATATCTCTCAGTTTAATGGGTACTTGGGTAGAGAAGGAAATTTACGAAATCAACAAACTTGAGGCATGCTCATTTGTCTTCCTTACTTTTATGGGCTTGTATACTTAATAATAGAATTTTCTACTTTTTCATACCCTAACATATTTTTTCTTCAATGACTAAACAATGCGTAAGTTTGCGAATATAATTGATTATCGTATGAGTACATGGCAACTTTCGATATGATGAATTATCACAGCCCACTTAAGTGTCATTGATAAGCTATTTATTAAGCTCTGAAGACCTAATGGTTCTAATTGGCATTTTCGCTTAGAACCCTTTCTGGTACGATGATTTGTGAAGCATTGCATTTTGAAAATAAAGATTGTAACTTTCGCTTTATAGTCTTTACTGTTATTATTCTCTAGTTGTGATTAATTTTTCACGTGCGGATCTCAAGATTTAAGATACATCCTTTTGTAAGATGGTCTTTGGCAAACTTATTTATAATTAATTCTTAAATGTAGAATGTAGTTTGTATAAATGTTAGTTTTGTTGAATGTAGAATCTTGAATGTAGTTTAAACTAATTTCAAGTCCAATATTTACTTCCTACATTTATAGCATAGCTCTATGCATGGACATATGCAATTAAAATCACGGACATAAGCATATCTAATAAAATAGAAGAAAATAAGAAAGACCTATGTATGATCACCCTCGAAGGCCCATACAATTTTATTCTAAACTTACACCAAAATAACGTGCTCTTTATGACGAATGAAAAGTACATATATTGTTTTGCAACGCCGTACGTAATTTAATAATTAATAAAATACTAAAGAATCAAGTCTATTCTATATACACTTTAGATGAAAGTGATGTGAACCTCCCAAAGCCAAAAAGCCTTACTAGTAGGTAAAGTCGCTGAATACTGGTAGTTAACCCTAGATCGAGTCTAGTCAAGAAGGCTGTCTACTGAAGTATTTTTGCGGTTTTGTTCATGTCCAGCTTGTGTCATCTAGGGCAAGGGCTCTTTCTTCGATGTTTATGTTCATATCCAGCGTTAATACGAATTATTTCCATGTGAAACGTTCCACAAAGGCAGCGGTCTTCCTTCAGGGAGATAACTCTCTTCTTTGACTCAGTCCGTTACACATCAGGCTAATCCGAAATTTTCAGCTTTTGAGAAAGGTAACTAAGATTTAAAAATGATTCTTAAAGTCAATGAAGTTTATTAATATATTAATTTTTTTAAATAATGAAGTTATTTAATATATTAAATTTATTGGTATATTTGGTTATGGCACAGTACTCAAAAGCTATCTGCCAAAGAGTAGAGATGCCTTCGTGGAGGACTTTCTAATAGAAACTGGCTCTTTACTCTGTTGAAACTAGCAATTCTTCCTAATATTTATCCGATACTTTTCTAGGTACCAAAAATAAAATCAGATTTGTCAATTACTTTGTTGCACAAGTATTATGCTCCGGTCACCGGGATAGTGGTTATTGACTCTGACTTACGTACCGAAGGGCTAGAGTACAGAAGAAGGCATAATTGCAAATGTATAGAATATTTGTGGCATGAGGCACTCTAAATAAATGGCAACAAAAAGCTCTCTCATGTGGTTTGATGATATTGAAAGATACGTGAGAGAATCTGGGACCACCCTTGGGTGCTTTCCCTCAAAATTTGGGTGGAACATGTCAAAGTCGTAATATCAACTGTGTGGTGGGTGTCCAAAGCTCTTGCCAACAACAGTCGCAATTATGTACTCTTTGATTAGCCACAAGTAGAACAACACAAATATTACGCAAATACTCATGCGTAATACATGCGTACATGAATACTTACCAAGCTGCTGTTACTGAAATATTATTCTACGATGAATAGGAAATTTACTGGTTAAATGCTTAATAAGGAGGAATTTTTTAATATATTTTATATTCATTCTGTATATTTTCATAAATGACGAGTGGACAAACAGCATCCACGAATTAAATGTTTCGTTAGAATTCTCATAAATATTCACTGTTTTTTCAGTGCAGTCGTACTTTACTTTTTTTCCTTCTGCAAAACTGTGGTTTTGTGTAAACTGTGGTTTACGCAAATACCTTAACATTAAATTCATTATTATAAATTTAAAATAAAATACTAAAGGAAATTGATTCTGGAATTCATAAGAATGAGATGGGTAAATTATATTTCTATTGTAAAACGTAAGTACAAACAGATAAGACTCTATTTCACGTGAATTTTCAACCTAAGTAACGTTTTTGCAAGTTTATAAAATACTATAAAAGATTTCTCTATGAATTTCAATCCATCTTCATTATATGTCCTCACATGCTTTTCGTGATTAACTTGAAAGAAATATGCACAAATATACAAAAATCGCAGAAAAACCCACATGCATGTATCTGCTAACAAAAAGATAAAAAGAAATGACGGTGAGTTTTGAAATTCTAAGTTTAATTCTTCAATTGAAAGAGCTTGCATTATGTTGGAAAATAAGTAACGTTTAGATTAGCACTGGAGGGGGGGGAGATTATTAAGTGTAAAATCTCAAGCTATCGGGCCAACTTTGTTCCTCATTTATTCGAACAACATACCATACTATACCAACGCTACACTTGCTAGGTAAGCAGATGATAATGCGATCATCTCATAAAATACATCTCTTGGTTTAGTCGTAAATGTACCAAAAGAACACATTCAATTCCTGGAGTTCTGGTTCCAAAAATGGAAATTTCAGACAAAGGTGAATAAGAGCGAAGCACTACTCTTCTCTAGAAAAAAGGAAATGTACAATGCTGTAATCCTGTGGACCAAGCAAGTCACATATCTCAGCATTATACTCTGCCAAAGACTTAAGTGGAAGGACAACATAGCATATCATTTCCAGGTTCAGAGTCTCTAAAGCGAAACTTTCCCAATTAGTTTCCCGGAACTCAGTATTATCTCTAGATAACAAGTTACTTATATATAAGACCACGCTGCGTCCCATACAACATATGTTTATTTCTTCTAAGGTTGTGCAAATAAAACTCAAATCATCCTTAGACAACTCACCAGAAAGAGGTGTTCGTTAGATTATAAAGTCGCCTTCTAGCATGACTTCGTGGTGTAATTGGAAGCCCACTCAAAGCCTATTCGACAGGTCCAGGTCCTAGGTTCGAGTTCCACGATTCCATTGCTCATTTTTCACACTCCTGCATCAAAAATTTAATTATTCTTCAGTGGCGTCCAAATTAAAAAGGTGGTTGATGATGATTCTCCAGCAAAAGGATTTGGCGATTGGGTCCCCTAATCCCCAGTCGCCCTTTAAAAGGGGGAGTATATAAGGTATTTCTCCAGCCTTCTTAGCATGCTTTCGTGGTGTAATGGCCAGCACATTCAGCACACTTGTCAGGACTGAGTGTTCGTGCATATTCTTAACAAAGATCTTCGTGAACTCCTTAAGACCTGATCTGGAACAGGGAGCTGAATGCAGCTATGTTCTGGTGGTAGATACTGTGATTAAGTGGTAGAAGAACTGCACTTGAAAGGGATTCAAAATCCTCTTTTATTAGATCACAATTATTTACAACCACTTCCCAACTCGGGAGGGATACAGAAAGTAAAAGACCACACTTGGGTCTAAAATGAACAATCAGATAAATTTAAAGTAAAACTAAATAGAAATTAAATAGTCGTTGCTCGCAGAGCTTATAACGCGAGGTTGGCCTCTAACTAAATGGTGCGTAGCAAGATTTACTAATACTGACGCACTTGGATTTATTTCAATAAGCAATCACGTAAAGCGCTATGGCTTAGAATTTAAATGCTAGCTGGTCAGGCGAACGTCGAATAGAGTGACCGTGATCTGAGACTAAAAGCTCTGTCACACTGAGAGGTTTCTACCTCTGGTTTAAATAGTCGTTGGCTCCACTTCAAATTAGCATAAAACTAAAACGCGCGCTTCTTCTAACGGGAAGTTGAAACAGAGAAGAGATAGAAAGATTTAAATTAAAATAAAACTTTGTTAGTTTAACTAAAACCTTACACACTAATCTGGTTCTACGTGCCGTCAATGGTATTGGTATGAGCGCCATTTCCGAACATCCTTTCTCGGTAGAAATCCACTCATATTCACACGATTGATCATTAATCTCGTCTATACGCATCTCTTTCGTACAAAAGTAACATTCACAGCGAGAATTAATTAAATCTTCATTCACACACCAATCAATCACAACTTTCTTGCCTTTCATTCTAAATTGTTCAAGCAAGCAAACAAAGAGTATTTATCTTGCCAAAGATTGTTTATCGTGGATGTAATGGGACAGCGGCCTTCGTGGAAGTAATTATAATTAGCCCGCAAACGAAAGCCAAGGTTGTTCAATTAATGGCAATTAAAATTCCAATAATTCAAAATACGTGATTTGTAGTATACGTGATACTACAAAGCACGTAACTCTCTATCACTAAACTAAGAAGTTCCAGTCAGATTAACATAAGAAAACATTGGCACGCAACAATAAAATGGCTGCCATAATGTTAAGGAAACGCAGTCAATTCTGTGTTATCAGAAATCCGGTAGCATGCAATACGGAACGTGTATAAATTTCCTTCTGACATGTTGATTCTTGTAATAATTTTTCATTTCTTCATTTTATTCCTTTTTTGTACATTTATGTGCATTCATATTTAATTAAATAGAACACTAAAAATGTTGTTCATTTCTGATGTCAGCGTTTCCTGATACTTTGTTAGAAATTAAATCACGCTGAAGAATCTCAAAGTTCAGTTTTCAATGTATAATTCTGTAACAATAAAAAACTCCCGGACTTACAGATTATGCTGTTGCTTTAGTTTCAAAGAAAATAAAATTTTAAGGCGTAGAATTTTTTTTTATCTAGAAATCGAAACATATGCAGAGCATTTTTTTTTCCGGGGGGTGCAACAATTTTTTCTTCTCTTATTTTTTCTCTAGAAGCATATCCATTATTAGTGTAGAATACTACTGCGTGCATTCTAGGAAAGCAATCATGATTCAAAAGTTTTCCTTTATCAAATTAACGAACAAAGATGAAATACATCTTGCTTCTTTAACCCAAGATATTTGATTTTTGGTACAGAATAAAAAAACGAAACGAATTTAATTTTCGGAAGCAGATGAGTATTTATAAACTTAGGAACCGAAACACAAACTTTGTTTCATCGAAAATATTTCCCTATATTTTAATCCTCAGTGTAAAAACGAATAAAAATTGTTCCGAGGAAAGGTTAGATTTAAATAACAAATTCTTGAAGTTCTAGATTTGCATATGCACTCTGCTTTTCTTCCATTTATTAAAGTTGTTTCTTCAAAATAACTCAGAATATTTCAAAATCTAAAGTAATTTGCATTTTTTTCTTTTGAAAAGACATCTGAAAAACGCATAGACAGCAGATATATTGTTTCTGGAATTCAAAGCCATGCAATATAGCCAATGTATGCAGTATAGCCAATGCAGTATAGCATCCATTTCTGTGCTTGGCGGTGTCCAATTATTCGCTCGTTGATCATGCTGGCAGCCGATATCACACTCAGAAAATGGCCTGAACAGATATTTTATTAATCTCTCTTACGCACTTAAATATTTATTCTTGTCTTGAACTAATCGGCTAATGCGGAGACGAAATAATCAAGAAATCAGTCCTTTGCATGTGCTGCAATTAAGTTTCAGCATATTCCTATGTGAGTTTAATTTTGCTGTAAGGAAAAGGACCCAGCGTTCCTAGATTCGTTATTTCTGGAAGACGCTGTTTTATTCTCATAGAAAACGCTTAAGAAATTTACTTGTTTTATAAGGTATATCTCCCACATTCTTAGCGTGCCTTCGTGGTGTAATGGTCAGCACACTGAGCCGGTATTTCAGAGGTCCGTGGTTCGATTCCCGGCGAAGGAATTGCATATCTTTCACCTCTCTTGCTTCGTAATAACCTAATGTCTCTACAGTGGCGCCCGAACTAAAAGGGTTGTGGATGATGACTCTCCACACCCAGGATTTGGCGACTAGGTCCCCTAAAAGCCTAGTCGCCCTTTAAAAAGGGGAGTATATAAGGTATATCTCCCACATTCTTAGCGTGCCTTCGTGGTGTAATGGTCAGCACACTGAGCCGGCATTTCAGAGGTCCGTCGTTCGATTCCCGGCGAAGGAATTGCATATTTTTCATGTCTCTTGCTTCTAAATAACCTAATGTCTCTACAGTTTACTTCTCAGAATAAGTTCTTATATGCCTTCAACACCATTCGCTATTTTCTTTCTTTCAATATCCTTCTTTTTTACCCCACAAGCTTACCATTTTTCCGCTTTACTAAATCAATTATAAGATTGCCGCTGTTTATACCAGAGCGCTAACTGATCAGTAATATCGGGTGACAACCTCAAAGTCTGTTACCATTTGAAAATTCAATAACTCACTGAATAATGTAGGTACAGAGGTAAAAACTGACGCACGTAATCGAAACGTCATGAGGTTTTACTGAAAGCAAAAAAGTGCTTAAAATGGCTAACAGATAGCGCTTCATATGCTAACAAAAGCCATAATTGGCATAACAATTGATTTTTAGCAAAGGCTGTGTTCTTTATAATAAATGTTCAACATGTCCGCCGGTCCGCGGTCATTCATCAACTTTACCTACAGTCGAGAGACAATGCTGTGACCAGCACTGTGCAGCATATCAGTAGGTATGGTGAGAAATTGCCGTCGATGTTGTCTTTTAGCGTACCTAATGAGGTCGTACGATCGCGGTAGACTCGCGATTTCAGGTAGCCAGACAACCAATAATCATAGTGTTTGAGATCTGGGCACATGTAAGGCCAAGCATGACGCAAGTGGCGGCTTTGACAAATATGACAATTGTTAGCCCAAAGGGGCGTTAAACCCAAACCGCTAATAGTCTCAAAACGGCATTTTGTATCGTTTCATTGTCTGCGTTGGTTCACTTTCCAAATTGTTGCCGCCAAATATTGTCGCTATGTATTAAAGAAAATAAATATTAAGGAATTTGCATGAATGCACGAATGTTCCTCGAATTGTGAAAAAACAATGGTATCTACAGCCATCCAATTTTCAATAACGTAGTCCTCCAGCCGAAAATGGGCACTTGGAAGCCTCAATTTTGAATCTCAAACTTGTTTTATTACCTACTTCAAATCTCGTAAAAGTTTAACGAATTTTTGATTAACAAACACAACGATTTTAAAGCGAGCAATGGCAATACTACACGAAAAAAAAACATTTTATCTCCAGCGCGCGAGACTACTAAAATATATAAAAGATATAAAAAACTACAATTAGAAAAAAAATATGATACGTAAGATTACTTAGTAAGAACCAAAGAAATACTGTTGTCATCATAATACTTTTCCCAATTAAAAATAATATTAACGTTTTTATCATCATACAATTAATCTTTTTAACAGTTACAAAATTATTCAGATTTTTCCAGAAGTTCATTTTATGGTCCATTTCGAAAACTATAAGTACCATATTAATAAAGTACATAGTTGCAGTGCAGTCATTCGCATACTCTGCAAAATTGTTTTGGGAGCGGGATTCGGCTAGTGGGACTCCAGTTTAAGATCGCTGCCCATAGTGACTTATTCAACGGCCTAAGGTCCTCGAAACTGGTAATCGATACCTGAGACGTTGGAGATCAGAAACAACTTGAATGGCGAAATATTAGGGTACCTGAATTGTCTATGATGTTGGAGTTATGAAGCCCCATCTGTTCCTATCTAGCTTCAGTTATGGAAACTCACATTATTAGATAATTCTTTTTAGCTTACATAGACACGAATTTAAAAATATCTATCTGCGCTTACATAAATTTCTGTGTATATTTGTATATATTTATGTTACACTTGTGAATAAAATTCGTTGTTTAATCGTTAAAAATTCTCACCTTAAATTTTGCGAAATTTAAAGCGTATCTTGTAAATCTGCCGGATTGAAAGAGCTTTGAAATTTCTCGTCAAACGAAATCAGTTGCATGTTGGAAAAGGAGAAACAAAAAAAAAATTCTATAGCTTCTCACAGTTTGACACTGAATCATAATTTTCATTTTGAATACGCGAAAATTATGCATAAACACTTTTTAGTTCATTTAATTAAACCCTTTCACATTTGCAAGAGTTTTTTTCTTCAATTAATGATATTAATTCAAATTTACCATTTTTAAACATTTTGCAGATTCTAATATCTCAATATTTACGCGTTTTATTTCATGTTTTCTTGTCAGACCATGCTAAATTCATTCTCCGTTTCTTCCATGCATTGCTTTCCATATGAAACCTTTCATTGTTGCAATTTTTTTCCTTCTGAAAAGATGACCTGTTGGTCATCCGCGAATTGACAGCTTCTTTCAAAATCTAAACAATTTACGTTTACTTCCCCCTAATTTGAAATTTATATTATATATAGTATTAAAAAAAGACAAAAATGCAGTACTTGACCGTAAATCTTCTCGTTGTACTCGTCTCGGAAATGGCCTTCGATTGGACACATAAGGACAAATTGTACTGTCGCAAGTTTTCTTATAAATATACACGTTATTACTTGTCGGAAAAATATGCTCTTCCATTAAACATGCTGTCGGCTAAATATCCTGTCAGTTAAGTGAATGTGTTGGCTAAATGCCCTATCGGCTGAATTGTTGTGTTGGCTAAATACATTAACGACGACGTATCGGCTAAGTGGTTGTCAGCTAAATGTCCGCAATCGCTTATAATGAATTTCTTTGAAAGGCCACAACCTAAAATTTAACAAAACAAGCCATTTTATTTCAGAGTTATTATACTTTAAAAACTCGGTGACACATCTAGAAGAAAAAGTTTTAATCAAAGATGATCCTATATTTATTTCATGCCTACAATGAACATGTCTATACAATGTGACTAAAGGTTAAGGTTAAAAAACATATTAACACATTTTATAAATAAAATTCCATTTCCAATGCAAACAGTTATAAATAAATTTTAGTTTTGAGTCAATGAACTTTTGATACAATTACTGAATACTTATTTTAAACCTCATTTTGAGGAATTTACAATGTATATTGGATTAATGTTCAATTTACAATGTATATTGGATTAATGTTAGAAATAAATAAAAAATTTAGATATGGTCGACAATTCTACCATTCTTTTAACCTTCAAAGTAACGTCTCATTTCCCTTTAGAAAGCGATTTATCGGGAAAACGAGTTTATGTTGCTTGAAAATTATCAAATGATTTAAAAGGTTCTAGAAAAACACTCGCATTGGTTTGTCTGTTGTGCCATCAAAATGGAGCGCTTGCGTGTGATAGAACCATTTTCCCGAGATTGTTCGTATTTCATGTTTAGGTAAAGTAGGAGGGAGGAGAAAAAACCTTTTTACCGCAAAAAACTGATCCTCTGGCAGATATTTAGGGACGTGATGAGAATAATTGCCTGCTTCAAATATCGCTGAAAGTAGTAACAAAGAGTGGAGCGTGTCCCAGGAAGTTGTCCGTGTTCTTTTAACGGACAGCCTCTAATGTGCGTTGACCTGTGTGCAAGAGAGACTGATGGGTAGTGCTTTAAAAATTTTAGCAGCTCATGTGGTGTTAAAATATAATTATTTTTGTGCGTATCTATTACCTGAAAAGGTATATTCAGTGTTCTAAAGAATAAAATTTGTTATCAAAGTAAATTTTTGGTTTGAATGTTACTTTAAAATGCAGATCGCTCTTATGATGCTTAAGTAGAGGTAGATTTTAAATTATTGAACATTTAATAAGATATATTTCATATTACGAGGAATCAATAAAAAACAAAAGCAAAAACAAAAAAAAAATAAATAAATAAAATCTGAAAGTTTCAGATTTTTAACGTTTTTTGTGTTACCTTTATTTATTAAATATCATAGTTTTCGCACTTAAACCACAAAATTCAATTCAACAGCAATATTACAAAAAAGAAACGTCGTGAGTAAAATATCCGTCCTTGAAGGACGTTAATGTTAATAAAACGCTTTGAAACCTTTGAGTTTCCTAATCGAAAACTCGTTAAAGTTTTACGATAATAAAACAAATGATAATATTCGAGTGGAGTACTACGTTATTCAAAATTTGATGTCTCCAGGTACTTTCTTTTTTTCCCAGTTCGAGAGACATCCATACTTTTATGCAGATTCTTTATTATTTAATTTCTTTAAATATAATGTAGGTCTGTAATATTTGGTTGCAATAATTTGGAAAGTAATTCAGACTTTTATAGCAAACTAATGCAAAATGCCGAAACGGAATTAATAGCCCTTCTGTGCAAATTCCCCTTTAAGATAATAAATCTTACTTATTTATCTATACTCGTTCAATTTATAGAGCAAAAAATAATTATCATTATAAAATTCTGCATTGGAGGTTCATTTAATGTTTATGAAGCGTTAGACCTTTGCACAGAGATTTCCAAATTGTTCTATTTCAGAAAAAATATTTTACAAATACCTGAAAGTAAAAAAAAGTTTAATAATAAATAAAATAGAACATTTAGAAATACACTTTGCAAATTTCAGATTACAACATAATTCGTCATTAGTTTTTTTCCAATTATGTTACTTTACTTCAGTATTGCAAAATACACGAGATTTTTCTGCCTAAAGAGTGGGATGCCTTCGTGGAAGACTTTCTGAGGAAAACTGGCTCGTATTAATGTTACAAATGAGGAAATCGATGAAAGCCAAACATGCAGCAAGCCCGCTCACCTAGGTTCGAATCCTAAACAAACTACGAATTCATTCTTTTTTTCTTCTTTTTTGATAAAAAGTGTAAATAATCTTAGAGATTATTTGTTGCCGTAATAATGCTATTATTTTTCTTCTGCATATTCTTTTCCTAATAATATTATTTTCACTGCATATTCGTGATATGTTTTACTTTATATAGAAAAGTGGGTTTAAGATGTTGGAAATGTACCAAATATTTTTATACCAGTTGCATTTTCCCTAGCTAATATTTACAGTTAAATGTTTTAACACAAGCATACATGCCAGTGATAAGTTTATTCTTTATCTGCAGCTCATTAGAGAGAATATTTAAATGGAGGGTTAAGTTACTAAGACTTGTTAAATCTGTTATTCATGTATCATTGTGCAGCTCATCGATGGTTTTATTTTTTGTGTCATGAGAATTTTGATTTCATTCATTTAATCAAAAAAAAAAAAAAAAAAAAGAAAAAAAAGAAAAGAAAAAAAGTTTTAATACAGCTCCTCAGTTTAGCCACCTGATTTGCTTATAATAACCATTTCTCGGCTTTCAGATTCTCCCAGAAAAAATTCTCATTGCTTCAGCCCACGGATAAAGTTGAATATTGTTTTCATAATATTATCTAACAGCGGATTTTTGGCACAAAATATTTCTTGATGAATAACGTAACTTATTATGCAAAAGGTACTCAGAACATTTACTTTTCTCCATATATTTCTTAATTTTATTCTCCAGTGTTGTACCATCATAGTACCTCCATTATTAACTGCACATGCAGTCACTTTATTCCAGCTTTTATTAAGCTTTAAGCTTTATTTAAATCATTAAGCTTTCCTTTCAAAAAAAAATGTCCTATACACCAGATTTTTCTTTCATACGAGTTATTTCAAATAATTCCTGAATTGCTTTAAATTCATCACTGATATCTTATATGAAAACGTCAGGTTCTGCTGTATATCTATCGTTAATATTCTTATCAACTGCTTTTGAGAGTGCTGCAAAATCTATGCTTAAACCTTTAAATTGGCATGACAAATCACTAGCAATTTAGTTAATAGATTGCGTTAGAGTATTGGATGAAAAATTAGTATTTTTTAAATATCTGTTCTTTGCCAGGAAAAAGGAAATTCAGCAGTTTTAATCAAGGTGTTTTTAAGAAATTCTCCATCAGTAAATGGTTTGGTTCATTTGATTATGGCAAGGCCTCGAAAACTATTTGTCTAAGAGGAGGAATGCCTTCATGGAGAACTTTCTAAGGAAAACTCACTCGTGTACACGTTACGCATGGGATAAAGCACGAAAACGTCCATTCAGTCAGCCCGTTCGCGGGATCCGAACCTTGGCACGAACTACCAGTGTTCAACGACTTTACCGTTCGATTGCTGGTGGGCCCATCAGCAAATGTTTATAAATTTTCTGCAATCCTACGCGCATAGCAAAGTTTGCGTAAATTATATTTTTATTATTTGCTTCATCAAATAATAATGATATAAAAAATTTAAAATCTGAAAGGTTTCAAATTTTAACGGTTGCCCGAAGGGTTTGTTAGGGTATTTTATGCTCTCGCCGACTTCCAGTCTGCGAGGTCAGCTGTCACACTCACTTCTGCTAACCCATTTTTTTCCTTGTCTTTTAAGCTTTATAATTAAGCACTATTTTCTTTGCAATTACGTTATACAATTCAATGTAAAAATTAAAAAGAATTAAAAGCGGCATAGTAGTACAACGTTTAAAATGCCGATGCAGTTTCTAATTGTTAGCATTCAGTTTTCTGTTTTCTTCCAGTCTTTTCTCATATCATTATATCATCGTTCAGTGCTGTTAGGAATATGGATAAAAGTTGTTTTTTTCATCTGTTCATTGTTAACGTTTTATGTGTTTACTTTATGAATAAAGTCACGTTCTTGGCGCTTATGCCACATAAAATTAGATTCAACGGCAAAATTACGAAATGTTTATAAAACAGCATGTCTTTAGAATTTCCGATAGACAGACTCGCGAGCTGGAGTTAAAAAATAATATTTTATTTCGCACGGTGTTGCCAATGCTTGTTTTGAAATCGATGAGTTTGTTAATTAAAAATTCGTTAAAGTTTTATAAAGTATGAAATAGATAATAAAAGTCAATTTGAAATTCAAAATTTGGGCCTCTAGGTACATATTTTCGTGTAGAAGACTATGTTATTCAAAGTTTTATGGATCTAGGCACGATCGTTTCTAACATTGAGAAAAACATTTAAACATTCATGCAGATTTTTCATCATTTAAGTTCATTAAATGCAACATAGGGCGATAAAATTTGGTAGCAATAATTTGAAAAGTGATACACCGTTTATAGCGATTCAACGCAAAATCCCGTTTCGAGATTAATAGCACATTTGGGCTAAAGCCCCTTTAAGGCTAATAAGTAAATAAATAAAATAATTTTAAGTCAGAATTCAGGAATTTGTCCTTTTCTTTTCTTAGTTACCTTGCCCAAAATTAAAATTTTACTGAATGATTGCTTCGTGAAGGCAACGTAAACACTATAATTTTGGAGCTAATATTCTCTTATTATGAATAAAACACGCAATTTTATTGAGCACAGCACAATTAAAGTACATAATTTCAATTGAATATGATGTCCTTCTCTATAGATTTCATTTGTTAATTTAATTTACAAAGATGAATTTCCGCAAGAAATCAACCCTTAAAGGTTATGCACAGTTCTAAATGTCAGGCATTAGTATTATAATGAAGATATACAAGCAAGCACTATTAAGTAGCCATTAAAAGTCTTAAATTTCATTGCAGGTTCTAAAGTATGATAAAAGACGCCTAACAGACCATGTTTAAAATGTAAAACGTTTATGGTAGTTAAAAGAAAATTTTCAAATATTTTAAACGAACATAGGTATTTTATAAAGGATTTTAAAGCAACATTAAATTTTCTACCTTTTGAAATTTGAATTACAAATTTGGAATTTAAGCTCAAATTTGAAATTTGAATTATTATACCAAAGTGGCGTTAGCTGGAATGGGCTATTATTCTCGAAACAGAATTTTGCGTCATTAACTATAAATATTATAAACGGCGAGTCTTTAAAATTTTTGCCACTAAATACTATCGCCAAGGAGTAATCTGCATACATGTATGTGTATGTGTATATATATTGTTGCGTTATACGGTTCGTGGATTTGAGAGTATCCGATGAAAACACGATGCAGAACAATAAAAAGCACAATTTATTTACAAGAATCACTATTTACAGCACAGTTCCAAAATTCCCTTTAAAAGCGTCGAAAATCTACAATAAATACGCTGAAACAATCAGCAACACAGCTTCAGGCTGTAACTGTAAAGGTAGCTTCACGGCAACACTAAACTTATAATAAACACCGTGGAACAATCACCAATACACTGTCAAGCTATACTGTAAAGTTAGCTTCAGTAAAGTTACTGCTATACTGTAACTATACTGTAACTATACTGTTACAAGCTATACTGTAAAGTTAGCTGTAAAGTTAGCTGTAAAGCACTATCTCGATCGCTTTCCGTTCACCAAAACTCTCGCGTAGCAGCTATTCTCACACTTCTCACAACTAATCACACTGCTCGCAATTTCAGAAACGAAGGGGTTTATATAGCTTTTCTTTAGGTTCCACACGTTTCGAGAAATATCTCGACAGGAAGTTATTCTAGAAGCTTCCCGATTGGACCATGGAATATCGCCAATTTGGTCGCCAAATGGGCGATAAAGTCGCCAATCTGGCAACCCTCCCATACACTATTTTTAAAAATGTTTGTGATTTTGCTGTTGAATTGCGTTTTAAGTGGCTAAAGATGTGATATTTCATTAATTTAACACACAAAACATTAATAATAAAAAAAATAAAACTTAAGTTTTGTAAGCCATCTTACTATGAAAACTGAACATTGATATGATAGACTGAGAAAAGACTGAAAAATAGAAAATGTTATGCGAACACTTAACACTGCATCGTTAATTCTAAACATATACTGTTTTTTAAATTTTCATAATTTCTCTGTTGAGTTATATAAAGATTAAATGCGAAGAAAACGATGCTAAATAGTAAAGCTAAAATGAAATGGGTCAACAAGAGTGACTACAAGAACAGACTGGTGGACTGCGAGCTCAGCGAGTATTTAAAAATACTTAACAAATTCTTTTGGGTTATCGTTAAAATCCAAATCCTTTCAGATTTTTTTTGTAAATACATTTACGCATTTAATCATTAATTTATACGTATCTCAAATAGATGAATCAGTCTCATTCATCGTTAGAATGATTGAAAGATTTTCAGCGGGGTCTCTGGATATTAAATCTAATTCAGAGCAAGGCACAAAACCTAAGATAAATTTAAAATAATGAGAAAAGCATGCAAAGGCTGGAAAGCATACATATTAAAACAGTCAGTTCTTATTCCTTAATCGATTTTTTTTCTTCGACATCTTCCTTCTTTGAAGGAAACGTGCTCTTTTGCTTTGTTGCACTTTTCTCTATTTGCTGAGTACTTCATGAGATAGAAACCCATTAAATCCAGATCGTAAAATTCGGTGATAAAAATGGAGCCCCGAGCACTTGAAATTGAGAGTGAAAGTTTCCTTGTTCTTTTCTTATGCTTTTGAAATTGACAGAATCAAACCCTAATAGGTTTTCTTAAAACTGTAGTCTTTTCTAAGACAATTATGAAGATTTAAATAGTGGTATTCCTTTATTGATTTTTAGTTATAGATCTAGTTTTGAAGTAGCATTAATTAATCCTTCAATATTTCATAATGCGCAATGTTTATTATCGGAATAATTCCACCTAAATAAACGCATTTATTACCGAAGCATCGTCATTAGAATTTTATTTCTGAAAGAGATTAAAGCATCTGTTTTTAAAGCATTTTGTTATTGTATAAAGGAGTAAGTATTTTTCTTATAATTTGGTTTGCGTCTGCTTATTTGAATAGAGGGTGAATATTTTGCGATATGCGAACGAAACCCATCTTGGGCAGAACTTGACACATCGTATTTCCATAATGGTGAAGTTAATAAGGAGCGAAGCTAAGCAGCTTACCTTTACAATTATAATATATCTCACAAGAATTTTTATAATGTAAATGATGCTGTGGATTACAGTCAGAAGCAATTTTATCCATCCCACAAAACATTTCAATCATATACTTCTTGGAAATTTTATGTTGCAAAGATTTCAAGAGTTCAGTTATTTGAAATCCAACTTACAACAAGTACCTTTCTTCTAAAATCGGGAATTGTAATAGTTGGGGGCTCCGAGGGAGATTTTTGCGTTGTAAAATATTCTTTCCAACGTGTACCAAGCGGAGGTCTTTTGCCGGCGACTTCACTAGCCACACCACGCGGCAACATATACTTACTCCGGAAAATGTTTATCCAGTTAAGCTCTGTGCAGCCTCGCTTTATCGCTTTAAAAATAAATCCTGAGAACTCATAATATAAACGCTCCCAAGAAAAGCCTCACAAAGGTTCAAGAAATTGATCCTCATAACAGCGTGCCGTCACGGTGCTTGTATCGAAGTCATGCAGCTGAGCTTGACTGTTCAACGTAATGAATTCCTCACACAAAGATTCCGTTTCACCAAAGTGGTCAATTTCTGTTATGTTGGAGAGACAACAGCTGGCCCCTGGCTTTCTCCAGATGATTATTTGTCAAGACTCATTCTATGTTCTAAATCTCGGCTCATCATTCAGAATGGTTATACTCCAATCTAACTGTGGCTAACAATGATGCGTCTGTCTAAAACGAAACCGGGTTTTCTTTTGAGATCTGTTGCGGATATATAACGTGGGTCGCCAGGAAAAAAGGGTCTTTTCTGCTGGGAGTCCTTATACAGTTTGCCTGAAGATTTTATTTCAAACGCAGTTGTGAGATACTAAAAGTGCTCTCTAGCTATTATTTTCTGTGACATTGTACATTTAGTGTCACTTATTGATCCTCTGAAAGTATCGTGGCTTTTGGATAGCCTTGGCACAGCTTTTCGGTGATGATATGTATAGTTAAGAATTAGTACCACGACCTGGATATCTGCAACAATCAAATGACAACTATTTGAGTCCTGCTAGCCTCAGGACTACGCTATTACCTCACCAAAATTCACTGTTTGAACGTTTGCGAAACTTCATTTTAACTGAAACTAGTCAGTCTTGGGATTTTTCTTAGAAAAATCCAAAGACTGACTGATGAAACACAATGAAGAAACAGACGAAACACAATCCAGTAGACGAATTTCATTAAAATTCGGAAATTGACCATTTTAAGGTTTTTGTAAAAAAAAACTTTTCAATTATTTTACAAACCAGAAAATGCTTGCATAATTATTATCGTTCTTCAAAGTTTATGAAATCGGTTTATGCCATCGGTTTATCAATTTATGAAACGCTAGTAAGAGCTGCTTTGAACTACTGCAAAAAAATGCACATTTGTAACTCTGGGATTTACAAATTAAATACAAAAGAGCCCATATTATCCAAAAGATGCGAATGAACTGCGGGCATATACATGAAGAATATCGGATTACTTGCAGCCACCAAAGATCGGTCTCTGAAATGAACCGCTAAATAAATACATAGCCAGTAGCAAGTATGCGAACTTTGTTCCAGTTCAGTCTTACAGGTAGCTTTATCTATTATCAACAAAGATAGGGCAATGCCATAAATCGGTAATTATTAGATAACGACTTAACATAATTGCTGTTTTTAAAATTATGCGAATTAAACTGTTTTTAGCATACGTTATTATTTTGTTTCAGTACAAGCCTATTCATAAAAAACAATGTACTTTGATAATAGAGGTAAATTTTTATATTACGTAGATTATGTAGATTAACGGCTTAACTTAAATCAAAAGACATTTATTTCTCTTAATGGAACTAAAAGAATTAGGGCGAAGTGTCACCGCATTTTTTAAGGAAAAATTTTATGTCATCGAATACTGCACTATTTTTAGCTTTGTATTAGATGTTTTATAATACAAAAGTTTTTTTAACTACTCCTTGCCCAAATACCTCAGAATTTGAATATGAATTCATTAATAATCCAATATTAAAGAATATTTATCAGCGAGCAATCCCTTTTGTGGTTTTTTATGAAGACGTATCTGAAAATGAAATTCTTTCATATCCAATTAGACAACTGAAGATATTTTAATAAAGTATTATTCCAGATAATATCTACTGTTTAATAAAAGTCTGAAAAAAAAGAATCCCTTTTAAAAAGCTTCAGCTACATCGCAAAAGCTAGTCACGCAGTTCGCTAACTAATTTCCTGTCTTTGGAGGATTAGTCAAATAACATCCATGGAAATTTAATAAGGCATATATTATTAAATGCAGTCCGGCAAATAAATAAATGAAGTTTTCGTTAATGAACATTAACCAAAAAAAAGATTATTCTTTTGAAAAGTATTTTGGTTGAACAAAAAGGAAACACCCACGTGTATTTGAAAATATATTTGTTGAATACATTTTGTATTTTGTTCTTATTAAGGATATAACGTATTTACATTTTTGTAGGAATCAGTATATATCTCACGAATTAACAAAGTATATTAAACTATTAAATTTTGAATATGTAGATTGTAATGTGCTTTTTATTTCTAAAATACTTTAATTATTGGGGGTAGATTCATTCCATCACTTTTCGTTTAAGAAAATTAATTTTCATTAATGAATTCCTAAGGGAAAATTGGTAATTACAGCCTTCTTTCTATGAAACAGAACTTTAAAAATGTGCAACATCTATTAATTAAAAGCAAAAACAAGTTATGCTTTGCGACTGTTGGACTTCAAGGTCTATTTTATACGAATTTTATTTTAGTAAATATTTGTTAAATGACTAATATGTACTGTACGTTAATGGTAATCAGAGAAAACAGTAAATAATTTACCACTGACCACCTAATCAAAATTTGTATAATTAGGATTGCGAAGGAGACTAAGTGATAAAAACCATGTTCTAAATTAACATTATTTTTTAGTCATTAATGCATCATTTTCTTAAAAAAAACCATAAACAGAAATATATATCTGAACCCTTTAGAAAGGCAGAAAAACGAAGCGGAGAACTATAGAATTATTTTGATTCTCTAGATCAATGTTTCCCAGCAAGAACGCACGCCAGGGTGTAAATTCGATTGTTAAGGGGGGGGAGGCAATTCGAAAATGGATTCGTCCAGAGTCTAAGGGACAGGGACGTTCAAATTTCCTAATTTTCTTCAAGAAGCCGAAATTTGATTTTTTATTCCCAAAAATAAAGAATGATGTAAGTGATGTATACATAAAAAGGTTTTAAATTTCGGTTTATTTTAAATATTTTATAAAGAATTTTCGATGTAGACATGGACATTTAAAAATGATAAAGACGTTAAAGCTGGGCCACTAAATAACAATACCGTTAGCAGAAGAATAGGGGGGATGAAATAAGTGGGGATACTGAAATACAACTCGTTGAAAAGCTGAAAACAAGAAAATTTCGGTGCAAATGGAAGAATCAATTTTGAGAGACAATAAGGCCGTACTTACGTCATTTATGTTGATAAAGGTGATTTTGCCGAATACGTATTGTTCTGTATATCATAAGACAGCAACACCATTTCCAAAGATAATTATAGTAAGCTAAAAAATTACTTAGATGTAAAAAATATACCAATGAAAAACATAACATCTTATGCTGAAGATAGTTCTCCTAATATGATGGGGGAAGAAAAAGGGTTGTTTAAAACTGCTGAAAGATGATAATCCAGAAAAGCTTCTTGTGCATTAAATATTTCGCCTGTTCTAAATGAAGTACTAATTTAGCTATGTTTATCAATGCTATTAAAGCTAATGCCAAATGTGAATGTCTCTTCAAATATTTTTTGAACAACAAAATGAAGACTATAGAGGCTTACACTTCAAAATGAAGTAAGATGGCTGTCGAAGGAGAACTGATTGAAAAGATTTATGGAAATATTTGATACTTCTACTTATTTTTAAGCGACAAATCTGAAATGAAAAGTCTGTTAACGGTTGAAGGCAACGCATTTGTAACCGATAGCTATGAAACACTAAATATATTAAATAAACAATCCAACGAGCGAATAAAGCTCTTGTCGAAGCAAAAGCGAAGATATTTGGTTTCATTATCTTTATTGAATCATGTCAGGAATATATTTACAACAAACATTTTGAAAAATTTCATTGGCTCCGAAAATGTGAAGTGACTGATGTATTTTCTCATTCAATTAATTCAGTTCTCACTCCGTGGCAAGGCAAAAATAATAAAAACACAAAATTTCTTCATTAAAATTTTGAAGATATAGAAAAAACATGAAACACCAAACACAGTTAAAAAAATTAAAAAAAAAACAATTTTTACAATTAAACTTACAGTTTCTACGCAAAAACAAGCATTTCCGCCAGCGAGTAAGAAGACAGATTTTTCAGTGCACAAAACTCAAAGTTTACTTTGATCCCACTCGGCAAAAAGACACTGAAGGCGTAGAAACTGATTTAATTTGTTGTGAACTCTACGCTGAGTCAATATATGGGATAATTTAATAACCTAAATAATAATTCCAGAATGGATTAAGCATAATTTAATTTGCAATAATAAAAGAAGACGTTACTTTGTTGTTGCGAGGCTGAGTTTCTCTAGACTGGCAACAAATCCACTATTCCGCTAAGTTTCAAATGTAAACAAATATGGCTGCTATCGTAAAAAATTAGGCTTAGCTCCACTTAAACAACTTTTAAATTGTTGATAATTCTACAGCTATAACATGCAGGCTAACTAAAGGTATAAAACCTCAACTGGAAGAAAAGAATAACATAATCATTTTAAAAGCAAAAAAGGCACAATTTACACAATGATTTTGTGCCAAATTATATTATCGAATTTATTTATTCGATATATAATTGTTCAATTTTTATTTCACCCTGATAAGCATCTGCTGTTGTTGTTGTTGCTTACGCTCACTTACTGTGATAGTCCTTGTTGTCTAACGTAATTAGCTTAAGCCCACAAAATTCCTCATGGAAAGAAGCGCTAGATTACGCCTGTCGTTGGCAACACCTTGAGCACCTAACAGGTGACAGCGCGATTTGGCTCAGTTCCGTCCCAAATTTTGACGGAGAGCACTCAGGGAGTACTGGTCCGAGGGTCTCTTTCCC
>KK118419.1:1157420-1204427 GCA_000611955.2 Stegodyphus mimosarum
ACCACACGAGAGTTTCGCCTCGCTGCATATTTAAAGTGCAGCCATGTCGCACCGACACTATACATTTACGAATATCCATGCCTTCTCCGGGATTCGAACCCAAACCCTTCGGAACGACAGTCAGCGACGCTAACCACTATACTGATTGGGCGGCTGATAAACATCTGATTGTAACGAAAGTTTTCTGCCAATAAAAGTTCTTAATAAAATTCGAAAAAAATAGGAAACAGTATTTTTAGTGCGCGTAGTAATCAGCAGCCAAATCTATGAATTTCTGCCAACGTTTTGATAGTTATTCAAAGCCTTCGGCCCAGAAACTTGGCGGCCGCCTTTCCAAAAACAAATTAATTCCATTTCGGCTGTCCTGTGCAGAATAGAAGATAGCACCAACAAGATCTTGCTGCAGATGAGAAAAGAAAGTTAGAAGTCCGAAGGAGCGATGTCGGCTGTCTTTGATGGGCGTTGCAAAAGATACCATTCGAGTCCGTACACAGCCCAGCCAGTGAATGCAGACACATGTGGTCTTGCATTAACTTGATGGAACATTACATTTTTGCCCGAAACACAGTTTGACTTTTTTCCTTGATAGGAGCGTGAATTAGCATCTCGATGTACACCTTACTGTCAAGGGTTTTACCTTGGTCTAGCTACTCTTTGTGGATAATTCCAGGGCAATCCCACCAGATACAAAGCATGATAATTTTGTTAGTCAAATTGCGCTTTTGGAAGCCGCCGACGGCAGACCAACCCGTTTTGCGGCTTGTGTTGTTGAAGTAAATCCACGTTTCAGCACAAGTGACAATCTGGCCGAGAACTTTGCATTGATATTCGAGCAGATAAATGCAAGCCCGAACACATCTGTCCTTATCTGCTCGAGTCAGCTCATGCAGCACCCGGCGATTGAACTTGTACGTCAAGTTTATGCGATGCATAACGCGACTAATGGAGATGGTACTAACGTCTAACTCCTTAGCAAGATCCCGAGTTATTGCACACTGATCTTCTTCCACAAGTTCTCACATTCGAGCCTCACCACATCAGTAGACCGGTTAGAGAGCTCCGTGATAGTCCTTGTGTTTGAACTTTCGGTACTATACCGTCATAGTTTCACATGATACACCATTAGTACCTAAAGCTGCACACGTAATTTGGTGACTTTCTGTACCTGACCTTTTGCAACAGAACTGAAGTAACTGCTGATTCTAACCTGGCAGAGTGTTAGTTCCACTCAGCTCATTATGCCACTCAGAGCAATCTGGTAGAGTGATAGTTCTATTTCAGACATCTTGTACGTAATGATAGCGATATTTATTTACAAATTTCACAATACAGTGCCCTAAACCAAGAGTTTTTTTTTTTCAAATGCCAAAAATCATTTGAAAGAGTATAATTCAACACGCCAACGCTATCTTTTTGCGCTGAGGATATTTGCGGTGGCGGGAAACTTTTGTTTAAAACCCTATATTTCTTTTGTTTTATGTAATATTCGCAGGTGCCATCAGTAGGCTATGAAGTAAACAGAAAATAAAATGCTGCTTAGAATTCTGCAGAAAACTGAAGTATTCATATGACACACAGACAGATATATAATATATTAACTAAAAAGCATTGTTAGCATTTGCATTTACGTTAGCTACAGAATGCTAAAAAAAGACGTATCTGAAGTGCCTGTAATAGACGTAGAATTTTATACGAATGAAATCAATTTATGTGATACAAAAACTCATACTGTAAGTGTGAGTAAAAATAAGTAATAAAATGTGTTTTATTACTGTTTAAATTTAATTGAAATTTGTACGTTGTCTACATGTGTGTATGTTGTGATAATAACTTGTATTCAGTATTCTAATAATTACATATTCTCTTACTCTAGGTATTCAGGGACATAGAATTGGTAAGTATTTTTACATATATATTATCTGCTTATATTTCTTTTCCAAGTGTGTCTCTAAATTTACCTGATAATTTCCTTAAATATTCTTGAATTTATGTATACATTCATATGCATTATGTGCAATTAAGTACAAATAACCGAACAAGGGCAGTATCATAGGTTTCATATCTTAAATATTGATCCTAGATATGCAACTAGCATTACAAAGACCTGAGGGGTTGCAAAAGAGAAAAATTTAAAAGAATGATTTAAATAGTGTCCACGGAAGAATTCTTTAAATTTATAAAAAGAACAAATGTTTTACACAATCTTAAGGAAAATATTTACTATGCATTAATTAAAAAAAGGCAAAATACACAGTACTGTTTTCTACAAAATTCAGTGCAATATAAGACGAATTTGCTTAAATAATTTTCCCATTTATCCTCCAAACAGATTTAAAGAGTAATGTTAAAATAAACTTTTCTCGAGCTAGCGATTAATGGTCACATATCGGGTAAACAGCATTTGTCATCAAATGTGTAACGAATGGCAAATAAAAGTATTAATTCCACAATCTTTGTTAGTTTTGCAAGTGAAAGTACAGAATATTTGTACTTAACACACTTGACGTACTGAAGCATAATGGGCCTACTAAATGCAATTCATTTTTTGTTCTCTGTGGTACCATATTAAAAGTTACATTTACTTATGTTTATGAACTTTCCTTTTCTCCTCATTTTCATTTTCCCGCCCTAATGTAAATTTTTAGCTCGAGCGATATCCAAATGATATAGAAAGAAAGTATTTAAGGACAGGTGAGAGCAGGTCAGGACACACAGGCGACTTGCATAGACTAATCGAGTATCGTCCGGATCCCACAACTATCTGAAAGTATACTCCGAAATCAAGAAGTAAGAAAGAAACTTTAAAAATAAACTTCAAAGTAAGAAACATTTAAAATAATTTCTAACTAGTACTTCAAAGTAAGAACGTTTGTTGTATTAAAAATACAATACAGTAGTGCCCTAATGTTCATGCATAATTTAGACTAGGTGTTTGAATTACAGTATATCCCCAGAGCCAATGTTAGGCATTATGCCACTCAGAGCAATATTTATGACCCTCTAAATTTAAAAAAAATGCTGCATCTAAATTGCAAGGGCTGATGCAACCAGTACAGCTGGGCTGGTTGCGTCAGCCCTGTATACCCTTACATTGGAGACTTATCATCAGTAAGAGCTAATGATACACAAAGCAGGTTAGTAGTATTATTTACATAAATACAAAATTTGAATTACCAGCATTAAAATAGTAATAACAAAGTAAATTATGTACTCAGTATTTTTTGCAAAAAAGGAAACTTTTGACACATTAGATGAATATCCCTTTAGATTAACATCTGGACATTATATATTTCCTGTGTATTTAAAAATAAAAAAAATATATATTATGTTATTCTATAAACTTATTAAATGTTTTTAATTGGATATATCATGAACTAAATGCATTTTTATTTAAATCAATCAGATTAAAAAGTAAAACAGGTATTCTTAAGCTAGGCATCTATTGCTGTTAAATATTTTAGTTTGTTAATTAATAACAGACATTCAATATGAAAGAATAATATATATTATCCCAAATGGCAACAGACTCGAATGAAAAGTATTTAAGGACAGGGCTTAGAGGGTAGAATCAGAAAGTGTTCTGCCCGCTGAAGGCCACGTTGCTAATTTGGTTTCCTTGCGAATAGTATTCCATGTCGTTGCGTTCATTTCGCTTTTAAGCTTGCTACGGCGACTTGCGCATAGGTGCGAATGGTCTAATAATATGAGAATGCGTATGAATGCATAAATAACTAATATCTACATGGGGTTCAAATCCTTACCTTGTTATTCAGACTAGCAGTGAGCTTCGTTTAATCTCTATACAGTCCAGGGGTGACGATAAAATAAAAATAAATACTTTTATTCAGAGTAAAACGAAAATTCACTTATATCTCATTGGAAAAAAATTCTCCTTACTAATATGTAAATATATTCCGTCCAAATGAATATAGCCCATAAAAATTTCATTTTGAGTTCGTATTTTGACAAGGCGGACTTTATTCCGCAGCTAATGAAGTTTTCCCACTCATTTAGGTTTTCTCATGAAAATTCAGTTTTTTATTCTGTTTCTAGTACCAATATCAGTTTTACTAACTGCAAAATAAAATATATGGCATTAAAGTTTTCCGTTAACAGCATTCTCCATTAATAGGTGTACAGAGGAGTTTGTCTGATTTGAAGCTCCAGTGCGCTCTGGCTAGAATTGTTATTTCACTCAAAAAATTTAGAACTACTAGATTCAGACGCCGGCTGAATTCAAATCTTGATCTAAGCAAAATTTTTCATTTCTTAAAACAGATGCTAATATAACACTGGAATTGTTAAATCCAAAACTTACGAATGACCATGGCAAAAGAAAAACCTTTCTTTAGCATCATAAACTATTAAATAACTAGTTTTCCTTCACTACGTATTTTGAATATGTTTCGTATTTTTACCTTAATATTTACTGTACAAGCCCGTTAAGTTTTATCGTTCTTAAGTAACTTTTCTTTTTCAACGCATGATCATAATCGAAATATCGATTGAATTACGTCCTTCAAAAGGCCCTCTGTTTCATCCTCAACTATGCATCAAATTTCTAAAAAACGATAATTTATTATTGGAAGTTTGATGCGTTATCATGTGGAATTTTGGAAGAAGCCAAGAAATAAGAATAAACATCTATAAAATAAGCCAACGCCAATTTTAATTACACAATTTTAAACTTAACTGCACATTTCCAAGGGAAAAAAACCCGGCTTTTCATAATAGTAATTTTAAAATTTAATATAAACTCCGCTAAATTCAGTGTTGAATAACCAGTTCATTTCTTCCTACCTAAATGCACCGTTCGGGAAATCTGGTCAGCCAGAGAGAGAAAAGGAGAAATAAATTTTCCTTTCACCTTCGCGAATAACCTTACTTCGTTAACGACGTTATATATAGATAGCGTGCAGCGGCAAAATTAGAGAAAACACAGCAACGCGCAACTCGATCGTTTTGAAATTCTGATTTTAAATAAAATCGATGACGCAATGCAGAACTGTACATTTAAGATAATTAATAAAGATATCATTATCCGAATGTGTTGAAAAATAATAATTCTTTTTTCATGTGGTACAGCTATGCGCCGCATGCCCTAAGTTTATATCCCTGGATATGGATAAATAATTTTAAGACACGAATCAAAATATTGTTGCGTTCTACGGGTTCGTGGATTTCGAGCGATTGACGACACCACTTGACAAAGAATCAAAATGCAATTTATTCGCCAGTATTACACAAAACAGTTCCAACGACACATTTACAGTCGTCGAAAAACTACTATAAACACGCTGAAACAATCAGCAACACAGCCTTCAGGGTACAAAGGTGAAGACAGCTTCACGGCAAAGCTCTAAAGTACAACTCTCGACTCGGTCGATCGCTCTCAAGCTAATCACTGAACTCAAAACACTACTACTGAACTCAACATACTTCTCGATACTCTCAAGATAAACTGCTGCTCCGCGTACAGGCAGGGTATTTATAGCTATTGACCTGCCTACTAGAACATTCTCGGGAGAACAGGTAAGAATTCGTTCTAGAATGTTCTCTCTCCATCTAGGGTATATCGCCAAATTTGTGGACAAATGTGCGATTTCGCGCCACATCTGGCACCCCTGCCTTTACTTGCTCCCTTGCCATTTTTGGCCGCCCTAAACCCGCTTTGCGGGAAGCTATCTTATCTCAGCTGCGCATTTCGCAACAATATATACTTTGAAATTAGATGCATAAATTCTGATTTCTAATTATAAATTTTAATAGTTGTGTAAACTCTAAATTGAAATCAGATGTATAACAGCTCGTAGTGCATACAAAAATAGAATAAAATATACAGGAGGACGTACAATATTGCCCATTTCGGAACAATGGTTTTTGTTAAGATGATATTCTTTCGTACTGGTGCAGTCATGGGAGCTAGAGTCATAGAGAGCATGAAAAAAAGCTGCAAAATATAAGACAATGGGAAAAGAAAATGGCTAATCAATTAAATTCTTGCGATCAGACAGTGACATACTGCCGTCTTTTCCGAAGTTTTTTTTTCATTACTTCAGTTAGTATAAAAGTTGCATTTTTTACAGAAAGAACTAACATACAATGTACTCTCGATTCACCGGGTGCGGCTTAACCGTTTTGCGGATTATTCTTGCATCGCGGAGCCCAAGCACGCACATTCAACGCTGTGGACAGGTATGTGTAAACCGCAAAAGTGTGCAAGTCATTGTATGTACTAGAAACGGCTGGAATGCATCTTTAGGTTTAGTTTCAACGATTACATTGTCTTCTCATAACTCTTGCTGAAGAAGATGATGATTTTATGAAGTTCTGAAAAATGTTGACTGTATCGAATTTCATATACGGAGTTGCAAAAACTTGGTTGAATGATTCAGTGGCGATTTGACCGAGCTGGACTTTCAGTGCTTGAGTAGATATCGTTTGAAATGTCAAAAGAACAGAAGAGGCAGAGAGTGGTACGGAAATTACTAGCGAAGAAGATGCTTGCAATTACGCCAGCCCAAAACAGCAGTGAGTTTTATTAAAACTCTGTTGAACTTCATTGACCAAAGGGAATTCGAATACAACGATAAAACAGCACTTCGAAACTTACCCAAAATTCGACAAGTACTTAAACGCTTTCAAAAATAAAGTAAAATTACTGATATTTTTAAAGAACTAAACACATACAATACGTATGGAAATTAATAGTTCGGGTTATCCATATTTTGCAGTTATCCGTGATATGCTTTCGCAATAGCCCAGATAATCGAGAGTACACTGTAATAATGTGTGTATGTATACAGAATAAATATACAGGGTGTTTTTTTAAACTGACGGTATTCAGAGACCTCTGTAGCTTGAACTATCAGCCGCAAAGCCACGAAATGTTGTACGGGCACTATTGACAACATGGGAAAAAGGAATCCGCGAAAAAAAATTAGTGTCAAAAGATGTCGATAGGGGAAATGTGGCGCTTTTGATCTAAATTTTAACTGCACGATAAAATTTCTGACCACTTTAAAAAGTTACAGTAAACAGATAAATGAATAATAACGAATTAGTTTTTTCGCAAATGTGCTTTATTCTAAAAAAAAAAATTCTGTAAACGGTAACAAATTAAAATAAAAGAGAACTTTCTATTCGTCTTCCTTTTTCTTTGTTCTTTTGTTTTCATTCAGTAGAATCGCTATCTCGGGGAAGACGTCGGCTGTTTTCAATATGACCTCCATTTTCTTGGACTAAGCATTGCATTCAGTTCACCGTACTCTCTACAGCTGAATGGAACATTTCAGGAGGTACGTTCATAACAGCCGGTGTTTTGTTTCCCTTTAAAACTGATAAGTTAGAAACTCTACCAAGATAAACCTTCGATTTTAAATAACTCAACAGGAAAAAGTCACTTGGGATTAGATCTGGAGAGTGAGGTGGCCATGCAACACGAAAACAGTGACTAAGGACTCTTTCTTCAGTAAAGTGATGGTGCAACATTTGCTGTACGGATGTACCAATATGTGGTGGTGCTCCATCCTGCTTACCTGCATAAAGGCAATTTTGTCTAAGCATTGCCTTTGCAGGAGTTGTAGGATAACAATATTACTCAGCATATCATGATATCTTTGAGCGTTTACGGAACAGGTCTGTGGTCCTGCTTGGGTAATAGTCAAAAAAGTGTGGTCCGATGATAAAATTCGCAGTAAAACCACACCAAACACTTATTTTTTGGAAATGTAGTGGGATCTCTTGAACCACATGGGGTTGTTCAGACGCCCAAACTCTAGTAATCGGGATTTCGCATTTTGCAATTTTTTCCCGTGTTTTATGCAACATTTTAGGTGTCTTAAAGTGTAACATTTTCCCCTATCGGCAACTTTCGGATTTTTTTTTTTTTTTTTTTTTTTTTTTATGTCGTCAATAGTCCCCGTACAAAATTTCGTGGCTTTGTAGCTGATAGTTCAAGCTACAGAGGTCTTTGAGTACCATCAGTTTAAAAAAAAACACTTTGTATATTCTGATATTTATTTAATAGATAAAAAGTGCATTTCTATGAATAATTCACTATTTATTGTGCTTTACAAGAGCTATTTAAATGCTTTCATTTTAACTATATTTGACATTTCTCTTTTATACAGACGCCCCTCACGGATTATCTTCAGCGTCTCATATAATGTTGTTGTCATGGTTACCTCTAGCTTGGAATCTCAAGTTAGTTTACATTTTGAATTTGTTACGGCACTGAAGTTACTTTATCGGTACTGGAAATCTCAGTTTTCATGGGTGCTCGAGAAGATGTTTGTCATTGTGGTGAACGCCAGATTTTTTCAAAAGAAAAGTGTCTGAATGTATTCTTTTCCCTGTACATATCATTGGTTAAAATCCCTATATTTTGCATAAAAATATTAATTTCGATTAATATTTTTCATATGAATATTTATGTGGCATAAAATGTAATAAATAAAAATTGAATAAATTTACGAAAGTGGCATATAAAATTGAGTGAAGAAAATATCTATTAATATATTTATATTATAAAACTAGTATTGAAATATTTTCCTAATTTCTTTACTTTCCGTATTTTATCATAAAATTTTCAATAAAATATCGCATTAACTAACATAGCATTGAGAATACGCATCTATAGTAGTTTTAAAATTCCTTTACATGATTAAATATTTTCCCTAATTTTTCAAAACAGTTTTCTGAAAAATAATTGCTTTGCTTTTTTGATAAAAAGAATTAAATTTCAAATTTTGTTAATCAGCAGCTATCGTTTATCTGAAATTTGTTTTCAATACACTCCATATGTTTTTCCCTTTTACAATGAATCAAGAAGCTATCGAAAAGAACAAAATGTGTGGTGATCCTATATTAAAATACTTTAATATAGGATCACCACACATTTTGAGTAGCTACGCATCCTGAATAAGCTTCAGTATTTAATTACCAATAAAAAGCTCATATACGTTTAAAGTTTTTAAACAATTAAAATGAGATGTAACTTTTGTTACAAATCTAAGCATATTGTACTATATGTAATTTTGTTTGCAGCCAGCAAAAACGTCCTTGTACATCTCTGACCAAACGCTTTCATTTTCTTGAGTCTTTTGCTATAGATTTCTGGATCAAAAAACCTTGCATTAACTAAAAGTACACACTAAAATTGGGGAAGTAATTTCCTATGTAAACGTCTCAGATACTTGTTGTCACTTTCATATGTAAAATATCCGAAAAACGGAAAGTGTTTTTTAGACTTTTAAATATAAATATTGCCGAATATGAAATGTTTGAACAGCATATGTTTGAAATGTTTATTGATGTTGTTATACGCTCACATTTATATTTTACCTTGTATTTTGTGTTTATAATGAAGCATCCTTTATAAAAAAAATTTTGGAATTATTTTACTAATATTATAAATTTTTGCTTACTGACGCTAACGTATCATGACGCAATGTGAAGCTTGTCATGTATTGCATGTACAAACATGTCTAATACAATGTGTATAATACATTATACGTTTTATTCCAAGTTATGTCCTATAATGACTGTGAAAACTGTATATAAAATATGCCGTTCTGTAAATAAACATCCATGAACAAATGTAAAATAAATATGAATTGATTTTGAAGCATTTGTTGTTATTTCCTAATGCAAGCTGTAAATTTGCAAAGTTTGAATAGTGTTTTTCCAGTAAATGCTTCCAATTATAACTTTAATTTTTAGTTCTTTTTATTATCAAGGTTTAATTCAAATCAAAATGAATCTATCTGCGTAAACGCTTATTCACCATTTCGCTCCCTATTATCCTTCGATGGTTGAAAATAATTAAATCTGAATTTAAAAACAGCTTTTACTATCAAAACGTATTTTAATTCCCGAATATATACGTTGGTTTCCTTATAGAGTTGCTCAGACATTTCGACAATAATAAGTTAAACAACCAAGAATTCGTAGTAACATAACGGCAAATATTGTTTTTGTTTAGAACTTGACCGATTTCAAAATTTCCTATTCACTTTCTTAATTAATCTGTAAACACCAAATGTATTTTTCAGTCGATTTAAAAGTAGCAAACTGTTTAAAATTTAAGATGCATCTTGTAACGCGTAAAAGCTGAATTTTTTCCACTCAATACAACCAGTTTGTTTTAAACCGATGGATCAGGGAATCATCAAAACATTCATTTAACAAAACATCATCAAAACAGTTTATTATACAAAGCGATCATTTGCATGTCTGCGAAAAGCTCTAAGACAAAACAACGAGCTTTCTGTTGAAGACTTTTGGAAACAATTCAATGTTTTAGAAATAGTGAGAATGATCGGACAGTCGTGGAATGAAGTTTTCCAAAAACGTTTAGATGACGTCTGGAAAAAACTGTCCTTTTTTCATAACTAAAACTGAGGTGGAATCAGTGTCAGAGCCTGATGAAATTGGTAATGTGATTGAAGAAGTTGTTGATCTCGCCAGGCAAATAAATTTAGAAGTGTATAGTGATGACGTTTAAGAATTGCTAGATTCCCACAAACAGGAGCTGGCAATTTATGAGCTCATAGAAATGCATGAGCAAGAGTAAGACATTGAAGAACTTCAGTCTTTAGATCCAGTTCAATCAGAAGATCAAACGACGGTTGGGAATTTGACAGAAGGCCTTAGTCATAAGGAAGAAAATAATAATTACATTCGCAGTGTTTTTTTGTCATTTCGTTTTAAGAACAAACTATTATTAATTATTCTCTCACTTGCAAATTTTTTACGCATGTATGAAGAAACATGAAGGACGCAGCCTTTCTAGAACTTCAGCAAAATTTTTTTAAAGATATTTCTGAATCCGTCTTCAAAATTTGACGAAATGCAGTAATATCTAAAGGGAAACTCAGTAGTGTAAAGATTATAAACAACATTCTTTAACAACACTTCTACGCAGCTTTATATCAACATAATTTCTACGCAAATTTGTCCTTGCGTAACAAAATTAAAATGTATATTAAATCATTCATATTGGTATAATGAATATTTTTATTTTATATAGAATAAGAAATCACGTTCTTTTAAATTTTTAAAACTTTTTATTTCCATTTTACCACACAGATGGTGCTGAGATATTCTCCAATTCAGTCACAGAAACCCCACATTTGAAGATTTTTAATAATTGTAAAATGAATTATTGTAACTGAAGATTTTCTATTCTGTTATATTTTGTTTTTCGCAATTAAACTAAGTACTTTATACTTAAGGTTCCGCACTTTAATCAAGCTGTTCATAGCTGAATTGAAAGTTTCAGATCTGTTGTAAAGTGTAAAAAACAAATTAAAACAAGTGTAAAAATTAATCAAATTTTTTCAAAGTAAATGAAATTTTAATTAATGTAATTAAAAAAACTATTTTTATAGCATTTCAAGCAATAGAAAGATTAGGGTAACCTGGAAATAAATTCCATTAGTTCTAAAAATTCTTATGTTTTGAACTACACTGGTGTGCAAAAATTAAGGACGAGACGGTTTTTTCAATATAACTTTGTACAAAAGCTTTCCAAATCAACACATTTAATACCGTAAGATCCCCAATACGTAAGGACATGAGTAATGTAAGCAACACTTACTAAAAGAGAAATCAGAGGGATAAAAAGAAGCTTTATTGAAAAAGGAGCATGGAGCGCAATGCGACTGAAGGCCGAAACATCCCTGTGATGGGTGTCCAGCAAGAAACATCCGGTCTTTAATAGGGGATATGATCTCGCCTGAATATGATCTCCCCTGACTGCAAGGCAGGTTTCACAGCGTCTGCCCATGCTGAGAATGAGGGTGTCAATTAGTTGTTGAGGCATTGTTGCCCATTCGTCTTGCAGCGCCAATCGAAGCTCCGGAATCGTTACTGGTGGTAAGGTACGAGCTGCCAAGCGTCTGCCTAGAAAATCCAATACATGCTCGATGGGATTGAGATCCGGATATCGTGCCGGCCAATCCTTACGGTCAATATCCTCACTCTCTAAGAGCTGTTCGGCAGCTATTGCGCGATGACACGGTGCATAGCTGTCCATGAAAAGGAACTGCGGACCCATAGCGCCTCTAAAAAGACGCACATTTGGAAAAAGAATCTCGTTACAATAACGGGTCCCGTTGAATGAGCCTGCTTCGAAGATGTGAAGGTCTGTACGACTACCAAGCATGATGCCTCCCCAAAGGAGAACACCGCCACCTCCATACCTGTCCCTTTCAATGATGTTCGAGGTATGATTGCGGCTTCCCCGCTCTCTCCAGATGAGTATGCGATGAGAATCGCTACTCAGACTGAATATGCTCTCCTCTGTAAAGAGTACTCGTCCCCATTCATTGTCTCTCCAATTCCGGTGTCCCCGGTACCACAGAGAACGCCTTCTCCGATGGACAGGCGTTAGAGGTACACACCGTACAGGGCGTCGTGCAAACAGACCACCACCGTACAGTCATCTGTACAGTCTAAAACGCGATATCGGTCGTCCAGTCGCCTGTGTCGTGTGTCTAGCGTTTTTTCCTGCTGTCTGTCGCCTGTTTCTTCTGGCCTGTAAGGCAATATACCGGTCATCTGCGGGTTTGGTTTCTCGTGAACGACCACTACTAAACCCCCGGATAGCTGTTCCTGTAGTTTGAAATTGTCTCCAAAGTCGTGAAACGATGCTGTGAGACACCGACAACATACTTTATACTACTCAGGCACTCCTCCATTATGTCTACCTGCATATCTGCGCATGTGCTACCGTACATGACCTTACTTAATCTCCTGATTGGTCTTTCTGTCCGCTCTGCCTCTTCGTTCAGCTGATGTGCTAATTTTTCGACTTCGTCCTTAATTTTTGCACAACAGTGTAATTTATAACTCAGCAAAATCGGTTTTACTTTCCTGTCCGTCGTTTTTAGCATTTTGTATCTTTTATTATTTACATGGATCAAACATTAAGTAATAAAATGTCTCTAAGTAAAGAATGTCTGCAAAATAACAACAGATTCTCAACAGAAAATTTTAGATACTTTGTGGAAAGAAGAATTTTTAGCTGAAATAGTTATCTCTTTGAATGAAAGACGGGAGACCCGTAGTTAGTGTAACCGTTTAGGTTTTCGTTAGCTATTAATTTATTGAAATTTAAGTTTGAAAAAAATTTATTCAATAGGTTTAACTAAAATAATTGAAACAGTTAAATAAAATTTACAGCAAATATGTACATAAATTATCTGATACTTGATTTTTTTCAGAGTTTTAATTAAAAATCGTGATTTACAGATTTTTGAAATGTTCGTAATATGGATAAAAGGGAATATTAAGTTGGTTATAAATTATGTAAAAACATTATTTCTTAAAATATTACACTGCACAAATCTCAAAGAGAATTTTTCTTGTCTTCTAATTTAACCGAAACATAAAAAGTGCAAATCATTGAAAAAAGAAACACATAGTTACTGTTACTGTCACTGATCTTCTAACGTAATATAACACCTTTATTTTGCTGGACTCTCATCTCGACGCTAGATATAACGTTTATATTGTTTAACGAGCAATTCTGGCTAAACAACTCAGAAATTTAAGAGCTGTATTAAGTTCATTTTAACGCTAGATAAATTTCTATGTGAAGTTAAATAAAGTGTTCTACTAATCATTTCTTAAATTTTGATAAATTTATCATATTTTTACCTTTCAAATTTTGTATTTTTAAAAGTAACAATTCAGACTTTCATAATTGTTTTACGAAACATTGCTCTCGCAAAAAAATTACGTGTATTACAATCATCTCACTTTGACTTCTTGTACTTTAAATTAATTTTAACTAATGAAGCAAGTGCTTAGTTTTCTGATTTTGCTCTGTCCACACATATTCCTTATATATAGGAGTTCCTGGTTTCAAAATTAAAAATCTCGTGGCACAACCCATCCTGAACACAGTATGAATTATTCATTAAATCTCGGCATATAGCGAAAGTTGAAAAAGTTGAAAAGAGCGATCAGTTCCACCCTTGAAACCTGAAAGAAGTTTCGCGTGTGGAAGGAAGCGGTTTAAATTATGTTTTTCATTGAACAACTTGTGTTTTTGGTATTGGAATACCAAACGTTAGATCACAATCTTGTGGCAACAAGGCGTAGTTTTCAAATACGCCTGAATGTTCTCCAGAGCCTCTAAGTGAAAACCATTCACAAGCTTTTCGCTAAATTTTCAACGGACAGGAAGGGTGGCTGCTGGTAAGGAATTTGGGTGGTAGACAAAATGTAGTTACTCCTGGAAATGTCGCAACTGTTTTTGGAATTATCCTGTGTAATTATAAGGAATATTAAGAATATTTCAAGGAAATCCGTCCGAAGAATTGCAGCAAATGCTCGTATGAAGAGAACTGTTTGAGGCGTTCCAGCACGCAGAAAATACTGAGAAACAATTTAGACAAGTTTCATTCAAAAGCCAAAATCACCAGGCGCAGCGCACAGCACCCTTTTGTAACTATTATTCCTAAAATTTTATATATGTCTTACAGCTTTCACAATAAATATACTGCTTGTTGTATTCCTCTATCGATTTTTGGTTTCGAGAATTTAAATTTTTAATTCTGGAACTCTTTCGCGAGACAATCTGGAACTCTTTCGTTGTTCATAAATTTAGAACTTAATTCGCAACATTTATTTAGCTGAATATTGAATGGAAATTAAATCAGAAATTAAGCTTTTACAGAAATAAATACTTCAACAAAGACCATAAATTCTTCAATGACTTATTTTATTCCATTCCTTCGTACCTTTGCCTGAAAAAATAAACGATCTGCGTATCTCGTATTTTGTACCTCGTTTAAAAAATGAATATTAGTCTCCAGTTCAATGTTTTAAAACGTATCTAGATTTTACAGCGTTGATTTGTATTTTCATGATATTAACAAGAAAAGAAACGTTTGTGCATTTTTATTCAAACTAAATATGCATAGTAATTAATACGGTCATTTAACATAAAATCTCCAAGCGATCCTGTTCTAAAAGATGTTATTTCTTTACACAGCACATTAAGAGTAACTAATGAAGCCCCTAATCGGAGCCTTTGAATGAGTTAAAACAGAAGAAAAACATTTTGGGACTTCAAAAGATTAATATCTGTTATTATTATTTATTCATTATTAGTTTTATCTTGAGCTCGAAACTTGACAGAAAACAGTATTGCTTCAACTTGTAAGATCACAGCATTTAAATCTTTCAAGATATATAAAACTGTATCCACATATCTAAAAGTAAAAATCTTTATGAAAATTAACCTTCATCTGACTATTCATCATAACAAATGAACTTTAAAAAAAGTTCTTACTAGATTGAAATTATAGAGTTTTATCCAAAAATTTATTACAATTCAATGGCTAGGCAGAATTCCAAAAATCCTAATATTGGATAAAACAAATTATTATTTTGTTTTAATTTTTTAAATGAAATGCAAGTAAATAGATTGTTTAAAATGTTATCAATTACTTAAAATATTTGACTTTCCAAATTACACAAATGATCAATTAAGTAATTCTCAGTATACACGGCCAACAGTTTTTATTATACCTTGCACAAACATTTACAGTTTAATTTTCTCACGTAAGTTAATTTGATATTGTTTAGGCTTATTTGCAAAAGGAATATCTTTAGTTTTTCATGAAATAAGAAGGTCCTTGTTTGCCGATATACAATTTTTTCGTAGCTGTTTTGCCACACCTAAAAAAAGTCCAGATGTCTAATGTTTGCATTAGTAGTTTATTTACAGATGATCCATTAATGATAAATTAAGGGTATTAAAATACACATGTTCTGGCATTTGTAGGATTCCAGTCTTGACAGGAGAATTCTGGGCCATTTGATCAAAAACATGTATTCCATATTTCTTTGCCTTTTAAAAACTCATTACCTCGAATGTTTCCTTTTCTTTTGATGCAACTTGTAGATTTGAAACTATAAGAACTCATAAGAACGACATTTTGTTCGTCTTCCCTGATATGATATTGGATTATATTACCATACTTAAAAACTTTTACTGTAATACAATTCACCGTCTCTATGCTTGAATGAAATATATATAGAGAGTGCCCAGCAAAGAGGTTCGTGATTTCAAAATTAAAAGTCTCTAAAAGAGATAGAGAGAAGAAGACAACGAGTGCTATATTTACTATTAAAAAGGTTGTAAGATTATTAAATAGAAGTTTCGAAATACTAGTTACAAAGGCTGCCAATAGATGGCGCCGTAAGCGAGTGCCTGGTGACTTCGGATGTTGAATGGAAGTATGTCTAGGTTCTTTCTCAGCATTTTCTGAACTCTGGACCGCTTCAAACCAGTCTCTGCTGCAATTCTTCCGGCGGATTTCCTTGAATTTCGCTGAATAATTCCATAAACATTTGCGACACTTTCAGGTGTAACTGCAGTTTGTCTAGTGACCTAAATTTCCCACCAGGTCGTCGGCCATGATGCCTGTCCGGTGGACATTTATCAAAGAGCTTGTGAATGGTTTTCGTATCGGGTTCAGTTACACACACACTGGAATTTACTCGCGGACTTTAATGATATTTATCACCTTTATTCTCTTTAATTTTACACAGCTCATGGTCACTCGAAGTTATAAATTCTCCCAGAGACTCTTAGCTCACCTTCTCACGTTATAAAACTCCAAGAGCTCAACAGGCGTGCATAGATGCAAGCATTGAGATGCCCGCGCAGACTAAACATACCGCCCGTCTTGACGTGATGTAATCATTAAAAATTGTAAACTTAACAATGAAAAACTTTACACAGTGTCACAATATAAAATATAGGTAAGTAATTGTAAACATCAGCATGATGACATCAATAACTATAATAAAGAAACACAATAATTAATTATAAACATACTTTTTTTTTAATTTGTCATAGGTAAAATGCAAATTTTATTAATTGATCTCTTAAAAATACCGCTTTTCGTTTTCACTGAAACTAACCTTCCCTTATTGTTTTCACCTAAAAATATCTCTACGATTCTGCCAAGGTGCCAGTTACATACAGATACGTTATCAGTCTTTAAAATTACCATAGTTCCAAATTTTATACTTTCTTTTTCAAAGAACCATTTAGTTCTTCCTTGCAGTGCACTTAAATAGTTATTTCTCTAGTACTTCCATATTGTTTGCACGATTTTAGTCACTTTTTGCCAGCTCTTTAATCTATTATCATTAACGTTTAAAATATTAGGTTCTGCAATAGCAGTAAGGAAATGGCCTGGTGTCAAGATATCAAAATCCTCTGGTTCAGATGATAAACTACGCAAGGGCCGAGAATTCAAGATCCCCTCAATTTGAGCAATCACTGTAAGAAACTCCTCATAGGTTAATTTCAAATTGCTTACTACGCGTTTCAAATGAACAGATTTAATACCTGCCTTCCAAAGCACCTCCATGATTAGGAGTTCATGTACTATTTTTGTGCAATTGTTGCGCCCGTTTAAGGGCCAAAAGCTTTGCCTAGTAGACAATAAGCCTTGTGGGCCAATATGCATGTATTTCTTATGAATCATCGCAATAATTAGATTAGGCAAATTATGATTCTTTGGTAGGATTATTGGAAATTTTCTATCAAAATTCAACTTACAATTCGCTCATCTGCCTCCAATCGTAAATTTCCATATTGATCTAGAAATGAAAAAATACCTGTTACTTGGCTATCTGGAAGTACCTTACCATCGTTTTGAAGGCTTGAGATTTCTTTTTTAAACTCAATATTTCGAATCATCTTAATCAGTTTAAGAGCAGCTAATTTTAATTCTACGCTCTGAAGACGACAGGAAACTTTGTCCTTTCCCTTGCAGGTATTTACAAACCTAAAAATAAAACTTTAAACCCGAATAATTTTAGTGTAACTATTACTTAGATTTACGAAATCCTCAATGAAAGGGTTAGCTTTCACATTACGAATAATATTAGAGTCACTAAGGATTTTAAGTTCTTCTGGCAAGTCCTTCATAGTAACTTGCACCGGAATCTCTTTATTTGGATACTCCTTGTTTTTCAGAAACAGAGGGCCTTTCCACCACATATCATTTTCTAAAAGTTTACTAAAAGTTATATATTTTCTTCGAACAGTTGTACTCAACGTGATTATTCCATAAAAATTTACAGATTAGAAAAAGTGGTCATATGCCTCAAAAGACTGCGGGAAAAATGGATATCTGAGAGTCAATACAAGGCGAAGAAAGTACGAAAACGTTCAAATAATCAGTAGTAGTGGATATTCTAGAGGTAAATCTTAAAGATTGATTATATGTGACAAACATATAGGTATGTAGATGCTTCCAGTCTCAAGTTAAGTACCCGTACAAAATCAAAAAAGTGATAAAATATTGAAAGTTGAAATTAACAGTTGTATAAAATAAGGAAATGATTTCAGATCCGAAACAGGACTAAAATTGACAAACGTAATGTATGTTAAAATATCGAAACTCCAAGAAACAACTTCACTAAAAAATTATATTAAATCATAAAGATCCGCTTCGTTCAGGTATGCAAATATATTAGACCTCGTTTCCGTTTATATAGTCAAAAGGCATACCAAACTCATTAAAATGTTTCAACAAAATTCCAATAAAATTGGACACTCTTTTAAAAATGGCATACAAACACAACACTATCGCAGTTAGAATAGAGAAGCACACTCTCCGCTTTTAATATGTAATTGTGAGTAATTCGCGAGTGACCGACACAACAATGCATCCTTCTTCTGACTTTATTGTTATTTTCCAATTTTCCATTCTGGACTTCAAGTTTTTAACTCATTATTAAGCTGATTGTCCCAGAGTAACTGATATTAGTCAAACAGGTATTAGTGATATTAGTAAACTTCCCAATCCAATACCGAACCCTATATCTGAAACTGGAACGGGTCTGCAAGACATTTATCGGGGAATTTTTTTGTGCTCTATATACAAGTTTGTTTCCTTTGATTCCGACATGTCTAGATACCCAGAAGTAAAGAATATTATTTCTTTCACCCCTTAAGATATACTTCTAAAACGTAACGTTAACTTCTAAAACGTAACGTTAACTTCTAAAACGTAACGTTAACTTCTAAAACGTTAGGACTTCTAAAACGTATAAATTCTATTCCTTAGAAAAGCTCTCCATTGAACGCACAGCCCTAATTGAGTCCGTATATATAATACATCTTTTATGCCGTTGTTTTGAAATGAAAGAGAAAGCACAGTATGTCTCAGCTAATTCAAAAATGGAAAGAAAAAAAGCCTTGTGCAGTCTGAGAATTTCAGTTTTATTGTCAATCGCAAAATCTTCCCACACGTGATCACAAGTCTTGAAGCGTTTGTACATGGAGGTGAATAGATGCTATATTCATTTCGGTGGTCCAAAAAACGTGCTGGTACTTAATCTCGTTAATGTTACTTTTCTTTAAAATCATTGAATACTTTAATATCTTTAATTCTTAGAATATTTCAAGGAGGAATTTGAAAATATTTCATTGCATGGAAATTCATCCCAGATATATCATATTCTTCGACGAGTGAGCGACATCTTTTCGAGAAGATAGGTATGCATAAAGGCCATGCTTGGAAAAGAGATCATCTCAGTCTAGTATAAACTGTAATTTCTCAGTTTGAACAGGATGTAATTTCTTTCTGTCTTTCTAATGTAATTTCTCAGTCTGAACATCCTGTTCAGACTGAGAAATTACATTAAAATAGGAAAAATGAGAAATCTTAACGGAAGTGATGGTTCAAAGCATTCTACAGAGACTATACGCATATGTTCGGAATTCTTCTGAAAAATCCTCAGAACTTGATGATGTGCTTGGTCAAGTTTGGGTAAGACTGTAGGATGAGCAGATTCATATATTACTGTCTCGTGATTAGTTTAGACTCCAAAGGACCGTAACACTACTGAGAGCTAACCAGCTCCGCAGAATGTACTCGGTAGAACTCTCAAGAGGTTTAAAGTCTCGTGCGCTGGAGATAATGTTTTTTTTTTTGTTGCTCTTGCTCGCTTTGAAATCGCGTTTGTTAACCAAAAAGTCGTTGAAGTGTCACAAAATATGAAATCGATAATAAAACAAATTTCAAATTTAAATTAGGGCTTCCATATGCCTGTATTCTATGAAAGATTACGTTATTCAAATTTTGATGGCTCTAGGTACCGTTGTTTTACCACAATGCGAGAAACATACATACATTCATGCAGATTCTTCATTATTTTTCTTTAAATATAATACAGGGCTCAAACTTTTGGTCGCAGCAATTTGAAAAGTGATTCGCCGTTTACAGTTTTCAACGCAAAATGCCAAAACGAAATTAATAGCCCTTCAGGGCAAATTGCCCCTTTGGACTAAAAATGGGACAGTTTCGTTCTACTGGGCCGATTGAAGAAATTCAAATTTCTTTTTCATGTCTCGAAAGCGCGACTTAGGCGATGTATGAGATTTATATATAGCATTGTTCTAACATAGGTATTTTGTCCCCAAATCGGACTTTTTTCTGAAATAATGTACCATTTTCTTCATATTTCGACTTTAAGATTCAAATTATGCCCAGATATTAAATTTTGTAATTTTTGGTGAGAAATTTACGGAGAAATTTAAAAATTTATCTTATCGTATTTTTTCAGTTTCCGTCAAGAATAGTGACAGGCTTAGTGAACTTCTTAATTCATAGCAAAATATTTTTCTTTCCTTTTCTCCTTGTCCCCGAGCGGAAAAGAGTAAAGAGTCACCGACACAATTTCGTTATTATCGCTTGTACCAAATTTGAAAACTCGCCAAAATGTAAATTCACATATAGTTTGGGAAATTTTGAATAAAAATCTGTATTTTTTGCAGGTACGCTTAGAAAAACATCTACTTCAAGTTGATGGCAAAATTTTTATAGGTTGTAATTCAAAATGTTTTTCGAAAAATTTATAAAAAGTATTTAGAAACACACATTTTAAAAATAATCATAAAAAATGTGCGAATGTTATTTTTAATGAACCTAAATTTCGAAATAGAAAAGGAAAAATCAAATAAGGTTAATAAAAAATGATATTAATAAATATATATCAAATTCAATTAACATGGAGGAGCTAATATTTTGAGAGCTAATTATTTTAAAACTACTCATGCGATGCTTACAAAACTTGGCAGTTGAGCATACTTTGAGTCGTAGAATTGAAATATGGAAACAAATTGGTATGTCCTTTGAGAAAAAGTTCGATTTTGCGTCAAAATACTTATGTTAGATTCATGCTATATATAAATCTAATACATATCCGAAGTCGCGCCTTCGAGACATGAAAAGCGCAAGATGAATTTCTTCAATCGACCTAGTGAAACAGGAGATATAGAACAGTCCAATTTTTTTGGCAGTGTACAGAGAATTCATCCGCTTGCTTAATAGTTTGGTAAATTCCTCTACTGCATTACCAATATTCATATTTTTTACCAATTCATGTGTCAGCACTGCTAGGCATGAGAACTAATTTTATTCTCCCCTACTAAAACAATTAGCGAGGTCTAAGAATAGGAACTGCATTACCTTCATCTTTGTGAAAGGATAAATGGAAAATGATCCTTTTTTTTGTAGATTCTTTGTAGCAAATGAGTAACAAGGGTAGACACAAGTAGAGTGAAGCCGAGCAAATTGCTAAAGCGATGGCATAGTATTCCTTGTTAGTCAGTGTAGTAGTAAGTAGATGTGTTCAGCAAGCATAGACAGTGATCGTGCAGGTAATGTTCGATCTGCTTCTTGCGTTGGTTACTTCTCCACCTTGAGCTTCTTCCGGACAGTGAAATATATCGGTTGAAGTCACTAAAGGTGATGAAAACAAAAGGCAGCTGTTTTATTAAATGATCTAAATCTCTTTGATCAATAACTTCATTTGGTGGCAAATAAAAACAGCATACTGTAGTAAACATCGTATATGTATTGCAACAGTTTGTAGATCTGCCCTTAAAGGGAGTACATTCGAAGGGCAGCCATGTGAGGCGAGAAGTACTGTTCCTCCTCACGTACGCTCTCTGTCTGTCTTATCTCTTTTGAGAACAAAATAACTTCGCCGCTTTATCTCTTGTTCTAGTTTAAGGGAAGTCTCTCTTATACCACAAAAAAAGGATGATATTTATTGATCAAGTCGATTACTGTCACCTGTAAGGTGTTCAAAGCTGTTATCAACGACAGGCGTAATCTTGCGCTCCTTGCCAAGAGGAATTTCGTGGGCTTGGGCTGACTATACGTCAGACAGATGGGCTTTAGTCAGCAGCAACAACAATTAAAGGTTAAGATATATCACCTATAGGTTACTTCTAAATAGAAACCTGTCAAGCAGCTTTGCCTCTTTACCTGGTGATTGATGAATGATTGATCGCTTTTTTGGTGAGAAAAATATTCAAGCACTCATTTTGGAGCAATTATACTACTTGTCTCTTGTACTAGGCTAGTTAACGTGTTACTTTATTTCAAGTGAACAATTTTCTTGCCTTGAATTTTCCCGCTATATTCGAGCCTGCCTACTGCAGTATTCAGGGTCAGTTTTCAATAAATTAATTCTCGTGCCGAGAGAAACACCACGCATTATTTCACCACATCTGGCAAGGCTTTCAATTTTAACATAGTATGCGGCGTAAAAGTTTCGTAACTGGCTCTTTTAAATCAAAATGTTCATAGATAAAATAAATTCATCTGTGTTATATTTTAGTTTGAATGGTGAATAGCAGTATTTTTTTAAATCGGATTTGTGTTTAAAATTTGAACTTGGATTTAATCAGAATGTCTTCGATTCAAATTCTGATTGTACCATTTGACAAATGAAGTGCAACTTTATCTTTTAAAGTGAATGTGAGCTGAAATTTCAACTGTGATTTTTTTCAATTGAAATTGAAAACTCTTTAGTGGAAAAAGTTCTTTGACTAGTATGCTTATTTTCAAGTACTACACTTGATTTTTCACGTGTCTTCCAATTTCGTATTCGAACAAATGTCAAATACAAATGCTAATAATGTACTGATTATTTTTTAATAATTTTAAACAAATGAACTGGGCCAATAAGCTATAAACTATTACTGTACTAAAGATTAACAATGAAACATCCAAGTAATTCATGGTAGGATTGGAGAAACTTATAATGACAAGATAATAAGAAGTAGTAAATGTGATGCAATATAAGGTCGGATATATTGGTCATGGATATATTTTTTTTATTGAAACATATTAAATTGAGCTGGTTCGAAATTTCGAACACAAAAAATATGCAGTGTATGAGATATTAGCTGCTTAAGTAATGCAAATACTTCTTTAATTGACTATGAAACTAAATGGTTAACCAGAAATGTATAAACTCATTCAAAGCACTTGCATAAAATGTACCAAAGCGGTGGTGCAATTTTTAAATATGCTTTTCATGTTTAAAATTAGACAGTGAAGGAATATTAACTTACAACAGATTTTGAATAAACCAGTATCAGTTACGATGGTGATCAGCCAGGTATTTCTCTTCTTCAAATATTTTTGCGAAATTACGGAAGACCAAATTTAAAATGAAATCATTGGGTGAATCAAACAGACATTAAGCGTAATTTCTTGAAACGAAAATAATAATGAAATCTCATAAAACTATACTGTTAGAATTTTGTAAACATTGGAAAGAAACAGATTAAAGTAATTGTCATTAACTAAGAAATTAAAGTCTTAATTAATTTGAATTCAATTCACATTCGTGAAATTTTACATTCCTGCAACTGATTGCATTATAAGTATGCAACTGATTGTTGCTCCTCAGCCTTTGCAAAAATGTTGTCTTCTGAAGAAGAGGAACCTACGTGTAATCACTCTTAAAATCGAAGAAATTTATTCAAAATCTACGCCAATTTAAGACTGCTGTTTTTTTCCTAACGCTAAATTCGACACTGCCATGTGAGATTTTAACAGTACGTTTGATTTAGCAATTTGATCAGAATGCTTTAGAACACAGTATAATAAATGTCTGCGTTTTAAAAGTAATATATTTTGCTTTCGAAAAAAAAAGGACAATGTATATGTATTTTGCCATTCTATATTTCTACACTGAATACTGTAACCTCAATGTTAAGAAAATAGGAAAAATACTTTCGTATTTATTGGAATTATACTAAAGTCCAGGAACATATCAAACATATCATTTCACCTTGAAGCCAGAGAAGGCATATATGTTAGTGTATACAGATATATAAAGCTTTTCATCTTGATGCAAAAGAACGAGAAATCGAAATACATTTCGAAACAAAGAAATAAAAGATTTGTTTGCATTCACAAAAGTGTTTACTTGGCTTTCTATTATTGGATATCGAAATTCGTTGATACACAGCACCTGAAAACAACTTTCGATACTGGCAAAAGTGCAAGATTGAATTTCTTACCTTCGCTTTCTTGGTACCAAATATTGTATTTTCATGCAGGTATTATCTGCTATCTATATCTGACATATGGTTCAGGAAAGAATAAAAGTAGTCGAATATTCTACTGGCGGCGCTACTGTGCTGTCTTTTAGCAATAAGAATTACCTAGTTAGAACATTGTTGTAGACACGTTGATTTTTCTTTCATGCACTGATAAGCACCAATCATCAACAGTTACGTGGAAGCTTTATTTTATTGAATAACTTCAAATATTAAAGATAAAATTTTAATAAAATTTTTTTCAAGAATTACTTCTTGTAAATATTCACAGTCTTAGACTTGTTATGCACTCTTTGTAATGAAATCGCGCAACCTGCCTCGTTTTTAAAAGCTAAATCTAAATTACTGTTATTAAATACTTATACAGGTTGGCATAAAAGTCCGTTAACATTTTAAAATTCAGTGAATAATGTAGGTATAGAGGTAAGAACTGACACATATGCTTGAAATATCATAGGTTTTATTGGAAGCATATAAAACGGCGAACAGATGGAGCTTCACATGGTAACAAAAGCAATAGTTAGCATAACAATTGATTTTTAGATAATACTGTGTTCTTTATCACAAATGTTTAACATGTCGGCCGTCATTCATCAACAATATCTGTAATCGAGGGACAATGTTGTGAACAGCACTGTACAGCATAGCTGTAGGTATGGTGAGAAATTGCCGTCAGGTGTTGTCTTTTAGCGTTCCAAATGAGGTCGGACGATCGTGGTAGACGCGACTTCAGGTAATCCCACAAACAAAAATAACAGGAATTGAGATCTGGGAGAATGAGAGGTCAAGCGTGACGGAAGTGGCGGCTCAGTACACGTTCCTCACCAAACGATGTGTACAAGAGATCCTTCACACGAGTGCAGGATGGCGCTCATCCTGCATAAAAGTCATGCCTACCAACAGGTATTTACCAGCCAGACTAGAGATGATGCGATTCTTTAACATATCGGCCTAACCCGTCATACAGACAGTTTGAATAACAGAACCACGCATTTCCTTGAAGGAAATAGATACGATCGCGATTGATGTGATAAGTCCATATCATACCTACCGTGACAAACTCCCGGAGGCGAGGATAGAAAAGTAACAAAGTCATGAAAGGACTGATTCCTTCGTTTACAATAGATCATTTCATACAGGATTCTCATGCGGCATCACTGACATTTTGATACTTAGAACCCTATTGTTGGTCTTTTTTTGCCTTTTTTTTTTGTGTTTTGCTTTCAATTCAATGCTATGTCATTTCAGGCGTGTGTGTCAATCGTTACTCTCTACCTTCAATATCACGTGAATTATTGAATTTCCAAATGTTTACTTAATTTTGGGTCACCCTGTATATATACATACACTACCTGAAGTTCCCAGTGTTGCCAATGCTATACGCAGAATGAAGGGGCTTCATTTATGTGAATGTGGGTAGTTTCTTCGAAATCGCTGGCACAGTGTGATTTTCTTACTTTTTTTTAAAGTTTATTGTCCAAAATTTCTGAATAAAACTGTAGAGCAGCGTATAATTAACATTGCACCACGTAAGGTAAGGTTACGTAAGTCGTATCTCCCAAGAAAAAATAGGTATCAGTCGTAGGATTTATGAAAATATTAAAAATTGTGAATGATAATAATGCCTTTTGCCGTTGCGGATATTTATTATAATGAAAGGTATGGCTTAAGCGTTGGTATGAATTGCGCACCCTTACCCTACTTTGTCATCTCTTATTCCCTTTTTCGGAAAATCGCCATCCATTTTGGCCGATTTCTTCACTATTTTCAAAATATTTGCAAAAAAAAAAAACGAATAGACCGTGTTTAAATTTTGCTTTAATGGTAAGTATTGTTGGTCTGGAATCTACGCATTTCTAAACAGTAAACGAAGACAGGACCAACTAACGGTTTTAATAAGAACTGCTAGCATGAACGCAACTACGGCGATGTTAACTTATAAGATGGTTGACGTGATTTCAAGAAATATTTTAATTTATTTGCTGTAAAAACACTTAAGCAGAATTTCATCTTGATGTGTATAAAACTATAGATTTGTATTAATTGCGCATACGCAAACAGATATATATATACAGATGCTTATAACGAATCCATTCGAGGGTCCAACTAACAAAGGAAATGAATCGATGTTTATTGCTTTTGAATGGCTGTTTGTTAATTTACGACAATAAATTTGAATGAGAAATCAAGTATACCATTCTTCTGCTTAAAGACGAAAGGTAAAACTATTTTAATTAGGGCAGTGAGAAAATATTTTTTTTAAATCGTTGCGACTGTTTATTATATTCGAAAGACAAATGTATTGCGGTGGCAACATACTTGTTTTATATTTCTGAGTTTTTTTAATACAATACGAAATATAAATATGTGATACTTTTCAGACTGACAGCACAAAACTATGATCCACTACATCTACCGAGTTGTATGATTGATGCAATAACCTCTATGTTAATGAGTCGCAGATGTTAATGATAGTAGCCGATTCGTAACTAACTTGGTGCGATCGTGGTAGGCTGAACATATTTTATTCCTGTATGAGGAAGTAAGACCAAAGTAAGCTTCCAAAAATCGATTTTCCAATTTTGATTTAAAAAAATAAACACTTCTTTAACCAGTTCACCGTTTGCCCCAAGAGGGCAGAGATACGTTCACAGAAAGTGCATCGTTATCCGTTAGGAACGGCAGACTCTCGTCGGGGTGAAATTTGGGCTAGACCGTAACCCCCGAAACACATACGTCGCAGCGTCTTTTTCCGGGCCACCAGAATGAGTCGAAAATTGAAAGGGGTGATTGATGGGTTATTTAGTCCCACTTATCTTCTCAGAGGTGTTGCATTAAGATCACAGCTGGGCTGTTTCAGGAAAGTAAAGGATTGGGGGATCACTTTCGTGGAGTAGATACCTCTAAACCTCTAACCTCTAAACATTTCTTGTGAGATCCACAACAGCTTTCTCTTTTCTGTTAACGAACAAAGGGATTTGAAGGCTTTAAATGGTGTCTTTTCAATTCCTAACGATTGCCTGAGAATATGATCTGTATATTATTCTCTGAACTATGAATTCATTGAAATATTATATCTAATATATGCACTTTGTTTTATCACTTTACCTACATAGATGGAAATATTACTCGCTTTAAATTTCATTATGACTATGTTGCACCAATTATGAATGACATTGTTGAACTAAAATTTCGAAATTTTTTTGTTCGAGAATAGTCGTCTGCCATTTCCTATAGGAGACAGATTTATATGCAACTGGATTAAAGATTTAAGGAATGTTAAATTTTGCTCGGAAGAGTTAGAAATGGCCGGTACGATTGTTGTAGACTTGAATAATTACATGCGGGAGATACGCGGAATAAATGCAACGACGAAACAAAAAACTACTTGAAAGTAATTTTATAAACTGATACCCGACATAAATATCGAGCTAAATCTAAAATATACATCTAATAGTATGCATGAAATGAAATAAATAAATTTCTCCGATTTGAAATTACCATTCTTTTTATTCTTTAAAAAATTGCGGTTGTAATGGTGGTATGATAATACCAAGGTAATTGTGAAAATACCAAGGTACCCAGTAAATATTTTGCCATAAATACTGCAAAAGACCGAAATATTCGTGAGTTTCAATAAAGTATGCAAACAATGTATCTCAGTAAACGAAAGACATGTATTATTATTGTCATGTGTATCGTATCATCGTGTAATATCGAGCCAGTTTCCGTTAGAAAGTGCTCTACGAAATCGCCTCTCCCTCTCAAGCAAACTCTCGTATACCCTGTCACATTCAATAGCCTAACCTACACCGTCATGATAAATGTAATATAAATAAAGAATTTTCTATATTAATTTTGGTTTCTTCAGAACTTTCTTAATTTTACTTTTTAAATGAAAAGTATCGATTTCACTTTGAGTACTCATTCTTTTGCACGTTATTTTACTACTTCTATTCACTTGTGCGAAGCAAAGGAATTATTGTAGTCGTAAAGAATTTCAGGTATAATATTTCAAAGAAAATATCCATTTTCAACAGTTCGGAATTCATTTGGTCGAATTTTATGAATGACTTCTGTATTAGAATAGAAGGGAAACACGTCAATGTGACAATCAAATTCGCTGAAACAACCTTGTATTTGGCGTACATTTACTAAAAACACTTAATCAATTTCGAGGGCAGCTACAGGTCCCTCCTCATCAGGAGAACAAAATATCCAGAAAGGGAAAGAAACCTCAGTAACGGCTTTTTAATACCCTCGGGTAGAACCACGCGCGAGGAGGCGACGCCATCTATCGGTAAAAATAATCACCAAGAATTATGTTAATAGAATTTTAAAAGTGTTAGGAAGGACTGGATTAGACTTAAAATCCTTTACTAAACATGCTAAATCTTTGTGAATATGAAAAACCTCAAGAAAATCCAATTCACCGACAGAAGAAAATTTTTGGATAATTTTTGCAGGTCCAAAGTCAAAATTATGATTAAATTTCCAACTATGATACGCTATTGAAGACTCGTTAATTTCGCCCTTTCGGACATAAGATTCATGTTCCTTGATGCGGAACTTTAACGCTCATTTTGTTTGGGCAATATTTCTCAAGCCACACTGACACGATATACTATAAATTCTCCAAGAATTAAAGTAAGAAACGCAATCTTTTAGAGTCGAACCGTGAATTTTATTGATAGGGGAGAAACTGACCTGAAAATTGAATTTGTGGAGAATCCGTGCAACCTTATAACTAACAGAAGGATAACTTGGAAGCACGACAAGGTCATTAATATTATTTCGAATAGTGGAATGTCTTCTATGATGGGAATCTGAAAACCTTTTAACAGCTTTATCAATGATCACGGGAGAAAATCCTCGGTCAATAGCAACTGCTTTTAAATAATTAAGTTCATTGGTAAGCAAGGATTCTGTGGAACAAACTTTGAGTGCGCGAAATACATAATATCAAAAAGAATGTATATAAGGGCAGAACAAAAGACTCTTTTTTTTTTTTTTTCAAAATGCATTGTAAAATGGATTCAGAAGAGATTTTTTCGTAACGTCTGTACATACGTACATATGTATCTCAAAAAACTCAAAAACCAATAAAAATATTTTTTTTACTTAAATATATAAAAATATACGGGAAATAATTCAATCGTAATTTTTGTTACAGTGTATCAAGAAAATAATAAAACATAATTCAAGGATACATCAAATAAGCAAAACTAGCTAATGCACTTATTTTTACTTTAAATAAAGCTTTTACTTGACAATTAAAATTACATTTACGTTGTAATAGATTGCAATAGATTTGGGGTTGGGTTCCAGGAGTGCGGTCAAAGGGGGAAATATCTGCTCTAAGGGATACACCAGTCTTTGGGTCTTATGGTCCTCGTTAGGGAGTCGTTATTCACCGTCCTTCAGTGTGATTCAGTCAATCTGATTTGAATAGAACTTGTAAATAGGTTTTCACAGCTGGTGAAAAGGGGAAAGAAATAATCTGAGGCCAGTTTTAGACACAAAAGGTGTATTTTTGGAAGAGAAAAATGGCGCGAAATGTTTGCGATTTCCAGAACGGTGAACTGGTTAATCTCGCAAACAACGATTGGTTAAAATAGGCACTTCAATGCGTAGTGGCTCTCCCTTTATTTACAACATTACAGTGCCTCGTGATCGCCCCACGGAGGAAATTAGATTTTTAGCAAATTAGAGGATTCGAACTTTTCCTGCGGCAGTCATTGCCATGCATATGAGTCATGATTTGAGGGAAGGAAATCACCCTGAAGTGTCTATTCTAAAATAACGTACCGTAATAAGTTAAGGTGAAATATATAAGTCAAGACTGCCATGTCTCTTTTTTAAACTGAGAATTTTTAAGACTTCTATGAAATAGTTTTTAACTGAGATCAGATCGCTATGCTTTGTCTTTTACGCTATGTTTTTTAGATCATTGCGCTATGATCCTTATCTGTGATTAACATATCATATAGTATTTTCTTTCAGAGTTATTTTTCTGAAAGTAATAAGTCTTGATGAAAAATGTTTTCAGAGATCAAAGTTATAAGATATTTCTCTCGCCTTCTTCGCTTGCCTTCGTGATCAGCACGCTCAACGTGTAACCGAGAGTTCGTGGTTCGATTCTCCCGGCGAAGGCGTTGTTCATTTCTCAATACTTATACTTCAAAAATAACCTAATGACTCTACAAGTGATGCCCGAAATAAAAAGGTGGTGGATGATGATTCTCCACCACCGAGATTTGGCGATTGGGTCCCGGAAACCCCAGTCGCCCTTTGAAAGGGGGGAGTATATAAGGTATTTATTTTGCCTTCGTCGCATGCCTTCGTGGTGTAGTGGTCAGCACGCTTGACACGTAACCGATAGGTCCGTGGTTCGATTCCCGGGGCAGCAATTGCTCATTTTTCATATTTCCTGCTTCGGAACAACCTAATGACACTACAAAGTTCAAAGAGCGTTTATTTATCCAAAGAACGGGAAGAAAATCTAAAAATAGGGCTTATGGGTATATAGCAGTTAAAATTGTGAAGTTGGATACATTTATATATTTTAATTTTAGTTGACTGAAATTTTCAAATATTAATACAGACGCATTCATTCTTAATACGTGGAAGAGGCTTCGAAATACTAACAAAACCCATTTTTCGAAGTTAAGGCAATAATTTATAAAATTTCTCAGGCAGCCAGAATCTATATAAGGGAGCACGAAAATCAGAGTCACTCACGGAAATCACTCAGAGAAAAAGACAAAATAAAAGGAAACATAAAACTGCTGGGCCGTCATCACAGCATAATCATGTGCAAGAAATTAGAAAAACATTTTAAAATTCTACTTGGTAGAGAGATTTATTTTGTTTTTATGTTTCTCTAGAAATTGAATTTTTCAGCATATATATACACTTGATTCCAGTTAATCGAACCACATCGGGAAGCGATCGTTTTGGTCTTAATAAACGGCTGGTCCGATTACTTGAACATGTCTTAAGTTGTAAGACGGGACCTCTTATACGTGGCAAACAGTAAATGTACATGAAAATGTACATTTACTGTAATTGTGACCTTCATTGGGCGGTACACACGTATGGCGAACATACATGTACAAGTAAGAACTACAGTCGAACTTTTCATTGAAAGAATTAATTTAGAAACAAATTCTAAGAAACGATCTCCAGGATACTCAGCATGCGAAGCACAATAAAAACAAGTTCTTTCCAAGTTCCAGTCAACATTTGAAGAACTTATCCAATGTGATCTGACGGGTTCTCTTGACGGATTGCACGTAAACGAATATCTAACGCAGCAATGGGAATACCATCATTTCCCTCCTGCATGAAATACCGACGCAAAGTTTCAATGCATTTCCTCCCCCCCATCCTGTGTTGTCACTTGCACCAACTTATCATCATCACTTTCCTGGTCTTCCGACTCTGTTGTGTGTTTTGCTGTAACTCGAGCAACGATTGCAGCGCCGTAATTTTCATTTTCATCGTACCGTTGAAGCTCCTTGGCGATGGATAAAAATTCTTCGCAATTTTGTACTTGTTGAAGTTCCACATGTCCGTCATCATTTTCACTTTCAATGAGCATGTCCACATTCATCTCCCAAACCAAGTGCTAAAAGCCACAGTGAGAAAAACAGTCCTGAATTGTCTCACTGCTCACTTTGGATTGGTCTTCCTTTCGATTGGTTCATTTTAAACGTTTTTTCGGGGATTTTAATATTACGATTGGCGAAAGTTATTTACGTAAATGGCTGCGTCTTTGGCATGCGAGAAGGATTAATTTAGAACGTTTAGAAAGGTTTATCATGAGCAATTGCTATTTTTAAGACAGAATGGGAAAATATTCATTTTAAAATAGAGGTTTAAGGGTCTCTTACAAAATGCTAATTTCAGTTTGCGTTATATATTTTTATCTGGCACATGCGTACACTCACATACACATATCTATCTATCTACAATGACCACGCGGTAAGAAATTAATGAGTAAGATGCCTTTCCAGTCCCAGAACACTGTGCACATCATTTTTCGAGGTGTCAAGATTTGCTTCGGCTTAACCTTTGCTGGGGATGAAGTGTGCCTCCATTCCATTGATTGCCGCTTACTTTCAGGGGTGTCGTAAGAAACCCAAGTTTCATCTCCTGTGACTATCTGTGTCAGAAATTCTTCACCGCTTTCAGCATAACGGGTCAAAAACTGAAGTGCACTACCCATCCGTTTTGTTTTGTGTTGCTCAGTAAGAATCTTTGGTACCCAACGTGAGCAAAGTTTACGAAATTTCAGTTTTTCGGTAACAATTTCATGCATTAGTGATCGTGAAATTTGGGGAAATTCCATAGCGAGAGCACTAATTGTAAACCTTCGGTTTTCATGGATCTTGTCATCAATCGCGTGAACCAGTTCTTCTGTAACCAAAGATGGACGCCCACTTCGTTCTTCATCGTGCGCATCACTACGTCCGTCATTGAACTTTCGGACCCATCTTCTCACCATTGAATCACTCATCGCTTTTGGTCCGTAAACATCGCAAATTTGCCGATAAATTTCACTAGGTTTCACTTTCCTCGCATTCAGAAAACGAATCACAGATCTGATTTCACAAGCGGCGGGATTTTCAATCAACACCGACATTGTAAACAAGCACAACAAAGCGTACGTGACTGACAGCGATCTCCAAATGGCGCGCGTTTCTTCTCCTTGATACAGAGCGTCTACTGCGCATGTGCGGAACTGCGATCGCAGAGCTGCAGCGGAGATAAATTGAAACGGAACTTACTTTCTGGACGTGCCTCGTATATATGTATTTGTTTCTCCAGAACAACCAAACGCACTGTTCCTGCTTGTTACTTGTTACTTTTCTGCTTATTACTTATATATCATCCTGTTCCTGCTTGTTCATGATCGATATTTGGCGTCGGCTTATCATATGTATTTAGTTTTGTATTTTACCTTTTATTTTTAAATAATGTTAATTTTAATTGTCTTCGGCTTTCTTTTCGATGAACCATCTGACAAGTTTAGAGAATTGTGGCGTTTAAACCATCGCATCAGGTTTATTGTATTATTACAAAGCATGTGAAACCTGTGTGCCTAAAAAAGTGATAGAAAAATTTCCTAGAGGCAATTCTGAAGGAAATTGTCTGATATTCGGATTTCATATGCGGAAAATAACATGACCTATACAGCACAAAGTTTTGAGCATATTTGGTTGGTAATTACATAAAATTTAAATAATAATAAAAAAATAAAGACAAAACACGTTAAGTCAAGAGAAAAATGCAATTTATATCATTAAAATTTTGAAACCACATAAAAATTTATTACCATAAAAGGCGCAAAAGAGGGTTCAGGAAAAATATTACTCTTTTAATATATGATATATCATAAATTAATTGAAATTTTGAGAACTTTCGCATCATTTCGCAGGAAATCTTATTACTTTAAAGCAGACTACTTATCATTTCACTTTTACTAACTTTGAATGTCTCATAGTCGGAATAGAATAGGAAAACACATAAAATTGTATTGCTAGACTTAATTAATCAATGAATCATCTGGTCTATCAAACTGAATACAATCCTTTGTTAATGTACATACTCCTTTTCTTCATTTCAATGAATATAATAAATAAAAATTATAATCTAAATAAAATACACTTAGATTTATAAACATGATGAATATTGAAATCCTGAAATCCGCTGAGTTGACTTCCGTCCCGGAGTATGACGTAATCCATACAGAATTGGTTACTAACTCAGCAGTTTAAGGTCCTTAAAGATATTAATAGCACTGTGTTTCTTAGGAAGACGAAGCTCTTACCGACCGTGCATAATATATGCATACTTACTAATACATAATACAAATAAAAAATAGGTTTAAATACGTGTAGCAATTACATAATACAAGTACATAACACATTCTTGAATAAATGCAAATACATTCTTGAATAAGTGCTAAAACATAACTGAATTATAAAAACTTTACACAAAAATAATTACATTTCATGAAACTAAGGTATGCCTGTACTTTATGCCTATACACTATATATTTACCAATATTTGATAGACCAATAACTTGTACAATATTATTACGAAAAAATGCATTATACAGCATGTGCAAATTATCAATCTAATTCTTCTCAAGTATTTTTACATACATCAATTTATATTATTTATGCATTTTTATACACGAGTAGATGCATTATAAATATACTTCTTCACGAGTATTTTTACATAGAAATGCATTATAGAGCAGGTACAAGCACATTTTATTAATCTACTTCTCAACAAGTACAACATTTTTGGGTAAATACTAAAAATTGATTCAAATACCGCTACATTACTCACAAATTTACCTTTTACAAAAATTAAAAATTTACCTTACAGTGTATAGTCCTTTATTCAATCATCCATATTTCATAATATTACGGCACAAAATAATAAAAATAAACAACAAAACCCCGTAAGTACATTATAAAAACCACATTATGCAAATATGTTATACCAGTACATTACATAGTTACCAATATTTAATACAATTACAAGTATATTACAACTAGTACGCATATGGATAAATAACACAAATGCATTATTTAACGAACACAGTTAATGATGCTTATCAACCACTTATTGATTAAATGCCCACACGTTACTGGATAATTGCATCTTACAATATCTAGTACATATTATAGTCTCTATTACATTATACAATTGATGTGCAAAATATTTCATCTGCATATAACTTAAATATTATAGATACGATCTTGATTACATACGATCTTGATTACTACAATTTTGCAATATTCATTATCTTCACTTGAGGAATGAGATTATTAGCGGCGTCTACAATGTTATTTGAGTACCGTGCTGAAAAATCTCTAGATGCCATGAGTGAACAGTGTATGCATAAGCTGTTACAAAAAAGTACTTCTAACCAGAAGAATGGGAAACTTATACGTGCCATAGTGAAACCTATGTTAATAAACTGTACTCAGTGAAATCGCTACAAACGTATTTCAAAGGAATAGACAGGTAACATATAATTACTGGACTTCAATAATGACAAGTGAAAGCGGGAATACAGATGTTGAACTGAGAATGAACTGTGACCAATTTTGATACTGAAATTAAAGCCACCAGGTCTGCTTCACTCTTGCATAAATAGTTAATTAATTATAAATTATAGTTATTAATTATAATGCAGAGAAAATAAAAACAGGCTATGTGACTGATTTTTTAAATACAAGGTAATACAAAACAGAATAAATAGTAATTATAATTAAATAGTTAATTAAACACAAATATTAATGCATTAAATAGTTAATTAAGTACAAGGTAATACAAAACAGAATAAATAATTAATTATAAATTTTAGCTAAAAATTATAATGCAGAAAAAATTTAAATCAGGCTATGTGACTATAGACCCATTTTTTAAAATACAGAGTAGTACAAAACAGAGTGAGTTTTACCACTGAGAATAATTGTACGTCCGAAGTTAAGGGGGAACTGGGGGCCGGGGGCTCAAGACGGAGTCGCTGGGTGTGTGCCAGCGTTAACTATAAATTGAGTATCTAGTGAAAGCTAAAGCTTAGGGGAATGGGAAAAATTAGTTAGAGAACTGTAAGGCTATTAGGAGGGGAGAACAAGAGAAATAAAGTCTAATTACATCTAATTAAAAGTAATTAAAATGAAAATGGTGCCGAAACTATAGGGGTAGAGCTACTGGAATTATTGAGCTGGTAATAGGAAGTTAATGAGAACCTATGTATAAAATTTCGACGGTCAAGTGTGAATTAAAATAATTAAGGCGCTAAGCGTAGCAAAAGTTTATAAAGTGATTTTAAATCTAACGCACTTACTTAGAAATTTCCCGACTGGGACTTCGAAAAAAGTATCTAGAAAAATTTTCTCAGTTGGGACCACCTATTCTGTATGAATATTTGCCAATGCCAATACATACATTTCATAGTGTCAAAATAATACAGTGAAAACGAGAATCAAATGGCATCACATAAAATACATACGAAGTTCATTAATGTTTATTATTTAGTAAAAACACCGAATGAAAACAAACGAAGTAAACAATACGGATCAAACGAAATAACCGATACATATAACAGTGTAGGGAGCTGAATGTAAAAAAAGGGAGGAGTCTAAAACGTGAACAGTTCTGGATGAAGAGGTATTACAAATTAATCCTGTAGGTAGCGCTGTAAATGCGCATGCGGTCAGTAAAGGAAGTCCAAAGCGTAAACAGTTCTGTATGGAGAGGTATTACAAATTAATCCTGTAGGTAGCGCTGTTAAACGCGCATACGCTGTAAAAGAAGGCTAAGATTACACTCAATGCGCGAACCTTGTAGAGCTGCAGGGAGATAAACCATAGACCTTATAAGAAATAGACTAACCCAAATGGATTTTCTCCCTCGTCTGATGGCATTTCCAGCTGTCCCCTTGACTAAATCTGGAGGAGTAGGGACGACTAGCAGAAACGTAACAATCGTTGGCTATTGCAAGGAAAATTGTCAAGGAAAAGCTGGTTGTAGCACCTCATTTCACAAATTAGAATGTTTACATATTTTTATTTTTGAAACTGAGATTGATTTTTAAAAATTTAGCATATTTATCAAGCATAATTAACGTTCCAAATAATTATAAAGCTATTGCGTACTTTCAGGCCTGTATATTTTTTTAGCTTTTCTTACGCTTAAGGAAATTTTAGACTACTTCTTTTAGAAAATAATACTTTAAATCTGAATTAATAGAAAATTTAAAGCAAACAATTTTCTGTTAGAATTTTTATGCTTTTTATTGGTGTAAATAAGTAAAAAATACTAAAATACCTAAAAATGAATTTTTGAAAGTTTTTGTTTATAATTCTAAACTGTGCTGCTTTTTAGCTACTAGTTTCTAAACGGCATTTTGCGCTGTTTCAATATAAATGTCCGTTTTACTTTGAAAATTGTTGCCACCAAATATTATTGCTCTGTATTATATTTAAATAAATTAAATAATGAAGAATCTGCATGAATATATGTATGTTTCTCGCACTGTGAAAAAAACGACGGTATCTAGAGCCATCAAATTTTGAATAACGTCATCCTTCATTCGAGGGTGGGCATTTGGATCACCGAGTTTCGAATTTGTTTTAATTCATTTCATATTTTGTAAAACTTTAACGAATTTTTGATTAAGAAACTCAAAGAGTTCAAAGTGAGAAATGACAACACTGTAAGGAAAGTAATACTTTTATCTTCAGCGCAAAAGTTCTATAGATATGCTGTTTTCAAATATTTTGTGAGATTGCTATTGAATTGGATTTTATGCGGTTCACGAAGAACATGATATTTAATAAATAAAATTGACACACAAAACATTAAAAACGTCCCTTTGGGCGTGCTTCCAGCTTTTATTTCATATTATCTTTTTATTTATTTATTTTTTAAAGTTTTTTTCCCATTACCCTCAGAAAAGTTTATGCTCCGAATTTTATGAGTTATTAAAATATATAATCATCTTATGATCGTATTGTAATGTTAACAATTAATGATCATAAAATCTAATAAATGATCGTCTTTTAATGTTATAATAATTTTAAAAACCACTGCTTGTAAAATTTTTTTAAAAAATCAGATCTCATTTAATTTTGCCTTTTTTGTTTCAAATTATCATGTACTATGAATCTGGCGCACAAAAGTAAGTTCGTAAATTTTGTTTGTAGAGTTTTTACCGTTTTACCAAAGTAAGTGTTTATACAAGAATTACGCGTGAAAAAATGTACAAAATCCAGTAAAAAGTGCTTTCATGAGATGTATTAAATCTTATTTGAAAAAATGTGACCTTTCATAATGCCACCACTTATAGAACGTATCACATTTAATAATTAAAAACAATTATGTGATACAAACCCCATAGGTTTCAGTGTTAAAGTATACCAGATCGTCCCTACTCCTTCTTGCGGACATGTGGGGGACAGCCGCTCTGCCCACTGAGTTAGTCTATCTCTTATAAGGTCCATGAGATAAACACTATGATTTGTAGCCTTTGGGGGTACCCTGCGCTTAGAAATTAGACAGGAAATATTGAACAGGGAGAAAAGTGAATGTACACATAAAAATTACACAGTTAATACAGAATATCTTGAAAACTATTTGGGCTATTGTCAAGTTCGATGTATCAAAATGTGGATAATGAAATTGAATACCTTGGCAATGAATGAATGTAGATTGCAATCCAACTAGAAGAGGAGATATTAAAAGTGCCGATGGAGGAAAATGGCACTTTTTTATCACTACTTACAGTTACTGTAATTAAGAACACAATTAGACAACAAGCACCACAGTTTCACACAAGGAGGGTGGAATGTACTTACTATCCAGGGACACTTGGATTGAGGGTGGATGACGGTTATATTCCAAATTATAGCATTACAAAGAATGTAAACAATTCAGCACTTCACTTTTCCCCCACTTCCTGTCTTTGTAAACAAGGGCTTGCAACGGACGTATGTGTTGAAAATTTTAAATTCAAATTGCTTCTGTACTAATTATCTGATTTGCACATAATAAACTCCTAAATGCGCAGCTCGTCAAGATGTTTATAGTGATGTAATATTTATGCACATATCTCATAAATTTTGCTGACAGACATCGATAAGACGTGATGAATTTATTTCAAAGACGAACTTCGTCTATATAGAGAAACCGCCATTATATTAATATCTGAAGAATTCTGGCCAACGGCTACTAAGGAGAAAATGAGAAGAAATCTAAGAAGGGTTAGAAGCTGAATTTTCAAATCAATGTGTCGTCCGTACATATTGGACCCAAATCAAGCCTGAGTAAATATTTTTGATCACGTTGATATAGAAATAGTTATAACTATGGTTTTAGTAATTTTGAGTGATATTATGTAGTAAAAGATACTATCAAGGTATCTAAGAAATAATTTAAAATTTTTATGCTGAAATTAAAAAAAATTGGGTACAAACTATAATTTTCAGCTTTCGTAAATACTGAGTACAAAATGTCCATGACTTCTTTCACAAGACTTCTTTGCAAGACCTGCAACATGTTCATGAAATATAAAGAACATATTTATTAATTAGTATCCCGCCACATCTTAATTTATCATTTCTTTGCGATAACAGTGCCAAAAGGTATTGATTTTAAGATTATTTTTAGTATCTGCGGCAGAGCATTCCAGCTAATCACTTTTAATTTATATTTAAAAACTGATTAGCTAATTTACCAACATTACTGAACATTATCAATGGATTTGTTTAAAGAAACAAACAAACTTTTCTTTTGTAAGTTCCTCATTTTAAATCTGATTAATTTTCTTCTCTTGCAATGCAGACTTTTAGATACATTTGTTACTTACTTCTGCATTATACATTTGCTCTTAAGTCAGATTTTTTATTCCTTATATTAAGCTTTTCATTTTTATCTGAGATTTATAACAAATACATAATTTATTTTAAAAATGTTATGTGCCTGAGACTAAATCAGTAAGTTTTGGCCACAAAATAAAATTGCAAAATATAAGAGTTCATTCAAAAGGCTGTTCTGAATGCTTAAGCACATTCATTTATCAAATTTGTAGACAGCATGTAATCAATCATTCCTAGATTTAATTTTAATCTTCTCTGCTAAAATGAATTGAAATCACACTTTCCAGATTAATCAATTCATCAATAAATCACAGCCATGTTATGAATTTAGGCGTCAAAAGGCTTTAAGGCATACATAACAGATTATTTACGTATGTTGTAAGGAATTTGAATAGATACAAAAATCTTCTAGAGAGCTCTTTCCTTTCCCACACAGCATTAATAGCCGTGTCTAAAGCCTTTAACTCATTAAATATGGATTTATTACGCGAGCAAATCAAAATACAAACTTATTTATAATTTATTTTTTCTTGAGCGCTTTCAATACTTTGAAATCTTAAAAATCTTAATGTGATACATGAACTTTTATACTTTTTTTGCATGAAAATACAAGATTGCTATCCAAAAAAAAATTTTTAACGGGCAAATAAGAAGTTATCATGATATTTTCAATTCTTACATTTTTCTTTGAAATAACTGAAATTTATCCAAAAATGCAGTGCTTTTAAAACTCTCCTCATATAATGCTCTTCTAAGTTCCTATTGTTGCGTGCGTACGGGTTTGTAAAAGATTGAATGGATGAAAAGTTAATAAAATTTATTCTTATCACAAGAAGTAAAACAAAATGCTGAAATTTTTCCTCACAGATATTCGTACACTATCGCAATATCACACAGTAGTTATATTTTCAACTACTAAAACGTTCAAATATTTTATTTTTACTTTTCCGGTGTAACTTTCTCTTAAAATTCGATACGCGCTGCATTTCAAAGGAAAATAAAAACAATTTCAATTACAGTTGTAGCAAAAATAGCTAACTAAATACAAAATGCATAACACTATGTTAAAAGCGAGTATAATAATTATATAAAATAATTTTATACATTTTAAATCTTTTGATATCGTTTTTTACGTTTTATAATCTTTTGTCATGATATGTATATAAAAATGTTTATGCATTCTGAATCACTTTTAAAATCGTTTTGAGCAAGTTTGTATCTTGGGAAAGATAACAAAAGGAAACTGAAATCATACCACATTTGCTAATCCATTTCCAGCAACATTAGTAATCTACTAACGTAAAAGTTGTATGCTATACTTTGCTAATAATGAATGCATTTAATTGGCAATCTAAAACTGCAGTTATACATATACTATTCTATAGAAAAACTTAAAACCAAATTATTGTATAATGCTTCGGATATAAAATATAGAAATAAATAAAACTAAAATCAAAATTTAATGAAAAAGACTATGTGGTATTAATTAAAACATTCAAATTCAGTTTATCCTCTTCTGTAATTCAGTTTTTGCCAAAATTCATACGTCTTTAATTATCATGCACCAACAGCCAATCATCAAAGAATCCTGCTCCTTTCAAATATGGCAATCATGAATTTGTTACATTTAGAGACGATGTGCATTTATGTATAAAGCTCTAAGAGACAATTTTGTTACTTTCGGAATGGGCTGATTTTTTCAACTTATAAAATTGCCTTTTTATATGCCTTTACCTTACATTTATGTACAATTACAATTATAACTCTTGTAGGGTATTTTCTACCTATTTACCACCTGCCTTAGTAGTAGTAGTAGTAGTAGTAGTAACAGAGGACGTGGGTACCATCCCTCCACCGTTAAGGTTAACCGGTAGTAGCACCACATCTGCCCTTATCTAGAGTTGACCATTTGGAGCCACATGGGGGTCTCGCACGGAGCACCCAACAGACATGGTATGTTTCCCAGTGACACGCACCTAAATTACGTGTGATACGGTAGAGCAAATTTACACATAAATGCATACAGTGCTTGTGCGGTGGGTTGCAATCGTTAATACCATTACTGTGCATATATTTACATAGAAGTAACCAGCTAATTTCATGCATAACAGTCTTGCGAATTTCAGTATGGTACTGTTGGACTAATTTACACATAATAATGCATACAGTACTTGTCATTAAATAATTTTGACATATTCAATGCTGTGTGATGCAATCTAGTAGTGTAATCAAAAGCACGTCCGGCTAGTATTCGGAATATCTGCAATTCGAATTCTAGCCCAGAAATTGCGAAATTGTACTATTTGTTGGCTTCAGGAAAACGTAATAACTTTCCAAGTGGTACCCGAACTAAAATGTGATGAATGATAATTCATTGCCAATAGGGTTTGGTGACTCGGTCCCCTTCCTACCCCGTCGGGTATTAAGTGAGGGAGCATATAAAGTATTTTCTCTCTCCTTAATTGCTCTTCCTCATGTGCCCGTGACTTTGGGGCACGAGACCTTGCTCACTGCTTGCCCGAAGGCATTTTGCAATTAAGCCTAACGTGCAAGCATAGTTCCTATAAAATCAACTTTTTATCTAAATTCTTAGATTTCTGCGCATATTATTTAAGTTCCAGTATTATTAATAATGATTATACACCCAAATTAAAATTATTTTTGTATGATAATGAAGTAATGAGCTTGAAAATTTAAATATCAGTGCTTATAAAATCCTATTGCCATATTTACCTACATAAATTTTAAGCCGCTTGCACTGTGCGAAATGTTTCGAAATTAATAACGTGCGTCTTTAGCGTCGTGCACATAAAATGATAAATAATATTCATCGCAACAATTCTAACACTTTAAAAATTCTCTTTGTAAGTTTCCGCAACATTCTGACATAATTTATGCGTATTTAAAATTTGAAATAGAACGTTCTCTTTTTAGCATATCCTATATGACACGGTGGGCCCACGGCGCGTAACTTTGCCACATAATGTATGAAACGCTGGGAGCGAAGAGGTTAACACGTGCTATCGTGTTGTAATTGGAAGCATGTCCAGCTAGCAGTTCGGGAGGTCGAGATTTAGAATCCCGAACACTTTAACAGAACATTCGGATGTACTTTTGTTGTTTTTATTATGCTATTTTTTTCCAGCTGAAAAAAATTTTCCTTAGTGCATTTTAATTGATTTTCACATGACAGAGTAGCATACCATCAGGTGCAATAACATCGTTTCGTTGCGTCACATTAATCTCTACTCTGCCCCGTAAACACACACACACACACACACAAAAATTAAAACAGTTCTCTTTTTATGGCTTGTCAAGCCATATACAGCCACGTACAATTAGAATAGTCCTTAATAAGCAATTACTGAATGCACGTCGGTTATTTCCGAAGTTATCACTGTAAGAACAGAATCATCTGATCATCATGATTATTATTAAAATAAAGATTGTAGAAGTTAAGCAATCATATGTTCTACAGCCATTAGGTTTTTTTGAAGTAGGAGATGTGAAAAATGTGCAATGCTCTCGCCGGGACTCGAACCTGGACCTCTCGAATACGTGCTGAGTGTGCTACAAAGTCATGCTGAAAGGAGGGATAAAGTACCTCATATACGCCCCCCTTTTAAAGAGCGACTGGAGATTAGGGGACCCATTAGCCAAATCCTGGTGGTGACGAATTATTGCCCATCACCTTTTAATTCGGGCGCCACTTAGAGACATTAGGGATTTTATGAAACAGGAGATATAAAAAATGCTCTGTGCCCTTGCCGGAACTCGAATCTGGACATCTCGAATACGCGCCGAGAGTGCTACCGTTACGTCACGAAGGCATGCTGGAAGGAGGTAGAAAATACTTCATGATGTCCATAAAAATACGCCCTCTGGATTCACAATTGCATTTCCTAGGATCTTAGGAGCTAATATTAAGCAAGAATAGTGGGATATCGATGATATTTTGAAATTATAATTGTTTGCGCCGCTATGAAAACTGCTCTTTACTTGCGATTTTAAGCTTGTTTTAATACCTTGCTGAAAATCTTGTACATGGATAAATTTCGAGTTTTGTGTATATAACTACAGATTCTGAGAATTTGTAGATTATTGTACTGCGCAGATAACCCATTTTTGAACTAGAATTGTACGGTTGTTATTGTACGGTTATTATTCACTTCGGCACAGACTTTTTGTTTAGTTTATTTTAACATTTACGTTTTGTTTTTAGATTGTTTTACTTAAATGCCAGTCCAATTTGGCAGCATTTTTATTTAAATATTTGAAGCCTATTTATTCTTCTTCGTAAGCCAGTAACAGCGGCCTATTGTGGCAGGGTTCGGTGAGTTTAAAGGAGTTGAGATCTTCTGAACATTAAACTCCAGTAATTAGCATTTTATTAATGCTTCCATTACTCACCCCTGTTATGTGCAAGTAAATTACAGAACGGATGACCAGTTTCATAATTTTAACAGACATAAAATTTGACAGTTCTGCCTAAGTAAGCAGACTAAATACTTAGATTCCGTGATCATAAAATTATTCTTAAGATCAATTATTTAAATTAGATCTTCATCACACAATTTATAAACACTGTAGTGGATATTGTATCCCACATATAAACACGAGCAAACAGTAAAGTATCTAATAATATGTAAAACACTAATTTGCGTGGCCTTAATTGTGGTTCTTTGTGTTAGTTAATGAGGCTTATTGTGAGAACTCTCTCATCATTATTCCATACGCAGTGGAGCAACCTTTCTTAAATATTCTTTTTTTTTCCTTCCTCCCCTTCAGTGAAACGAAACTAAGTCGGTGATTAAGCAGCTGAAGATTCTCGCAGAAAATTTTGAAAAGTTACAGTGCATAATCCCAACAGTTTTCCTCCTTAATTGCCACTTGCGTATTATAACCCGGATGCGTGCACGCAGAGGTAAAAATTTCGGTGAAAAATTGCCACAGGTAATCGCAAAATGAAAAATTAAATGTGCGAGATGCTTTGCGGAACTATTTTTCACTTGAGGATGACCAAACTGCGACCGCCTCTCTTGTTCACTAAAAGAGAACTTCAGGTTGCTAGTTAAATGTTTGTTACCCCGCATGTCTTTTTTTGCATGCAAATACTGTCATATTTTCTATTTGAGAACAAGATCTTCTCACAAGCAGGCGTTTCAACTGTTTCATTCATGCTCAGAGTATTTGCCGAACCTCATTTAATCCATACTCAAGAAACCTGGAGATATTTTTAAGACGTCCGTAAATTTTCCATTTTCTTATGGAAGAAATCATTTCTCACATTAAATACCGTAATTCACAGAGAACTAATTTACCAAATACCTCTTTGGAAATCTTTCCCTCGTGTGCTTAAATTGCTGCAAGGAATGGTATGATCCTTAATTAAATAGATAATTTTGCAACCACATAATCTGGTAGTTAGCAAAATATATGATATTTTTATACATTCAAACAGCTGTTGCAAATGAAAGAGTTCGAACCGTACACTTTATAGATACTCAGTATATCTCACAACCTATTCAGAATACATTTTTAAAACCTTAATAAATTTTACGCATTTTCAGTGTTTATTACATGGCTATCTCAAAAAAATTAAAGCGTGCATATTTTACTGTTTGAGTGGTATATATTATTCTTTAGCGTGAATAGTTTAGCTTTCTGAGATAGTTTCAAGTTTGCATTTATGCCTGTAAAAGATAAATTACATATGTATTGCTTTGAAGAGACCGAACATCACCGATTTCTAAAAACACCACAAATAATGGAATTTTTTATCTCTAGATTTCTAAAAACACCTCAAATAATAGAATTTTTTATCTCTAAGAGAGCTCACTATATGTTGCTTATTACTAACAATACTCCCAAATCATAAATCTGGAAAACTCATGTTTTGTGAGAAGAAAGAACTCAAACTTTTAGCTTCTAGAAAACTGAACTATGATTTCTTCATATTAATGCTGCTGTGTACATCACAGATTTTATATAAATTTCATTTTTAGTGCACGCTAAAATGTATGAGAGAGATAGAGACATCAAATATAGTAAGCAATTTAGAACCAAAACCACAAAGACATGTAAGAAATGAAATTTAAATCCAGTAAAATCGCTAAATCTCCCAATAAAATTGTAAAACAAAAAATCAACTCAGTGTTTTCAAACCAGACGAAATCCATAAAACAACAGAAATACATAAACGTGTAAGTAAAAGGAATAAAATTAAAATCTGATTCAACGTTATCAAGAGAAGTTAAATCAGATTCAATTGAATCCCTTCTTCCAGGAAAACCACTGTATTTCTGTTTCTTCAAAATTATCTAATAAATATTTTAAATTATTTAATTATAATAGTTCATCCGAAAATTCTGAGTGCCTCCTCCACACAGTGGCTTTCCTTTCATATGAAATAAAAACACACTATAACAAGTTTATATGAAATAAATTCAATGCTTAATACATAAAAAGTAAAATATATAATATTTGCTCGTATTAAAATTAAAACGAAATAAATCACAAAATATACAAAAATGTTTTATAAATTAATAAAAGATGAACTCATTATATGTAGAACAAAGGAAGAAAAGACAGTAATTCAAAGGAAATAGTGACGCTAATGGCTGCCTGTTTGGCGTTACTGCCGATGGTTAATAAGTTAGAAATCTCCTGAAAGGTGAATTTATAGTAAGATATATTTCAATTTTAAATTTGGAAAACATTAAAGTAATGAAAGTAAGAAAAGGAAAGAAAAAAAGAAATGTTAGAAAAGAATCAAATTTTCGCGCCATGGGCATAATGACGACTCAATAAAGTAGGCCATCAGTTAATGAAAGTATAGTTGAAAAAAATTGTACAGTAATTACATATTTACAAATTACACTATAAATCCGTCTAAAACACCCTTCTTCTGTTATCTGAACTTTCAGATAGAAAATTAATTACCTTAAAATATTATAGGGAGGACGTAGACTGCTTCAGCTTTCTTAAATAGGCCGTTGATGAAGTTCACTAGAATTTAATTTTCTTGTAATATTTTAGTAAGAAGAATCTCTTGCTGTTGTTGCTTAATTTCTATACATACATATACCTATATATAAATGTGTGTGTGTATATGTATAAGCTGCAATTTTCATTTAATTTACACGTAATTCCTATATATATATATAGATAGATAGATAAATTTAATCCACA
>KK118419.1:1204586-1227469 GCA_000611955.2 Stegodyphus mimosarum
ATATATATATATATATATATATATATATGAAATGAAAATTGCAACTTAATATTTTTTTGAGTTGAGCCGCTCCTCTGTTGTTGATTTCCAGTTGCAAGCTAGTGGTAACAGTGTGCTCATAGTTATGCCTTCAGTTATTTCATAGCTTTATAAATTACTCCTTAGTCTGCGTACTTAGATTGTAAATAATAATTAGGACATAAAAAACGTATACAAACTGTAATTTAAATAGATTTTACGCATGGCATTCGAATGGAAATCATTCCTATTTTAATCAGAAATAAACTTTTCCTGCATAAGCCATAAAACCTCATTTAAAATCATAACGGAGACAATGGTATATGTGATAATTACATGAGGTAAATGAAGTGACACTTAGCACATTGCCGCATATTAAAAGAATACGCTAAAACCAAAATGCAATTTAAAAATTCTAGCTTAAGCAGTAAAAAAGAACTTTCTTTTAAAACAGGAAATATAGCAAAAGAGCTCTAGAACTTATGACTCTGCTCAACAATTCTTCACCATAGACTTATTTCAAAAGTGACGGATTAAGGAATAGTCCCTTTAATGGTTATATACACTGGAATATGAAAATCCTAAAATAAAAGAAGTCGGCTGTTGAAGTAGAGGACGAAATATTTCATCTTTGTATCAGACGTACCTCATGATTAAGAAATTTAAATTGTGTCTGCATTATTTACTTAAAATGAAAGGCATGGATCATTTAATTAAAAGGGCAATTTTTTGCAACAACGATGACCAATTTTCTTGCAAACGAAATCAAATACAAAATTTTGCTTGTTCAATATATTTAAATGAAGTAATTGAATCAACGTCCGTGTTTAGTTCGGTATTAAGTACTATAAATGTTTTAACAGCATTTTATGATTTTATTTTACTAAAACAATTTTTCACTCTTTAACTTTAGTACTATAGAATTTAATTTTCATTTCTCCTTTGCATAAGTAGATGTTAATTATAACTCAAGGTATTGTTCCAAATTTTGCATAATGGGCTATGAAAAATCTGAAGAGAGCGAAACTATTACAGGCGCAAGTCTATTTAAAATAGAGTAAATGGCTATCTCGCAATTTAGCGGGACATCGTCAAGCTGGCGTTGGTTTTAGAGACTAATTTTTGGCCCCAAAAGTTGACAAGCATGACGATCATTTCTCTACTTTTTTGTCCGGTTCCTATATAACTGTAACTGGTACTGTTATTAATTCCTACATGTGACTATAAGCGTATCCGGACCTTAGATGTAACCATATGGGCCTTTTAGTAATTTCGAGAAATGGAAGGTATTAAAAAATCTTTGGCGGTCGGGGAAAAATTATATAAGATCGGAGAGAGCATCAGTTCTCAGTTTTAGTTCAGAGTCGACTTCGGAACACTAAGATATTTCCATACGACCTTCGCTCTTTGGAGGCGCTTTGCATTGCATTGTGTTTAACGTTCTCAGTAGTTTGAAGTGGTAACTGCTGATTGTGCACTGTCATACCTAGAAGAATTGTACGAGTATTTTTCTGGGAAATTCCAGAAATGTTAAATGCTTCTTTTGGTAAAATAGCTTTAACAAGTTATCATGATTTCTGTGTGCATTAAGACCATTACGAAACCATACGCACGTAACACTATATAAATAAAATATATGCTTTCTTCTCACTATTCGGAAAAAATTAAGAACTTCTAAATGTAAGAGGCAGATTTTATTAGTTAAAATAGTAATGTTTTTATTTGAAGTTTTAGACGGAGAGCATGAAATAACTAATAAAAATCAAGAGGAGGTACTGGAAATTAAGGAATATAAAATTAAAAGTACTCTTATATGTAAGTTTCCCTATTTAATATCAATACGTGCCGTTTGAAACAATTAAGTATTATGAAGCATAATGACAGTATTCCCCGAAAGAGGAAGAATAATAGAACATATGCAATACAATAATTGTATGTGGTAAAAAGCATATAAATAAGAAGAAACTTTTATTAAAATCTACTTTCCTTAACTTTGATATTTATCATTAAGTTATGAGTGCCAAAAAGCGATGTTTTACCACCTTTATTCACTATACAAAAACCATTTTCGATTAATACCTTAAAATAATTGAGTATGCTAGATTTTGGAGTACCCCTTGGATTTTATGTTGCTCCATTTATGGTAACCTGAATATTTTACGGTTTATGTGTTGGAAACCCTATCATGACGAGAGGTTATAATGCGTGATTGAGGCGATTTTGATTTTTCAGGACTTATTTCTGCGTTGAATGTCGCTTAGGAAATACGTTGCTTATTCTGTGCTTTACACCGTAAAATGGCTGCCTGTGATAAGATTAATCTGAAGTTTCTGTATGATTTGGAACGAAAAAAAAAGCATTATTTGACTGGTGGGTAAATGCAGGTTTACTCAGTAATAGTTATAAGTGTCTTGTTCGTACGAAGTAAATGTGTATGTTCGAACGTACAGATCATTCAGATGACTTTGTATGGGTTTGTCCGACACTACGGAATCCGACACTTCACCACTATGAAAGATATGTTTTATTCTTATTTTTGTGAATTTATATGGCACCTGCAGTACACAGATTCTAATAGTTTGGGGATGCTGTTAAGGAATTCTGTTTGCCACACACTGAAGGCACAGAAATTTTCTGAATAAGGTAAGCCGATATTTCCTTTTTGTACTGCGTAGATTAGATAACATGTATTTCCGTTCTTATGTTATATCCTTGTTTGATTTAAAACTCAGTTTATTAAGATTACACAGGTATATTTTTTGTTTTAATTATGTTTCACTACATTATGTTTTGGACGCCATTTTACTTGGTGTTGCACGTAAACAGGAATGGCGCCAAAAAATCGCCAATTTTCGCCAAAGGTTATCCTGAAATAGATTTTTCTCAAATCATTTCATTGAATGGAAAAAAAATATATAATAGTATTTTAAATTTCACAAAATTTCTTCTTAAAGAATTTTTTAGGCCTCTAGTATTCAAATATAATCAAAGTTTACGAAATTTACTTATAATGGTTTAATTCAAGTACATGAATACATAAGCATTTAAGCAATAAACTGGATAGATTATATAAAAATTATGAGAAAAAAGTATTAAGCGCAACATAATTTAAGCTACATGCCTTATGTAAAATTAATATTGAAATTAATTACAATTATTTCAGTAATGAGAAAATAGTGCTTTCTAAAAATATATAATCGGTTTTAATTTCAGAAAGAGAGTCAAATTAAATTATGTTACCAACAGAATGAGTGAGTGAAATTAGATCATGATTATTAGCACAGTGAAGGAGTGAGAGTACCGCAAAAACACTTCAGCCCCATGTCACTCATTTAGCTCAATAGTATGTCTAGTTATATCTTTATTTTCAAGTAACGCCTTTTCATTTGACAGTTCCAGATACGAAGTATCAACGCATGGCTACTAGTTTTTATATCCGTCATTTTTCGGGTGTCAGGATTAGGGGGATCTATAGCAAGATCAGAAAATTTGGAAATGAGTACATTTTTGATAAAGCTCCAATAGAAAACCAAGGTCACAAGAATGTCTGAAAAGGGAAAGGAAATAAAAGCTGAAAGCTCTTCACTATCAACATCATGAGTAGGTTTCATCATTTTCAGCTCTTTGAAGTATCCCTAGAGCTATCGGTCTTATCTAAATGCGATCCAAATAGACAATTACGCCATCTAGCTATCGAGCATACATACCGCCCCATCCCTGAATCATCCAGCGTAACCCCTGAATCTTGCTTGCGACAGTTCAATTCAGAGGGGTGATTTGTGATTCCATTACCGTTAGGACATCGTCAGCCATTCATGACTTATGGATCCTATCTTTCGTGGGATGGGAAGAGCTTAGAAGCGCTGCGAAGTCAGTTGGACAAAACACGCCTGAAAAATGAGGGATTGGAATTCTTCCATTTTTATCCGGGGATTTAAGTGTCATTTAAGAAATGTAATTAATATCTCCTTGGAGAAGGACGTGCTCAAAGCAGATGCCAGAAAATAACATTTAGTGCAGATAATGAAGAATGGTTTCTTCACGTTATGTTAGATGATACATGCCATCAAATAATTTATTGACAGATTGTTTAGTTTAATTTGCTATTGTGTATAACACTTCTTTTATTCATGATGGTATACAAGACTGTCCAAATCGAGCTCCGGAAGTAGTTTGCTACTGTCGGAATCATGGAAATAATAAACAAAAATGCAGCATATATTATTTGTTAAGAGTTGTAATGGAGTAAGAAAGAAGGAGTAATCGCGGTAAAATTTATACATCTCGAAATGTAAGACATACTAAATCATCGAAATGTTCTCAAATGGTTAATATTTATCTATTAATATTTAAACCCAGAATTAAAGGTAATTCTTTGTATTAAAGAAGGAGAGTTTCACACATAAATGTAAATTTAAAATTATAGAAATGCAGCAGTTTATTGATCGCAGATAAATTTGTTTATTACAATTTTTCCTTAACTGTGGCTAAGTATTTTAGTTTAGCATGAAATATAGCATACTAAACACAAAATGTTTACTCCGAAGTATTGTTTCAAACGAAACAGCAATCAGTAATGCAATTCAATACTTCTTATCAAAGAATTACTTTATTAATGTTGTCAACTAAATTAAAGCAGCAACAGCTGATTCCATTTGAATAGTTGTTATGCTTAGAAAACGTTTAATATATGCAAAACTGTAACATTACCTCCAAAAACAGAGTTAACTTTAGTACGCTTATATTGTCAATACCATTTTCTGAAATTACACCGTATTTACTTTTACTACTTTTATTTTTAAATATTTTTTCATCTGTAAATTTCCAGAAATAAATTTTTATGCGCACTCCTGAATAGTATCTATTTCGTGTTCTAATTCTTTAATATCTGTAATCAAACTTTCGATTTCAGCATCAAGCTTCCTTAACACAGATTCTCTCTGTTTCAATAATTCAACACATTTCTCTAACTCTATTAAATGAATTTCATCAGCTGTTATAATCACCACTATTTCCTTAATGTATTTCGTTACACTCCTGCCTGAAGCGCTTCTTTTTGTTTTCAATTTTTAAATTCGCTCATCATTTCTCAGTTTACAATCACAAATGTTTTCTCCAACATAGGTTATCAACAAATTTGTCTTAAATATAATATAAAATTTCATCATCCTCTTACTTAACAAAAGTAATTTTCGCCGCCAACATGCATAGTTACAACGTGTCTAGAATAATCAATCACTACTTTCACTAGTACATTGGCACGACTTAAACAACAAATGATTGGTAACAAACATGCAAAGCTATGCAAGCAAAGCGAGCTATTCAGTGCGGCTGCCACAAACTCAGCACCACCCAATTGCCTTGTTGCCACACGCAAAAGAGTAGAAAAACTTACACACAGTCAACTTTCATACACTGCCCGCAATATTCACATGAACGGATATTTCATCTGCAGCAGATTATGTTACCTTGCTTTATGGTATCCCTAAGATATAGAAAAAAGTAAATAAATAAAAATCGGAAAGGTTTCAGATTTTAACAATCACCCAAAAGGTTTGTTAATGTTTCTTGTTACTGTTGTGTTATCAGGTCAGGAGCCAGAAATGTATGCGTGTGTGCATGTACGTGGGGACTTATGCTTTCATGGGTTAAGGTTATTGGATGATGACCTTTATAACCACGATAACTACGTTCGTGGTACTTTATAACCACGATAACACTATGCTCCGCTCACTCCGTTATCTGCTTCTTCACTCACGGCAAGACTTCATTCAGCGACGAGACGTGCAGGATCTTCACCACAAAAGATTGCTAATGCTATCCATATACTAATTTCACTGTTGCGTGTTAATAGGTCCTCCACGGACGATCAAAGCATGGAAAGTGCAGATGGATGTTCCATATAATTGGATTTTGCTTACTTCATTTAAAGTTCTTAAAGCTATTATAGATTGGCAGAGACCCTCGGGTCGTTACCAATTATAAGAATGATGACCTATGACCTATGGTTAAGGTTAATTTGTTTCGGTTATGAAAATAAAGAACTGAGTCTTACTTTTCTATCCTCCTTTGCTACAACAGGAGTAAAAACCTACATTTTCATTCACGTTTTCTTAATTATTTCTTTAAATCTGTAATTAGTTTTAAAATAATTTTAAATCAATTGCACGCTTTCACTTTTTTACCTCTTTATTAATCTAACTTTAAGTAAAACTGAAAAACACCGATTATTGTTCATCTCAGGTCAATGGTCTAAAACATATCGAAATTCATTTCTACTTTATCCTAATAATAAGTACATACCGTATAGATTTAACAGCTCCAGTTATCGGACGAGAGCTTCAAATAGATAAGAATCTATACAGTGTTGCTGACAATAGGTGAATAATTTACTTAAATTTCATGCATCTCATTCTTGAATCACATTCTTGAATTCTTGAATCACGCATCTCATTCTTGAATGAATTTGTGAGTTGGTTGATAGATCTTTAAGTATAACGGAGATTTGTAAAGTTTTTAGAATAACACAAGGCAAAAAATATGCAAACTCGTTATTGCAGAAAAAGTGGAGATTAAGCTCCCGAAATAATTTGCAAGTATGACTTGATTTGTAAATAGCAACATTAACTGAGTGCTTGAATTGTCAAGCTTTGAAATAATATTTTTCGTCCTAGGATTCATTGAACTTTAGATTTCCGCGAGAAGTTATTTTTACGGAGACGCATAACGTAATTGAACTTAAACAAATATAGACGAGTAACGTATTTACAAAGTCTGCTGCAAAACAAATTACTTTCTCTCTCGGTTTAAACCAATTACTTAACTAAAACTTCGCTCGGCTCCAAACTTTTTAAAACTTATTAGGAAGAAACAAAGGATTATTTTTCTTAAACTGTTAAGCTTTGCCGCAAAATTTATAGACTTTGGCAATTTCTAAACTTGATTACCTGTTTTTCTCAACACACATTAGTCAGAACATCATTTTCAGCTTTACAAGAAAGAATTATCTATTCTTGCACATTTCATGCAATCATAAGAATTATGTAGTACAAAATACGTACACTTTCCTCATATACAATGATTATTATGTAAGAAATACAATATTACAATATAATATACAATAACAAAAAAAAGCTTCAACTTAATGTTCACTCCAGCTGTATAAAGTATTTTATGTTAATTAAACAATTATTATAATTTAAGCCTTTACCATAACTTCTTTCCAGAGTCATCAGAATTCTAGTTAGTTATTTGAGTATTTACATCGAGGGTTTGGATAGTTTTAATCTCAAAACTTTTGACAGCCTCGCAAGCATTTACGTCTTATTGCCAGCTTTGTCATATGGATTATTCAGGGTTTATCCATTTTGCTAACCGACGTTAAGAACACGCTATTTAACACATTGAGTGACACGTGACTGAGAGTGACAAATACGATATAATACTAAAAGACATTACATTGTTTCAATTGCATTCTTTTAATGGATGTTTTTAATTACATTCTTTTAATGGTGGACATAGAAGCGGTTGTTCTTCGAAGGTATCACAGAATGTGGCAACTTGTTAAGTCGGTTTCATGGCCATTTCTCTCCCAAATTGCGCCGTAATTTCTTTCATAGCATAATTAATTTTCATAGCGTAATATCTTAACGCTATAGAGACTTGTCCAGGTTTTTTTTTGGAGTTTGTGTTGTGGTTTTTTTAGTAGTAGTTGCAATGCTGCTAGATGGAAAGTCTACGTCCCGGCAGTTTGTAAGGTGACATTTAACTGGTTCAGCTGGCATTTTGACATTGTAGGCTCATGAAAGATTTTTGTATGCGCTGTACCTAGACCCACAGATAATTTAATGCATATAACCGGAAAAAAAATAAAATTGTAATCTTAACAAACAATCTTCTGCGCGCTTGTCATTTCTATACCACGATATTAGCGCACTTCTAAGCAGCGCGCGTCGCCTGATGGGAATTTCTTAATAAATTCGGGTGGCACGCAAAGTATTAAAATAGTTTAACCAGCTTAATTAGGCCATTTTAGCCTCCGACTACGTTATTCTAATTTGATATACGTATGATATGTTATAATTAGCATCACTGTAGAAGTGTATACAGTCAAAACTAAAGCTACTAAGAACCAGTTTTTAAGGTTGTCATTAATTAAAGTATTTTTATGTTTTCATAAGCAACATGTTTACGAGGAAATGATAATTCAGATAATAAGTATTACTAGAGTACGCACCGTGCAGCAAAAAGCCTAGCGCTAGCCATGATAATCATTCCAAGTCATAAAATTTAGTAAATCAACGACCAAATTTAAATGTCCCAAATTGTTGGCACAAAGGTTACTTTTGCAAATTCAAAATTAATACGTATTTTGTTTAGTGCTTTTTCTGGCAGTTGTAAGATTAAATATGCTTAAAATATATTCAATTTCTCTTAACAATTATAGTAATTTCAATTACTAATCACACGCTGATCGAATGATAAGAGTCGAATTTCGTTTAAAAAATTTTAGAGAAACTGATGCTAAAGGCAAATTCTTTGGTTTGCGTCGTCATCATAGCTGATCAATTTCACTTTTAAGTAATGAAATATAAACTTATATTTCACTGTCGGTTATCGACGGGATGCTATTAATTGAAAGCAATAGACAGCCTGCTGCTGACCTATTCTGCTTTCCATTGCTGATCGGCTGTTAGAGGAAAGCCTTTTCTCAAGGAGCAAAATGTACCGCTTTTACATTCTAGCTTTTTGAGACATTTTAATTTCAAATACATTACTTGTAAATCATCAGGTGGCAGTAATAAATCCCTCAACCCCCCGGAACCTGCAAATGAGCACAACTGAACATATTTCAGACTTTTTCCTACGCTTTCAGCGGACGTTAGGAAACATTTCCATAACTGAGATAATAAGAAAATTTTACGGATGTTATGTTTGAATGTGTAAATGTTAGCGTTAAAGCGTGGAATCCCTTGTTTCATAAAATAACTAGGTATTTCATTAATTGCCTAACTGAGTCAGCTAAAATACATAAAATTATTCGATTCTATACTTTAACTAGTAATTTTACAGAATAATGATTGCCTAATCGTTAAAGTATTTGAAAAGAGCCTTCATCAAAGTGTTAGTAAATAATGATAACTAATAATTGTTAGTAAATATCTAAGTAAAGATGTTGTTGAAATGTTGATAAATGACCAATTATTAGTAAAGACTGCACGTGAAAGCTGGTTTTTTGCCAGCAGGAGTATCTAGTAAAAAAAAGCAATGAAAAAAGTCCCCCTAGCAAAACATGTTATAGAATACACCTCCTAGAATAATAAGAATTAATTTATAGGAATTTAGTAAAATTACGTACAGTAAAATATCATTGATAAAAGTATACCACAGGAAGAAATATTCCCATTATTCATAGTGTTATATAACGTTCTTTTAAAAAGAATGCAGTATTTAGCAATCATACTTAGCAGTGCCGATTTTCCAAGAAACATAAAATCCACAAAGTTCTGCAAGCGAGTACACCATTCAATACTTTGCAAATGAATCGCAATTGAACAAATAAACCATAGGTTTATAAACAATCGTTCAGGAGTAATTTAGTCAGGCAATTTTTTTAATGTTAATATGCAAAATATAGTATTAATGATAAATATGCATAAATTTTAGACTTGATTTTATTTTAATTATGTAAGTAAAGAAATACTCGACATAATATACAGTTACCATTTTTTATAATATAAATTTTGTGAGAGAAAACTTTAATTTTAAACTGGAAATAAGTTTATGTATACTGCAGTAGAAATATACATTCATTCAACTAATAATTTATATGTAATGAAAATTGTTTTGCATTTTATGAAAAATTTATCCGGCGAAAGTGAATTTAGAAATTTTCTGCATTGGCTATAATTTTCTCCCTTCAGCAGAGATTAGTATATAAACGAGACATATTTTGTCAAATGTCGTTTACGGCACAGGCGTAAGACAGTGTCCGTTTACTTATACGACGTTTCTATCATCACATTTTTTTGCGATCCTTATGTGTACATATATTCAAAAATTTACAGTGCTATTAAATAAATTATAGCATTACATGTTACGTGAAGGGGATTAAATTGAATCCAAATTCAAAATATTTACATATATTTTCTCTCCTATTTCTTTTACTTTTATTTTCATAAGGAAAGTTACCAAACACTGATGATATAAGAAGATTAACAGTAATTTTTGTTCTAAATTCTTAAGCAGAATATATCACGCAGCTCATCAGCACTCCAGCGGTCGCTTAACACCGATAGTTCGACAGGGGCTCAGATCCCAGCAAACAAGCTGTTTGCAAGAGAATTTAGTTATTTCTCATGTGTAAAATAAATACGATCCAGTTTCCCTTTCTCATACTTCGTGAAGTCCTAATTCTTAAATGTTAAATAACTTCAGTGTCTTTAATTGAGTCTTAAAATTGGGTTCATTGAATTAGATTTATTGAATCTTAAAATTTGCAGTTTGCTAGAAAACACGAATTTTCTGCAGCAGTGCTTGGCAACAATTCTGAAAGTTCAAAATTTGCGAATCTGTGGGCGACGTCCATGGTTTTTACATTAAACGCTTCTAATAGCTAACGTAAAACTCTTGGCTTGGGAAACTGTAAATAATTTATAGATATTTAGAAATACAAATAAAATTGACAGTTGAGGAAAATTGAAAAATATACTAATTATCGTAAAAGAGGAACAGAAAATAATTATGTCGTAAGAAAGAAAAATTTTCTTCTTTCTTTTGGTTTATTTTCGCAAATTTTAAAAAATGATATAAATCTAAAATCTGGTTACCTAGGGAAACTGCTATAAATTAAGCCTATAACAAATCAGTACGATTATGTTTTGCATATGAAACTGACGCTGCAACATGATTCAACCAGTTTTAACCGGCTTAAAGGCTTAAAAAGCTCCATAATTATGATATTCTCATTGTAAATGAAGAAAGTTAAAATCTGTCATTAAATAATTTGGGCATTTACAGCCCGAATATTAAAAATTATCATAATTAGGGATTTTCAATTTTTGCAATAACAAACGTACAAAATAATGATCAACAACTGATTCAAGGCTTTCATACGAATACAATAATCCGAATGGAATGTGTAAAAATATTACTCTACTTTATATTGGATGTTATTACAAGATCTTGAAAAATTATATATTATAATTTATAAACCAGGCATGTTAAAAAACTGAAATTTAATGCCACAAAAATACAAATATAATGAGACTTTTCTGCCACCAACGGTTTGCGACCACCAACAGTTTCAAGCGATTTAGGCCATTTATATAGATGGTTGCCTTAGAGAGACAATGACGAAAGCCTGTTTATGCTCTAAGAAACACTTTTCAGCTTTCGTTGTCATGAAATTCTCTGTACTCGATATGTAAAGCAGCTACAAATACTGTTTTACTAAAATGATCAGACATATTTCGGATTTAATATCATGCCAAAAATTTTAAAAAAGAAAATTTAACAAAACATTTGCTGAAATAGTTAATTTAAAGCAATTAACAGAGTTTATGATAAAATAAAACCTTAACCAAAGCATCACAAGATTCAGAATAAAATAAATTAGCATCATCATCAAATCAGGTTATTTAAGTTGCTCGGTTTTACCTTCCTAATTCACAGTTCAATAACCTAAAACCCCTAACGCTTATAAGCGAATAATCAATTAAGTGTGTGAACAGATCCGTAAGACTCAAGAAGGGTTAACCACCCTTTATTTCTCAAAATAAATATGACATAATCAGCTCCTAACTCGGAGGTACAGCAAAGCCTCCACTTGTGCTTGAACTTAAATTAATATGAAATTAAACTTAACTAGCTTAACTAAAGCTAACTGAAAGGTTTAGCTGAAACTATCAAGGTTCTAAGTAGTTGCCCCTAAATCTTAATTAAGTCGGCAAGGCTAAACAAGGGCCTAAAGTACGGCCGAGCATAGCAATAGCTTAGAGCGAGGTAACCACAGACAAACCCGCGCTAGTCAGGAACTCAGGGTCTCTATCGAAGTCGGAGAAACATCGACTTAAATACTACTCTTTCTCATTTGCGTTAACCGCGCTTCTGAAAATACATTCTGGTAGGAAATTGTAAGCTGAAGCTGGAATGGATAGGGAAGATGCATAAACTTAAAATAACTGTTATATAATTAGGATAAACCTTACAAAGTTATGGCAAAGTACCCTAAGATTAACTGCGTAAGAGAATATCGATGCCTTCGTGGAAGACTGTTTACGGTGTGGAGTTGATACAAAAATTATTTCACACGTCTAACAGAACCTTACTCATATTCGTGTTGCACATGGAGAAAACCACGAAAATTTCCTTGTAACCAGCTCATCTGCCAGGGTTTGAACTCCAATCGAATTACCAATATTCAACGATACTTACCTCTTGGTTGCTAGTGGTCGAAGGTCATCAAAGTTATTCTCTGAATTTCAAAATTACCGGTCTTTATTTCATTACATGATTATTCTTGCTCCAAGTTTTGGAAACTAGGGATAAATTAAAAACTGCGTAGAGACATTAGGTTATTTCGAAGCAAGAAAGATGAAAAATGAGCAACGCCTTCGCCGGAAATCGAACCACGGACCTCTCGGTTACGCGTCGAGAAGGCGGGAGAAATACCTTATAACTGAAATTCTGCATATCCAAGTTAAATTAATAAATTCATTTAATTTTTCTTTTTGATATGTTTTAGGTTCTGAATACGAGAAGCTCCCACGTAGGATTTATTTGGTGCGCAACCCAGAGAACAAAATGAGTAAGTTTCTTTAAATTGGTTAAGTTCACTCGATTATAACAAAGCGCACGAAGCTGCCTAATAGAAGGGCTGTCTTCGTGGAAGGCTTTCTAAGGATAACTAGCTCGTACCACATTGTATTTGAGAAAAACCACGAAAATGCCCATGCACCAGCCTCTTGCCAGAAATCGAACCCAGGTCTAATTATCAGTATTCAGCGACTTAACCGCTCGGCCAATTATGTTTTCTTAAGCTTTATACGTAATTGTAATGAATTTAACTAATGAATAATGACCGAAATAATGATGTAAGCCAGCAACATTACTTTTGACACTTAAACGTGTCTAGCTAATTATTAGTCATCCGCTTCACCACACTTATTTAATTTTACAAATACTAGATCCTTCTACAAAATTATGGTCGGAGCATCAGCTAAATTGTAATGGGATCCTGAAACTTACTACATTAATTGAATTCCTGAATAACTCTGAAAGAGCACTTAAAATAGCAAATCAACAAGTAATTAGGTACCTAAATCTTGTGTCTCAGAATAAGAATAATGTTCTGATAGCTAATCTTGTTTGTGATTACTGTAAAAAAGATCATAATTTAGCCGAATGCTGTAAATTTTTAAATTTATTGGCTCAGCAAAGAATACACTATTCGCTAATGTAGTTCTAATCATTACTGCTTTACCTGTTTATCTAATATGCACTTATTAAAGAAATGCAATAGTTTAGATACATGTCAACATTGCTTTAAATGAGGTCATTGAATTATTGTCATGGAATTCAAAGAACAAAACTTTGTTAAATATCATGTCTCCGCATATATAATTCACCTGAAAGCCATATTTTTTATTATGCCTGCAATATTATTATGTATATATTATGCAATATTATATGTAATATATTATTTATAAATGCCTGCAAATGAATGTATAATAGACCTGCCGATCTAAAAAGCATATAATAAAAAAAACATAAATAGCGTAAAATAGACATAAGAAGGCTGAAAATTTATTCATAGGAATTCCTTCTTTCATAAAGGCATTAAATGCATTTTAAAAATAATAAATAGAACAGTTGTAACAATTTATGAAACAATCCTAATTATTTATTAAAATTTTTAATAAGCTTTCATTTAGAAAAGTCAATTTTAGGGAAGATAATTCTAACAATCTTTGGATCCCTATTATGCATGATTAAGTAACTATAAGTTAAGAAGTTTGGAAAATGTTTTTTGCATAAGAAAATATTTTGCCAATAGCCAGAAACTATTTAATAAACAGATATCTTTGAAATTAAAACCTTATATGAAGAGTAATGTTTCCTATCTTTCAAATTTGAATTAATTGAACTCCGTAACTTGTCTTCACAATAAACTGCAAATATCTGGTGTAGACATCACATGACTTCCTTGTACGGCTTATTAAATTATACAAATTTTTACAGCCCTTCATTTAAACTTATTTCCTAGAATTTCATTACAGATATATTTCTCATTCAATCAGTTCAGCTCTAATCATGGCAAGGAAAAAATACATGAAAACTCAAAACACCTTCATTAAAAAGTGTAAAATACAGGAGAACCTAAAACACCAAATACAGTTAAAACAGTTTAAAATATATATTTTAAATATATATTTCTACGCAGAAACAAGCAATTAGGCCAGCGGCTTAAGTTTTGGTCCCTTTCTGCAAAAGGGCACTAAAATTGGTGCATCAACGGACTGAATTCACTACTCTGTTAAGAGATTCAAATGCAAATATGTAGAGATTTCGTTAGGCGTAGCGCCACTTAAACTTTTAAATTGTTGATAATTCTACAACTTGTTTCATGCGGATTTATTCAACCCCTAAAAACGTTAACTGTAACATAAGAACAACATAATTCAATCCCTTTTATAGCAAAGAATGCATAATTTACCAATATATAAGAATAAAAAAACTGAGCTCACCGAGCTGGTTAATGTGAGAATGCAAGGTCTCACCACTACGAAGTTTATCACACCTTATTTCTTCATACCTCTAGTTGCTATGTACCATCATTTTACTATATCCCTGTATTATATGTCTGTATTTGTGTATGTATATATGAAAAGTTAATTATCATTTTCTATCATGCATTTGTTTTGTGTAATCTTTTCATATTACTTATTAATATGGATTCGAGCTACTAGTATTTGCACAATCTTACCATGTGATATCCCATTTCACCAGCTCGACAGCCTCTGGGCCTAATCTAATTAACAGCTCATCAACTTCCTAGTTCATCTTTTGCTTATATCTGCTAGTTTTTAATGTGCAATTGAGCATATTAAGTTATAAAGCTTTAACTCTTAATAGACATAAAAAATTATATCCTTAATTGATAGGTTAATCATATATCAATTTCCGAAGCTACTAATTTATTCTACAAGGGGTGGAGCCTAGGATCAGGTACCCTGTAGCAAACACCGTTCAACAGGGGAGAAGTTTATCGTCACTGATCAAATCGTAAGTTGAATCGTAATCGCGGAGCTACACGTAGATATAAATTTTTGCGAAACTGGTTTTTCGAGTCGCTCATGTAAAGAAAAACTCTGCCTTTTTAATGAAGAAGTACCTATCGTACAAAAGGCTGCATATATTGGAGTAGTTTTCAACAGCGCTCTCAAATGGAACGATCACATCACCAAAGTAAAATCTAAAACATTTGGAGTTATATGCAATCTCATCCCAATTCTTGGTAAGTATTCTAATCTTGATCTCTTCATCAAAAGGCACATTTATACGGCTGTCATAAGGTTCATATTCACATATGCTTCCCCTGCATGGGCAGCTTACACGAAGAATGACATTTACAAATTGCAAGTTATACAAAATAAAATATTAAAAATTATAACAAATGCACATTTTTACGTTACAAATCAGACCTTACACAGAGACTTTTCTGAATAAAATTAATGAATCCTTTTTCAAAACTGCAATTGATTGTCCACACCTCACTCATTTTGACACGTTTCGCTACATGTTATTAGAAGATGACAAAGAATTACGTCCATATGCAGCACACTGCATCAGAAATCAAAATTTCCCCACGTAAGTCGTTCTGCACGCAATGATCTTTTTTACTGTTTATTCTCATTGTACTCTATTAGTAATTTTATGTATTTGTATGTAATTGCATTATATATATTAATTGATTATAGTATCTGATTGTATGATCATATTGCTTTATTAAAGCATTTGGATTTTTTATTTATATGTCATGACTTTCCTTGCACCCACTATTTACGCAAACACACACGTCTTGCTCAACTACCTCTCCTGCGCGGCTCTTTTTCTTTGGGTTGTTTAACGCCCCCCTACGTGACTCTGACCTCCTTCACATGTGTATCCAGTATTTTACTAAAAAGTGAACCGATATTTAATGTTTCCGACGCAAAATGCCGAAACGAAAACAATAGTCCTTCAGGGACAAAGCCCCTTTGGACTCATAATTTTATGAATTTTAGCACCATTAACTTTCAATGTATTTGATTTCCAAAAACAAGTATATTTTATGTAAAATTTGTGAATTATGAATAAATTCATAACCTATTTTTGTCTTGGCGCTAATGGGCGATATTTCATCGAGCCGGATAAGCTTCCTCTATTATGGAGGCATCCCGGCAATAACGGTACCGACCGACCGACCGGTTTTTCGACCCTTGTTCTGACTACGACGCTTACGTGGTGCGTGGGGGCTTTCGCCCTGTTCTTCACGCACACAATGAAGTACAGAATGTCTTGTCGCTGACGCTTAGAAATGGCGTTGGATTCTTCGAAACGATGAAAAAGATTCAAGCTGCAATTTCTTAAATTTTCCTGGATATTATTTATGCTGCAATGTGCATTCCCTTGTGGTAGCAGAACTTATTGACGTATATGTGAATGAACTGCGAATGGCCGAGATCTCATCATTGCTAGAAATAGACAATCGTGTGGAAATCAGCTCAACGGAGTCTTTTTTTACAAAAATAAATTTATCAGTGAGAACAGTGTAACATCAGGAATTCGTATGTAAAGTATCAAGACATTCCATTAGTAATATGAGACGATGTCATAGGTATGTGTTATACTGCCTATTTGCACGAGATTGCGCAACCGACTAATGGGGCCATAATATTCATTTTGTGTATTTAACCTAGATTTTAACTAAAAGTATGCATAAATACTTGAATAAAGTAAGCTAATTGAAAAGTTTCTGAAAGGCACAGTACAATAATTGGGGTAAGTGAAATAATTATTTATTCCTTTTCAAAGGTTAATAACGCAATGTACGAAATATTGGTTTAAGCCAGCAACTATTGGGCACATGCAAAATTACTTTTGACACTTAAACGTGTCTAGCTAATTATTAGTCACCCTCTTCAACACAGTTAACTGAGTTTGGAAAATACGTATTTATATATGTTTGAGGCTGTCGATTGCAACAAAAAAGCGACGTGTACAACCAAATGTTATTGCTGTCCATACACATAATATCAATATTCTACGGCTACTCATTTTGGAGTTATACGAGATACATACATATGTATGGATGTCACGACAACGTCTCTTCTGAATTCAAAATCGAGTCTACATTTTTTGAACAATTAAAAACGTTTGTGATATTTAGCAGATAAATGTATTTATATCATATTTAGTATAATATAAAATTTATGTCTAATATATAAATTTATTACTTATTAAATAGAAATGTTATCTCTTTATAAATAGCTGTATGACTTCTTTAATTCTTTATAATAGCTGTATTTAATGTACAGGGAAATGGAGTCAGAATAAATTTTAAAATTCGAACTATGATTTTTATTTAGCTTACAAGGTATTTTCTCCCTCCTTTCTGAATGCCTTCGTGGTGTAACGATAGCACTCGGTGCGTATTCAAGACATCCAGGTTCGACTCCCGGCGAAGACATTTCTCATTTTCCATCCCTTCTGATTCAAAATAACCTAATGAATCTACAGTGGCACACGAACTAAAACGTCATCAATGATGATTCTCCACCACCAAAATTTGGCGACTGGGTCCCTTAATCCCCAGCTGCCCTTTAAAAAGAGGAGTATATAAGGTATTTTATCCCTCCTTTCTACATGCCTTTGTTGTGTAAGAGTTAACACACTCTGCGTGTATTCGAGAGGTCTAGGTTCGAGTACCGGCTATGGCACTGCTAATTTTCCGCGTCTCCAGCATCAAAATAACCTAATGACTCTACAAGCTTGTCATTTTCGTCATTACATATTTGTGCCTCTTCTTTAATTAACATTTTAATCACTTTCCAGGACGAACTGAATTGGACAAATAAATGGATTTCACTGAAATTGATATCTCTGTCATAAATTTTAGCTCATTAGTACATTAGTTGTAATTTTTAATATTAGCAATACATAATTAAAGCAATTAAATGAAAATAAACGAAGCGATAACTGCTGTTAACTTCAGGTTATGAATAGTAAAGGCGATTTGCATGTCAGTCAAATAATTAAAGTGAAATTTATACTCATGCTTTTGTTCTTTAACATTACGAAATTGTATTATAAAGATTTTAATTTGCTTGAAGAAAGGAATCAATAACTGAATATAGACCTGATCGTTAAAAGTTTACGATCGCGTAAAATCGAGATTGAACACCAAGAAATTGATATAATGAGTCGTAAAAGGGACACTATTACAATCAGGAGAGTTAAAGGATGAGTTATGAAAGAATGAAACGATCGACACTGCTGCCAATAAAACGGGAAAAAATATGCATTTGACGCTGGGAAATTTCTATTCAGAACCATCAACTACTTGAATTTATTGCATTCCACTAGGCATTGTACGCCATAAATTTTACTTCCGTCTATTAATATAAAATACTAACATTAAGTGAGAATTCAGAAACAAAAGATTATATATCAAGGGTTATGAATTTATTCATAATTCACAAATTTTACATAAAATATACTTGTTTTTGGAAATCAAATACATTGAAAGTTAATGGTGCTAAAATTCATAAAATTATGAGTCCAAAGGGGCTTTGTCCCTGAAGGACTATTGTTTTCGTTTCGGCATTTTGCGTCGGAAACATTAAATATCGGTTCACTTTTCAAGTTGTTGCCACCAAATATTGCAGCCCTATATTATATGTAAAGAAATAAAATAATGAAGAATGTGCATAAACGTATTCATGTTTCTTTCATTTTCAGAAAACGACGGTACCTAGAGCCATCGGACTTTGAATGACGTAATCCTACTGTGAATATGGGCATCTCGAAGCCCAAATTTTAAATTTGGAATTTGTTTTATTATCGATTTCATATTTTGTAAACCTTTAATGAATTTGTGATTAACAAACTCGATGATTTCAAAGCGAGCAATGGCAACACTGTACGAAAAAAAAACATTTTTATCTCCAGCGAGTGAGACTGTGTATCGGAAACTCTAAAGATATGCTCAATTTAAAATTATTTTGCGATATTGCTCTTGAACTGAATTTTATGGTTTAGGTGCGAAGAACATGATATTTAATAAATAAAGGTAACACTCAAAACGTTAAAAAAACTGCGCTTTGGGCGTAATGTAAAATCTGAAAACTTCCAAATTTTATTTTATTTTCTTTAGTTTGCAACATGATATATTAAAAAGTTCCGGAGGAAAAATATTGTTTTTTTATTGTGTTCATTGACTTGTCAGGGGTTAGAAAGCGAAAGTTTTGTTCAGTATTGAGAATAAACAATAATATTATGTAACAAATATAAAAGTTCTTAATACATTTGTTTGTATGTTAATAACTTACTATTGTGTGATAATTGCGCTGAAAATTGTCTTTTTTATCTAATATGTTTTCAGCTGGAGACAAACCTCACTACTGGTGCTATGTTGCTTATACCGAGCGTACGTCTACTCGTAAATTGCCTTCAAATGAGTCTCTGCACTTTTATTAGGCAACTTTGCTCAACAGACTTAGGGTAGCAGGCTATTCAGCGAAACCCACTATGCTGGTAAATATGTAGCAGAATATAAAAATTTACTTTTAGAAAACCATGTTTTCAACAAAGATTATTTTACAGGAAGCTCACATGATGTTAGAAAAATATATATAAAGAAATTACAAAAATGGATCTCCTATACCGTTTGCAGGTGAAAAATAAGCATTGACCCACATTGTTCATTGCCTAAAAAGGAGTACATTTATCTGATGTAAGCAAAATGTCTTCTTATACTTCATACGTATTAACACGGACCATCTACTTCATTTGATTTTTCATCGATGTTTCATTTGGTATCATTAATGCTATTTATGTTTTCGTTATCTAGACAGACCTCTTGACCGCTCAGTAACATTTCTACTACAAAGCTTTGATTTTGATTGCTTATCAAATTGCTATCTTGGTAGCTTATCCTTTAGCTGGTTTAACTTTGCAGTTGATCCTGGACACTGAACGAAAGTAAATTGGGTAGAAACCGATTATTGTACTTGGGAGCTAGACGTGAAAATGTAGTACGTGCCCTTTTGTAGCTTCTGTAATACTGTGTGATTTATTTGGTTGACGTTCTCCCTCATTTGGGGACATTACTTTATTTTACAAATTTCAGTTTAAAGTATCTTGAACATATAATCGCCTTAATTTAGAACTCAGACAACAAAAATTAGCGTTATATTTTCAAATTTTCCAGGAGTAGTTTCGATGTTTTACTGCCAAACTGGTTGTAAAACTATCGAAACTAGTCTAGTCGTGGAAAATATGCAAATGTAACACTGATTTTTGTTATTTCACTCCTATATTAATCTTTTTCATAGTGTTATTTTAACATAAAATATAATCGACTTGTTGATTAAAATAAGCAATTTGCTTTCCATCTGTTCATATATCTGAGGAAATTCGGTAATAATATCCGAATGATAACATGAACCGCGATTACATTGCGCTGTGCCAGCTGTATAAAATAATGCCTGTACGTTGACAATTCATGTTAAAGATTTTTTCAGAAAGTGAATGATTGCTTTACGATTCAACCGTAAATGGTGATTAAAAAAGAAAAAAAAAACTGTTTCTAGAAAAAGTTATGAATCTTTCACTTCAGGAGTTGTGTGCTTACCAGCAAAATACCTTTTGGTTTATTGGCTTGCATACTGTGAAGAATTAAAATAAAAGAAAATTAAATATATTTAAAGTTCATTACATTTTTTCCCACAATATGTCTTCTCATTATCCATCAATATGTTGCAAGTTTTAGTTTACGTAATATATACGTAATACGTAATACGTAGAAAACAATTACTTATATTTGCATATTTATGTATGCAGATCTATTGTCTATCTTTTGTGTGAAATCTGAAGAATAGTGACTGCGCAGGAAAAGGGTTATAACTACCCTTTATTACACAATTTAAATTATTTACAATGCATTAACTCGATGCTAACTCACTACGCCTCTGCTTAGGCGGAAACTGAAACAGTAGAACTTAAGAATTGAAGATATTAACAAGTAGTAGAACTAAACTACAGTGTTCAGACAATCCTGTATCCTTCAGCGAGTAGATGAGTTTAGTGGCAGCAAAATAATAGCCGTTACGCCACATTTAACCAGGAATAACTACTAAGCGAAGCCTGCGCTACAACACGCTCAGATTCTCTAACTTTACCTTCTAGAACTCGAAATTTAAACTTTTTCTCCCACAGGTAGAATTGCATTCCTCACGCGCGCTGTCAAATTTAAATATTCTGGCACTGAGAGTTGAAGGGAATGAAGGCTTATAGGAAAGGAACTTAAAATTAAATTTAACTGGTTTAACTACAGAGGGTTACTTTATGCTTCACTTTATGTTTCGAAAATTAAGTTTCTGAAAATATTTCGTTCATATTTAATACATATCGATAAATTAAAATATGTAAACAGTTTGGTATTCTGATCAGTTAAGTACTAAATCTGCACAAATGAATGAATATTTTTGCCTTAAAATGAAATTGAGCAAATACATAACTTCTTGAAGTACTAGTATAAGGAATAATAATAACTAAGCAGATATAGGTAGAAGCTGAGGAAGTAGTATCCATACATCTCAGTTGTTCGTAAGCAGAACTATATTTATTAAAATTCCATTTATAAAAACTGCAGGGCTTTTCGGAGCAAAAAACTTAAAAATCAAGTAAGTCATCGCCATAAACTAACCCTGCCTCTTTACTATTCGGATATGCTAAATATTATACCACAAGAGTGTACATAAGAGGGATGTTATAATTCAACCAGAGCACATGAAGAAAAAACCTAGAACATTTATTTCAGCTATAGACCATAGCAGTTACAATAAATGACATGCTCGCAGACTGCTTTCTATACTAGGGATGAACAAACTTCATGTAAGTTAGAAAAGCATGTTGGAATTCAGGAAAGTTCAAGAGCCACATTTAATTTTTCAAAAGCCACAAATGCACTTGTGCATCAATTTAAAAGTAGTGAAATAGGTTTCAAATGAGAAGAAAACTTTCATTCTGAAGAATCATTCAATGATATATTGCCTTCATTTGCGCACTTGCAATGATTACATTCTCTGGGGGTACTTCGAGACACAGGTGTACGAAACCCCTGTTAACAGTGCTCAGGAACTTCTTGCACGCATTGTGGAAGCTGCTGCGATAGTCCGGAACACGCCAGGTATTTTCCAAAACATCAGATCTTTCATGCGTCGGAGATGTGAGGCTTCCATCAAGGTCCGGGTAATTTCGATGTCGTAAAATTTAATTCTTTCTTTGATAACAATTGACGTCAGTTTTTGTTTTCATTTCTTGGTTTCTGTTGCTCTGAGCGTAATACACATATTTTCTTACCCTGTTCATGTCCATCCTTTCTTGTGTTTTGTGCCGTCACTACCGCACCAGGAAAGAGTTTCCGACCATGCATTGCTATGTAAGTCTCCATCATCCAGGTGTACGCTAGCTCTCCTGAAATTTTGTAACCGAGTTGCTGAAACACTCTGTATATATATACCCTGTAAATACATGGTCATTTGCTACCAGACCGATAAACTTGCAGTGCATCTAGGGATACAGAGACGACTCTGAATCAC
>KK118419.1:1227523-1253261 GCA_000611955.2 Stegodyphus mimosarum
ATGCAGAGTCAATGCCGTAGTTGCGAGCTACGGTGCAGAGAAGCAGAGAAAACGAACAGAATCAGCAACACATTAATGGGACAGAATACATTTTATTAAAAGGTTGTACTACAACAGATGTTTGAAATTACAACCAGAAGTCGTCTGGCAGGCTTGAGAGCAGCGCTGTGTGGAATTCCTTATGTTCTGAATAATTCCTGGCATGTTAAGTATATTCCCGGCAGCTACAGATTTTCGAGTGATGAGATCTTCAACTGAAGGAACGGGCATATCGTGCACCAAACTCAGAAGACCCAGAAGTAATCCCAGAAGAAGTTAATGCATGATAGATTCGGTGATCTGGAAGGCCACTGAACCGAGATACCACAACCTATTCACCGCTGTTCAAAGGTTAATTCGAGGTGTTCGGCGGACGTCAATTGTGTAATGTAGAGAAGCCCGTCATTCTCGTATCACATGGACCTACACGGAACCTATCATGCACGGACTTCTTGTGGAGTCACATGAAGAGTCTGGTGTACGAGACGCCTGTTCCTCAGTCGAAGACCTCGTCGCTCGGATATGTAGCTGCCATGAGGATACGGGACAAGACAGGAATCTTCCAGAACTTAAGAAATTTCATGCAGTACTGCTTTCAAGCCTGCCAGACGACTTTTGGTCGTAATCTCGAACACCTGTTGTAGTACAACCTTTAAATAAAATGTCTACTGTTCCATTAATGTGTTGCTGTTCCACTAATGTGTTGCTGTTCCATTAATGTGTTGCTGTTCCTGTTCTTTTTTCCTGCTTCTTTGCACCATAGCTCGTAACTACGACATTAGCGACACTGCATTTGTTTGTGATTCCGAGTCGTCTCTGTACCCTCTATACACCCTGCAAGTTTGTCGGTCTGGTAGTGAATCACCTTTTTTAGATATACATATGCAAGGTATACTATGCATATAAAGTATACCCTAACCTAACCCATATAAAGTATACCCTGCATATATGTATGTCATGTTTTACTGAGGTTATAGACAGATGGATACATAAACCAAAGACTTCCAGTCGTGGCCGTTTCAACACAACTTTATTCCATGATAATTCGCATCAGATCACTTTCGGTAGACAAGGCATTTATCCAATCATAGTTAAATACGATAATTTTTATGCAATCTGGTTTTAAAAGTACGACGCAACCATCTTAGATATAAAAGCAAAGCAACGGAGGTATGCTAGCAGGGTAGATGTGACGAAAATGAATGACGCAATTGGTCGTGAAGTAGTATTTATACCAGATAGGTGTACAAGTATAGCTAAGCTGCTACTGGTTAATTTTAGTTGATTATGTAACGTGGAAAGATCTCGAATTTGGGAGAACAGATGAACTTAGGGGGAGGACACGAAATTTAGAACAGCCAGTTTTGAGATCGCCAATCGCCTGTCAGCGCAGCTATTGTATTTTGTTGTATCTTACACATATATATCAAAGTGTATGTATATCTGTCTACACATATATACACATGTGTATGTGTGTGTGTGTTTCAACAACGTTATTAAATTGTTAACTAACAAGAAATGGAATAAAACAATTATGTCTGGATATTGATCATTTTATGTTTACTGATAATTTTGTAAAAGCAATGAAATAAATCACTTCCTTTTGGATGCTGAATAGTTTTAATTTTCCATAGTTCATTTACATATTTTATCCAGGGTTAGTCCACGAGTGGTGCATAGTTTATCCATAGAATTAGGCCGTATGAACATTACGTCATATGGGTACCAATCCTTAGTGCTAAGCGTTTGTTTACATTTTATGCATCTATGATTTGAATTGGTTTGTGCGATCAATTTCTTATTATACCTCATCGTAAATGGCAAAACGGTATTGTGCCAGTGTTACAGAAATAAGACTACAAGTCAGGGCATTAAACACGGTCGTTTTCCAAGTATGTCCCCTGCAAAAGAGCAGAAAATTGCAATACCTAAAATTCAACAAAATGTTCTCTATATTTGTACCCAATGATTTCATACGGGATTCAAAAGCAGAATTGCTTGGCTAAACTTTAAAAGAGTACTGGAAGCTATTTCTGTCCGCGCTTTATGTCTTCCATCCAAAAAAACTTTTGTAAATAAGTGAGTTATATTATGTTGTCTTCAAAAATATTGAACGCAATGTAAAGAAACATTTCCAGCAATTCTTGTGATTCATCAAACTCTGTGCGGTAAAGATGCCTCATCTGGCAAATAAGGAAACAAGCTTTGCAAAATTCGGCTTCAGTTCTTTCAAAAAAGATAAAGCTGCTAGAACCAGATAAGCTAGACTTTGCAAATCTGTATACGTCCAATGACACGCATGAATTAGTTCAACATGTGAAAATTTTAGAAAAAGAAAGTAAAGTGTTATATATTTTATATTGTCAACTAAAAATGAAGGAAGAAATTTTGTACTGAACTTTTTGCTTCTTGTAAAAGGATTGCTAAATTTTTAGAAAATGAGGAGCAAACTTAATCATATATATCTACTGATCAATACAATACATATCTGTATATGATGCTGCAACTACCTTAGACGAAAATTATAAGAAAAAAAGGTATTCACTTAACATTATTTCCAGGTACAAAACATCTTCAAGAAACAATCTGACAGAAATATTGTGGTAGTTAAACATGATTAATATGCATGCATTTTTAATTAATTAATTAATTAATATGTGTGTGTCTGTGTGCATGCGCGTGTATATATATGCATGTGTGTGTACACAAATCTACTATAAGATCTCCATTTTCCTTATATAGAAGGAATAACGATATAATATCGATGACCTATACAATAATAAATTATCATGTAGGGCTAAAAGTTATATACAAATCCTAGCAGTGTAAGTGGCTATAAGAGTACTTCTAAATGCTGATGAAATCATGTATACTTTTGCTAAAGTGTGAAGGGAACAAAAAACTATAGCACTTCAAAAACAATGCGTCAAAAATAAATTCATTCATTCAAATATAATCCTTAAAAAAGGTGTAAAGTAATGCGTAAAAAAAGGCGCATTTAAATGTCGTGCCTTTACAATAAAAACATACCATTAAGAAATTCCGTAGAATTTTACATTAAATGTGAACTTGATGAACCAAACTCTTTCATATACATTTTATTTTAAGCTGTGCAACTTAAAATCCTGATCCTACATTTCTGAAAAAAACGTCAAAATTCGTTTATATAAAAAAATGCATACGCAAAGAAAAAAATGGGAAAATACGTTTTAATTATGTTAGCCGAATCCATGTGATACATGGATTTGGCAGTTCTACTTTCAAGCATTCTGTTTAACAAGATTTATTTACGTTAAGTTAATATGATACGAGGTAAAAATATTGACAACTGCAATGCTTTTTTACATTGTATTTTTTAATGTTTTTTGTGACTTATCTCACTTGTCTGACAGTAGCATCAGAACAAGCCCACGAATTTCGTCGCCGCAAGGGAGTGAAAGATTGCGTCTGTCGTTGGCAAGAACTTTTTACCATGCAGGTGACAGTAAGACTTCGCTCATTTCCACCCCTAGTTTTGATAAAGAGCACTCCGGGGAAAAGATGGGGCTGAGGGTTTCCCACCCCTCATCCCCTACCAGCAACTTCTCGAGAAGACTTTTGCCTCGCCGCATATTTAGAATGCTCCCAATGCCACAAGAAGACTACACATTTGCAAACATCCATGCCTTCTCCGGGATTAGAAGCCGGGCCCTCCGTTACCGCTGTGGGCTTCCCTAATGACTATATCGTTTGGTCGGCTCACATAGTATTTTTGTTTTCTTAATAAACTGAAACAGCCTTTACCGCACTCTAATACTTTTCTTTTGGAAAAGAAAGTAATGTTTACAATTATTTCAGAATTACTACAAATTCTGAGTTTAAAATAAGCATCTGCTTTAAAAAACTACTTAATTTGAAAGTATGTATGTGGAATTTCCGATGTGTTATTTATTACATTTGCTATTTAGAAAACACATAGCAGTCTCCTGGACCGATGTGTAATGTCACCCGAGTGGTGTCACTTCCAGTAATCAAAGGACATTTTTTTCTCGTTCCTTACCTAACCTTTAATGTATTGAAGATCCTTGTATTTTATCTACATAAGAGCCGCACACGTATCGCTACTGGCTATATGAACCCGTGCTCTATACGACTCTTTTAACCGACTACAGGCGCTCTTTAGAAAAAAATCATTCTTACGGCCTAAAGAAGTAAAACATTTTAGGTATGCCAAGTTACCGAGAAATCACCAAATATTGTCAAAAGCCGCCAAGATTCAGCAGCCTACATCTCACGTTCTCCTAAGCTAGCGAGTGACCTGGAAAATCGCTGAAGACTGGTAGTTCCGACCTGGCTTCCATTCCAGGAGAACCGGCTGGCTGAATGAGCATTTTCTTGGTTTTTTCCATGTGTAACGTGCATGCGATCCCGTTTCTGTTAGAAATTCCTTCAGGAAGGGCATCAGTCCCCATAGGCAGTTTGCCTTAGTGTAGTTTGCCAAAATAAACTAAACCGAATCTGGTCTCCTAAAGCTATTACTAATCAAATCAGTTGGCAAAACGTTAAATTACGTATATTAGACAATTAATTATCATTAAAATTTACTAAATAAATAATTCAGTTATGGGGTTTCACCTTCTTAATTCACAGTTCAATCCTTGAAACCTTAAACACCGGTAAGCGAATAATCGCTAGAGTGTGTGAACAGAGACGTAAGACTCAAGAAGGGTTAACTACCCTTTATTTTTCAAAATAAATATTGCACAATCAGCTCCTAATTCGGAGTGTACAGCAAAGCCTCCACTTGGGCTTGAAGTCAAATTAATATGAAACTGAACTTAACTAAGCTTATTTAAAGCTAACTGACAGATATAGCCGAAACTATCAAGATTCTAAGTAGTTGGCCTCGAAATCTTGATTAAGTCGGCGAAGCCAAACAAGGGCTTAAAGTACGGCAGAGCGTAGAAAGAGCTTAGAGAGAGACGTAGCCAAATGCAAACGCGCGCTAGTCAGGAACTTGGGCTCTCTAACGAAGTCAGAGAAACAACGTCTTAAGTACTGCTCTTACTCATTTGCATTAACCGCGTTCCTGAAAATACATTCTGCTAGGAAATAGTAAGCTGAAGCTAGAAGGGATTGGAAAGATGCATAAACTTAAAATAACTGTTATAAAATTAGGGTAAATCTTACACAGTGATGAAAACTAGAGCCCGAATACAAATTTTAAAAGCAATGATTAATACATATGCATGTATTTGAAAAAAAAATAAGTAAATCAAAATTCTAACTTTAACTTACAATAGCCTGTTGATTCTCGATTTTAGTTTGGGTATTAGATTCCAATTCATTATAATATATAAAGATATATCAATAAATATGAGTTTTAAAAGCGATTGTCAGTGATATTATATTTATGCTCACTATGAGAAAATGCTTTAACATAGAATTAATTAATTTACACAGAGTTTTAAATACAGCTCATAATTTTTTTAATACATTTATAGTCTTTATATATTCATTTATACTCTTTATATATTTTAATACGTTTATTGTCTTTATATATTTAATACTTCGGGCGGGACACCAATAGCTTTTATTGCACTCAAAGAATATGAATTTATTTATTGAATCACTTCTTTTTATATGGCATTCGGTTCTGAAAGAAACAATAAAAATAGCGATATTTGCTATCATTGTATAAAATTAGATGAAGGAAAGGAAAATGCTGGTATTGTCAGCTGACAATTTCCTGTTCTTTGGGATTTGCCTCCAATCTAAAAATGTATTTTTACACTGTGCTTTGTAGTAACAACAAAATATCAATTATTGTGATAAAATAATTTAATCTTTAACGAAAGTGAGTTAGGTTTTCATTATTTTTTAAATTTAGCATTTTTTATTCCAGAATGTTTTGCTGTTCTACGTAGAAAGGTTTTTTAGGGAATCTCAAAAATGCAATTGAAAGAAATCAGTAAAGAGAGTGAGCAATTTGGTTAAGTTGATTCCAGTGATTCCACTCGCTTCAGTGAGCAAACGGTTCCAATCTGATCCCTTAAAGGAGCGGTTTTGCCCATCTCTACTTTACAGCGCTTTCTTTTATATCCAGATATTATAAATTGCTTCAAGTTTAATTCTTCTATATTCCGAAATGATGCGCAGACATTTCAAAAGTAATAATTGTAAGTTTTTAATTCGAACTTAACTTGAAAATGAAACAAAATAATGAAAATACAAAAATATACTTTCATTAATTAATCTCCGTTTTTGAAATTGCATCCGCCTAGGAAAAATATTAAATTCCGTTTTAAGAGAATTTTCGTATTTAAATAATATATCAAGTATTGCATTGAAATTCATTACCAAATGCTCTCTTGAAACCACTAAGGCGAATTTACGAATCTTCGGAAACTTAAGTAAAGCTTCGTCCAAGTAACATTTTTCTTTTCCTTAATTCGCAAGAGTAGCATCGCGTTTATTCTGTTCCCTCTGCTTTCTCTTTTCCCAACTAAGGTGCATGGTAGTCATCGTAATAAATAGCATCCTGTTTACACCGGCGTGAAAGGATATAATACTAAATGATTCAGTATCTCTTCTTGAATAATGTATCGCCACCAGTTGACTAACGCGACAAGGAGAGGATTTAATATTTATGGTTCATTTCGAAGAAGATTCCGAAGTAAGTGTTCGCCTTAAAACGCATTTCTTTCCCTCCCTCTAACATGTATTCTTCCCCTCCCATACACGGGTCTTGGTTCATTTACTTTAGCAATGAAAATATGGGGTTCAATTAGCGAAAATAGTCGATAAAGGTTTATGGCTGGTTCCCCATTTTCAGCCTGAGGAGATGGCTAATACTTTCCGGAAATAAATGACAGAAATGTTAAGACTGAAACCTAGAATAGTTTATTGATGCATAGCGTTGAGAAAGATCCATTTATAAACGATTTTACTCTTAGAAATAGTCTGAAAGGTGTAAAATCAATTCCGAAATTTCGGAAGTGAAAGCAGAAGCTTTATAATGCACTGAAAGATTAGAAAACGCTAGGAAGATTTCTCGAAATGTTATTATTCCGTATGTTATAAGATGTTTGAATAATAAATTTCTCCAAAATTTCTCTCTAAACAATAGCTTTAAGGGTCGAAGGCGGGCGATTTATCAGCTGAAAAGCTGGCTAAATATGTTGCTGAATCCTGTCGCTGAAGAACTCTGTTGCTGAATTCTGAATGACGGGAATTTTGAATAGCAACGCAGTTTAACATTTTACTTTACCATTCAGCATGGCTCAAAGGCGAGACATAATTAAAGCAAGGTTGCTTGTGATAACGATTTCATTTCTGGAAATATCTTGGATACTTTTAGCTGCACGTGTTGTAAGATACAACGACCTTATATAGCAAACTGAGTGACGAGAAACTGAACTCTTACATTCATAAATCTACTAGTTAGAAGTAGGAGAAAGTAGGGAACTTATACGTAAGAATGCTGGCGTATAACAAAGGATGTTCATCAAAAGTAATTAATTTTTACAAATTATGTCTCGACATTTTACTCGTTCAGTTTAATCTGTCGTCTAATGCGTATTTAAAAGCGCTTCTGTCTTGCGCACTTTTATTAGTGCTGACCTTTGTTTTGCGCATTTCTTGTGAATGCGGTGTAACATTTTCATATATACCTGAGATGATTATAATCAAGCGAAATTAAGTTTTTTTTTAACCAATGGCGGACCCTTAGCCGAATTCGGCTTGGCCACTACTAAGACCAGAAGTGGTGGCCGTTTAAATATGGAGGCACCTAATAGGTGGGCCACCTTTGCGTCCTATGAAAAGACGAACAGTTACAACCATGCTTTCTCCGGAAATCGAACCAGGGCACTTTAGTATCGCAGCCGGCTTCCCTAACCACTATACCGTCTGGACGGCAGTGAAATTAAGTTACTGATGCAGTAATTCTTCTTGCATCATTTTGATAGCCAACGTTTTGGTATAACTCTTTTCTTTTTCTTAAGATTCGCAATGTGGATTTAATAGAATCTAGAGGCCTTAATACATATTTGGGAGAAAATCATCGTTGAAAATCTTAATGTGCTATTACTGGAAGTCGAATTTGAAATTTCAGCTTATCGGATTGCTGTAAATCTGTGTTAAAATTTTACTATTTCATTATCTCATTGTTTAATGCAAAATTACTGTGAAGCATTTGTCTATTAGCCAATCACTTAATGCGAAACTATTCTTTCTTGAACTGTGGATAAAGATTTTTATTAAATATTAATTCAGCATACAAATATACTACATCATTCTTTAAGCAACTGACTACATAAATGAGTTCAAAACATAATTAATTAACAAATAGCACTCCGTGATTCCTAAGATTCCAAGAGGTGCTAAGAGTGAATGATTTTAAAGCCAGGAGAAATTTTAATGGACGCATGAAATTGTAAACAAAGTTTTTATACACAAAATCTATTAATGATACAAACAAAAGTATTCCAAAATCGATATAATATTAGTAAATTTTAAGCCAATAAATGGGAATTTTAAGCCAATAAATGGGAATTTTAAGCCATTAAATGGGAAACCAGAATTTTTGAAAACACAACTTTCGTTGACGTACATTTCATTTTAGCAGAAGCGATTTCCACTACATCACACTCTCTTCCTTGCGTTAAATGCCTAACATACAGGTTGACACGAAAATCCGTTAACATTCGAAAATTCAATATAATTCACGGAACAATGTAAGTAGAGCGGTAAAAATTGGCACACATGCTTGAAATGACATGGGGTTTTATTGAAAGCGAAAACGATGTTATGTTTTCCTTACATTCAACGAAAAAAAAAAGTAGCAAAGGAAAGGCCAACATATGGCCCTAGGCAGCAAAATATCAATGTTGCCGCATGAAAATCTTAGATGAAATTGGCTGTAGTGAGAGAGGGAATCAGCTTCGAGGAAATGCGTGGTTCTGCTATTCACGCATTTTCTCGAAGCGGCTCAATGCGAGATGCTCTGATATGTTACAGAATCGTATCATCCCTAGTCTAGCTGATCAACTCCTGTTCTAAGGTATGACTTTTATGCAGGATGGCGCTCCATCCCATATTGCTACACCTGTGAAAGACCTTTTGCACACATCGTTTGGTAAAGGTAACGTGCTGAGCCGCCACTTTCCTCATGCTTGGCGTCTTAGGTCCTCAGATCTCAATCCGTGTGATTACTGATTGTGAGGTTGCCTGAGGTCACCAGTCTACCACGGTCATCCAACCTCATTTGGGATGCTAAATGACAACATCCGACGGCAATTTCTGACCATACCTACAGCTATGCTGCACAGTGCTGTTCACAACATTATCCCTCGAGTTAGTTTTTACCTATATACGTACATTATTCAGTGAATTATTGAATTTTTAATTGTTAACGGACTTTTGAGTCACCCTGTATTTCACAAACAGTAAGAAAGACTGAAGAAATTTCAAGAGTGTGCTAGTGATTACTCACGACGCCTTATATAATGAAAAGTAAGATACTGCCATCTAACAGTTAAAAAGTAATCAAAAATTACATGTTTATGGATGGATGGGGAAAATGTGTTAGAATTTGAGTCACTGAGTCATGCAGATTTCTTCCAGGACTTTCTTAGCCACAATAATCTATCGATATTTGTTATGTTTTCCTTACATTTAAAGTCTTCATTTTTTCATATGTTCTAAATTCTTTTCTACAGTTGCTAAAAAAATGTTATAAATTTTACACAATATTCTAATTATGTGTAGTTTTTCCATATTCCCATATAAACTAAATAGAGTTATTAATCTATTAACAATCTATAGAAACACATATTATTGTAATGGCAATTCTGCAACCAAGATTTGAAAATTAGAACTGCAGAAAAAAAACGGAAGAGTTGGTTTCTGGGACGAAATTGAAAACTATTTTTTGTTTTCGCTTTGTTCTTAATTCTCCTTACAATTGTTTCTTTTTTATAAACTAGTTCTTTCTTTCAAATAGGGTGAATTAATTTTAATAACAATTATCTACTGAAAATTGAAATGGCAACATAACTTCAAAATTTCTTTTTACGAATAAGGCAACTCCTCTTTTTCATCATTATAGCACTAGGTTTTGGAATGGGAGTCAAGCTCATGCTTGGCAGCTTTTCAAATAATACTGTCTACTTACCACGTTTTAAGATAAACTTTCCAATCTCCTGATACAAAGCGCAGAAACAGCTTCCTCTTTCCTGTTATTTCTCCCCTCAGGCAGATAGCCCTCACATGCTTTGCCGTAATCAAATAAACTAATAAACCAAACGTTTCCTGTTATTGCAACCCAAGTTTCCGGACAGGTTTACGAAGTCCACGCATTATGTAGTCGTGTATTATTGCAGACATGTAATTTTTAATATGCATGAAGGCAAAAAAAAAAACTTCACACTGTGGCTTAAAATTAAAAATTGTTTTATAATGTCGGAAACTGACGACAGCATTTCTCAGAATTCTACGACCAGATTATTTTAAAGTAGATTTAAATACACAAGACACTTTTGTTGTACACTGTACAAAGGGAGAAATATGTAGTGACATTTGAAATGTCGAAAGAAGTTACGGTATGAAATTACAGTAAAACTTGAAGAATGATGAAGATTTATTCTCAAGACGGATATATATGATTTACCTCAAAACAGAGCTAAGCGACTATTCGAACTGACTTGAGAATTTATCATGAGAGCTCCTTGAAGGAAAAAGTGAAGTTATTAGTATGTGTGGCTTCATGGTAAGTATACAACCACTTTGCATACATTTCACTTCGAATCATAGACTTCAGCACATATTTAAGTGAAATTATCTGGATACAAATGAAGTTTCGTAGCTGACCTGCAGAATATAGTCAGGTGTCGTATGGAAAAAAATATCAGGCACCCATTGAATCAAAGTAAGCAAAGGTTACATAAACACTTAAAGTGGCATTGCTAATATTTAGCTTTATTCGTCACTAGATCGTCACTAGATTTATTCGTCACAAGATTCAGCAAACATGTTGCGGGCACAAACAAGTTGGCATGTTATATATGCCGATTCCAAAAAGTTCACATTTTTCATAAATTTACAGTAAGAAAGAAAGAGCAGACAGACTGCAGTTCAGCTATGCCGAAGCGTAGAAAGCAAGTGCGTTAAGTTCAGGGTGAAATCTTAATTCAGATTGAGTTAGTTTTGGTTCTCAGTACATTTTGATTGGATAGTTAATATTGCTGTAAAATTACTGTTGGCAGTTTTAGTTCCATTTACATCATCAGAATTATGTAAGGGTCATATGACATGGATTAATCTCGAAATGATGCAGTACAGAGAGAATACTATTTTTAGAATAGAGAAGGAAAATTAATTTATGCTGCTAATTTAATATTTTACTTATTCTTTATTTTTCTTACACACACATGTGTGTGTGTGTGTGTATAAGACATATATATAAGACGTAAAAGTTATAAGAAGTATATATATATATATATATATATACGTCTTATATATTTTAGTCTGTAACGTTAAAGTAATAATTAATTCTATTTTCACAAATTAGTTTCAAAATTGATAAAAAAAAGAAATAAAACAGCAGCGCACGTAAAATAATTCAATTAAGAAAGAATAAGAAAACATTCGTGAACTATAACCTTTTAAGCATTCATATATAACATTTGGCAGTTTAATATTACACATTTAATACATGTATAATATTTTAAGGCCTTGAAATTTTACATTAGCACAGAGTTCCACATACAAATAACACGTGATCTACATCTCAGTATTTTAAATTATTGGTTCAACTGATCTCAGTTAAAACACTAAAATGATCTTTTTATTGCTAAAATCTTTTGTAAAGAGGATGGCATTTTGCAAACAGTATAAACCGCACAACTTTTAAGGAGATTTAAACTTAACTATATTATTAGGGACTTAAACTATATTGACTATTTTAGCTTCATCTGGGCTCGAGTTTAAATACTAATGGTGAATGTATACTAATAGTCGTATGCTGAGTATACTAATAGTCGTATACTAATAGTCGTATGCTGAGTCGCAGTCAAACGACATACTGTCATTTATTGCTCAAGATAAAAGTATGTCTATCAATACACTTCTAAAAATCTAGTGTAATAGCAGGATCATGTTTAATTCTTAATCACGAGATAAAAGTTATTCAAACTAGCCGCCAATAGTGGAACATCTTAAAAAATAAACACTGGAAAATTTGAAAAAACTTTATTATCTCGCATGCATATTTTTATATACTTACAAGAATAGATGAACATTTATTATTATTTCAAACATTAACAATTCTAACTTTACATTTGTCACTAGATATTTTCTGCAATTAGAAAATAAAATTTTAATACAAATCTTTTCAGATGAAACACAAATTAAGTCATGCGTATTTTCAAATTAATGTTCGATTTATTTATTTTACTTCATAAAATGAAACACTTCAGAATCTTGCAGTTTCCTTATGCAACTCGTGATACAATTTTAAATTTAAAGAAGATGGTATGTTTATTAAAATGCCATTTATTTGATATTTAAATGATGTTCTTAGACCTCCATTAGAAGACTAATTTCATTTTTATTCGGAAGAGTCTTCTACCATTAAACGTCAGCCACAAAATTCAGCTTGATTTGAATTCGACTGATATTTGTGCTTAGATAAGAATTCTGTTCCAAATTAAATTTGCAGGAAGCGAAATACTAATGCGGGCATCCCGTCTACCAAGCCACAAAGAGACTGGTGCATCCGAATTTCTTCTTTGACGTCACCGCCATTGTTCATAATGGACGATTGATGAACCATAGTTTGTTCCCCTTTTGGAACACAGTACAAAGTTAGAAGTCTCATTACTTCCGCGGACAATCAACTTCGCAAACTACGGAAAACTAGAGTGTATCTCTCATTAGCCTAGCTACAACTTGATTACGTCGACTGTAATGAGCAGAAATGTCCTTTGGAATATCAAATTTCGTAACATTTACAGATAGATGTCCTCAACTTTATTCAGAAGTAAAAAGAAGATTTAATTCCTCCTGAGAATAAAAATGATATAAGGTACTGCATTTCAGATGCTTTGTCAGCAGGCAACATTATGCCATTATGTCCTCTGAAAGAGTGAGTAAGTGACGAATATTTAAGTGACGAATTTGTGAAATAAATGCATTTAATTTTCTTTTCGAATTATACATTCCTGTGATGAAATTTACGTATATATTTTCTTGTGTTTTATGAATTATTTCTTGATTGCGTATCATAAATTTAGTCAAACTAAGATATTACGTTTCTCAGGTTTATCATGTTTGGTGTATTGTTAAATGTTACTCCTCAAAATGGGAAACGTTCTTAGGAATAAATAAATGTTTGCACAGGAAAATGAGGAAAACGGAAAAAAATATTTACCATATAAAATCTGAAACACATATTAAAAAAACCTTTTGTTAATTTTTATAATGTCTTTAGACATTATAAAATTAACTGTATAACCTTGAATATGTTCATGGTCATACGCTTGTTTACAAACTTGTTCCATAGGTTAACTTGAAAAACAGTTAACTTTATAATGTCTAAAGATATTATAAAAAATCAATAAAAAGTTTTTTTTTAATATGTGTTTTAGATTTTTCTCTGATAAAATTTTTCCAGTCTAACACAGTAGTCTTTACAGTTTAACATTTTCACTTTCGTAATGAATTGCCTATCTATATAAACAATTGGCGTTTCCGTTCAGATCAGCGTGTGCTCTTGAAGATGCATCATCTCCTGGCTCTCTTGGAAACAATGCTACTGAACCTAAAACTATTTTGGCTGCTGATCTTAAAAAAACATATTTTGTATCGTAACGGCTCTCTTGGAAACAATGATCTTAAAAATATTTTGTATCGTAACAGATTCAAATATGGACCATTCCTTGTCGACCAACCTGTTCTCCTCAAACCCAAAAAATGCATCTGAAAAGTATATTTTTCTGAATGGGGTTAAGGTGTGTAAATACTTTTGTGACCGACTGTACAGTGGCTGTTAGGCATTTGGACGCTTTAAATATGCGGCTAGCCGAAACTCCTCTCGAGAGTTTGGTAGTAGAGGAAGACAGGTGGGAGCCCCCCCCCTGGGGTACTATCTCTCAAAATTAACGGCGGAACTCAGTTAAAGTCAGGCTGTCACCTATACTATGCTCAAGACTCTTGCCAACGACAGGCTCATTTGATTTCTTGAATGAACGAATGAACATCGTGGGCTTGTGCTGACCGTAGTCAAGCAAGTCAGATTAGTAACAACAACATGATTTGAATTATCAGTAATACTGATTCGTGCAAAACAAAACTTATTATCCTTGTAGAAGATTTTCAACAAATCATTTTAAATAATTTTTGCAATCTCTCCAGCTTAATACAAAAACATCAGAAATATAATTATGACATCGAAAATACGTCGCAGAAAGTGACGTATTGTAAAACTTAATCTGTTGCATCTGTCTTTTCCTTTTCAGAAATTATTTAAATGTGAAACATATTTCAGAAAAAATTCCTGTCGCATTTAATACTGAAACACACACACGCAAGCACATAGAAAAGGAAATTATAAGTCTGCAATTTGATGTAACCTTACAGAACCACATAAATATTTGTGGAAATATGGTATCAGCAGGGAAAGTTATATGAGTGTTACCAAACACATACACTCTTGTTTCGGATCTACATACTTATGAGAAATCTACTATTTACTGATTGCCATACTGAAAATTTACTATCATGAATTTTGCCTTGATACTCATCAAAGTATAAACGCTTCATTGCATATCATGGAACAGATATGCGAACTCAGACTTTCCATTAATTATAAGATCACAAATTAAATACTGAATCTCTATTTTTCTGTGGTTTTTTTAGTTAATAAATATGTTAATGAAAATTTTCAGTTAATAAAACATTATGTTGGTTTAATACGCCTCCCCTATTGTTATTTATTAATATACAAGACACAAGTTATCACTCGTTTAGAACGAATAGAACTGGCTTCTTTCCATTCATCATAGTAAAGTCATGAGAGATCTAGACGGCTTTGTTTCTCGAAGGTCGCGATTAAGCACATTTTATTTCTTAAGGAGCACCAATAAACTTGAATCAAAAAGTTCAGAGATAAATCAACAAGCATCACATAAAAATATTTTTATCTGAAAACTAATTCACATACTCTCACGCTATTCTGGAAAACTCATGGTGTGTAAGACTTAAGAAAAGTGAAAGGAGAGACAAAATTAAATTTTGACGAGAAAATAAACTGTACTAAAATCTTATAAATCCAGTCGTTGATTAAATTCTAAAAGAATTACAACATTGTGCAGGATAAATTTGGAGGAATTTAGAATAATTTGAAGCAAATTTTGTTCTGACCTGAAGACCAATTGCAATTTTACGCTATCAAGAACTATTTAAACTGAGATTTCCAAAACAGAGTTCCGATGAATTCTCATTCTGACTTCAGTTTTATTATTCACTTATCTGCATTATTTTTTTTCCAAGTGGCCGGTCATTTCCTCCTTAAACCTCTTCGACCCTGAGAGAATGAAGAAGACCTTGGAATGTTTAATGTCACTGTGCGCTCGGACGCGTTTCGTAATTAAAGCTAACAAGCAAAAAAAAAATTCTTATAAAATCTGAGTTTTATCAAAACACTTCGATTCTTGTATATTCTATTTAAATAGTATTTCTCATAATATAAACGCTAAAGTCCTTGCTTTATATTAGAATAAAAATTCAAAACAAGTTAATGAGCAATATTAGTAATAATAATGTTTAAGTAGTGCCTTTTTGGAAGACACCACAAAACAAATTTAACAATTTTGCCTCAAAACTAACTATCCCAACTAGACATTCCGTTGTGAATTTTACCTAAACAACTCATGAACCTTGATGCTAGTGAATCTAAGATAGATCATGGATTTAAAAATATGTAACTTAGACATAACAAAAACACGATGATCAGTATTAAATTTTAAGAAAACCTTAGTATTTATTTTTCAGACAGATCAAATTATGGGAGAATTAATATCAATTAAATAATAAAAAAAAATCATTCATCTCCGGGGAGTGAAAATAATCTAAGAAAATTATAACATTAACAGCGAAACGATTTTTTGTTTTAACAATTCAGTAATTTCAGAATAAACAGCTTCAAATTTCTAGAACTAATTAATCAAAGCATAACTATTTCATTTCAGTAACAATTTATAAATTCATAACAAACTATTTCTCTTAACAATCATATTTTTTCCGTCTTATTATTGCACAGAAAATAAAAGAATTGTACTATTCAGATCAATCTGTAAAATTTTTAAGCCTAGTTGTTCATAAAACTGAGTTACAACAAAGACCACTTTTTTTTTGGTACGTTAAGTGTATTAAAACTTGAACCAATCTGTTTCTGTTTACAATTTTACTTTAACCTCAGCAAGTACAGTATGCTCACAAAATAAAACAAAATTTCAAATTCCTCCATAACTCAAATCTTTGAAAGAAAAATGATTCTAAAATTAAGCCAGTATAATTTACATTTTTAAAAAAGAAATGCCTTCTAAAAATTAATTCAAACAAGTTCGTGTAAAGTTAAGACTTAGAAAAACCTATTTTTTTTTCACTAACCCAAGACGAGAAAGGAAGCGACAAAAGGGAAATTTAGCTAATTGAAGATGACACATCACTCCAGCAAGGGTCTTCTCCATTCCAAAAAAATGTAACGAAGCCTTGAAGTGCAGTTTTAGGGAAACACGCGAACTGGAAACGTGTACACGGCAACCATCAATCCTATTTCCAGGAATTTAGCAAGCATATGTAGATGAAGGAATAATCAAAAGTAGTAGGATCTTTTCCGCAGCCATCATTCAGATTTTCTAGAATTCAGCAAGCATAATGTAGATGAAGTAATAATCAAACGTAGGAGAATATTTACCAAATTGTAAAGAGTTCCTCTGATTGTTTTTTTAATAACCGAAACTAGTTGCAGGATAACTTAGAAGTATAGAAGGGGCAAACTGCTCTTTAAAGGAAGTACGTACTACTGGAAATTCATAATGAAGGAAGGCCCGAGGCCAGCAAATAAATTCATCTTAGCTGGTAATCATATCCACATACTGAGGGAGCAATAAGCCCGCTTCAATTTCGACGAAATCCATTACCTTTCATGAAACTCGGGAAGGCGCGTGAAAAACAGGAGAAAGAGCGAGCGTCAGCTGCAATGCCTTTTTGTTAAGAAAGAATGCCAAAACCCGCTAAAACAGTGAAAAATCCTATTCGTCAAACCCCGCCTTACACCCCTGTAAAATTTCACACTTTTCTAACTGTCAGTACAACCATTAAACCTACAATAGCCAGAAGAATCGCCGAACTAACACCTGCGGGACAGTGGAATGTGGCAAACCTAAACCCAACGCCGGAAATGCTTTTATCAGTAGGAATGAAACAGCTTAAAAGTGGAACTCCGAAACTTCATCCCCCGATCCGACGAAAGAAGGAAAATTAATTAAATAAATTGCCATAACTCATCTAATGTCACAATTGGTTCGAAAGTAGTCTCAAATTGAAGATAATTGTTTTCTGCTTCTAGCAGTATAAGTCATAAATATGTGAACACAAATTAAGTATTTTAAAATTCAAATACTACGTGGAAAATACACAAGTTCCATTGTCAACCGTTTATAAGGTTTACGAACGAGGAAAGCTAAGAACGTAGAAACTTAAGTATCGAAAACCTCAAAAGGGATAAAACAAAATTACAAAGAAATTAAGAAAAACACACTTTGTGTAGCATAAATTTGGAAAATGAAAGATTAAATTTTGATTACTCAATAATTACTCAAATAACTTAATTTCGCTACACAGCAATAATTATGTTTACATATTTAAATTATTTATGTAAAACAATGAAACACTAAGCTTAACACTATGGCAATGTCTATTATATCATGTTAACGAATTTACTTATCAAAATTTAAGAATGAAAGCATTACTGCATGAAATATTTGTAAATTCAGAACCCGCGTAATAATCATAATACGTTTTGTAACTGTAGAATAAAGTAATGATTAATACACTGGTTATTAATTAAGGAAAAATTACAAAAATGGCGGTTACTAAAAAGTTACATGTAGAATTAAATGAAACTGACCCACAGTATACAACATACAGTAAGGTATATAATAACATGAAAAGAAATTACCAGACAATTATGGTGTTATAGAAATTAACATATGTATAAAATAAATAAATCGGTTGAGTCATTTTGGAAATTTAATTACTAAAAACTAGAAATTTAATTAATAATTTAGGAAAATTATCTTCAATATGGAGTATGACTCCCCTAGAAGCAATACAACACATACAGCGAGGTGCGGTGCTGTCAGTTATCCAGTCTATCAGTTCCTTAGGAAGTAAGATCCTTGCTCTTGCAAAGGAGTTGCAAGCCTGGTAATTGTCTGAAAAGGGGCACACAGAACAGCTATACATCTTCTTAAAGAATTCCAAACATGCTTGATAGGATTTAGATTTGGTGATCGAGCTGGCCACCCTGCAAGTGTTTGCTGGTGAAGATAATCATACACGATGCAAGCCCTATGCCGTCTAGCGTTACCGTCCTGTAGTAGGAAATTATCACCTATTGCCCCGGCAAAAGGGCGCACATAAGCACTAAGGATGTCATCTCTATAGGCCTCACCTTCACTCATCCGTAAAGAGAACAGCCCTCCGTTGAACAGCTGTCGAGTCTGCATGTTGACGTGACCACCTAAAAGGAGAAAATAGCAATCACAAAACGTATAAGACCATGTTGATTTGTTTTTCTGCTTCTGCCTGTAACAATAGTTGACTAAATGGCCCTAAAACATAAAACATTGGTCCTGTAGCCCACGGGAAAGATTGATGCGGATAACAGTTTTATAATAACATTTTTGTTCATTTTTCTATTACAGAATTAAGCTAACCTTTAAGAGTTTGTATAATAGATTAGAAGCACTTAGTACCCCAAAGATTGTTAGCAATAGATTTAAAAGTGCTGACTTTTTATTACAAAAAGCAATCCAAGACGGCTGAACTTATAATCATATGCAATGTCCCCAATACTATTTTCAGTCCTATTTGATCTAAAGCACTGAATAAAGTATTGTGCATAGATGCTTTCAAACGGTCCAGCAGAATTACGGTGCAGCTAGGCGTACTATATATCCACTATTCTTGATTTATGGACCTTCAAGGTACAAAGTAATAAAAAATAAAGTGGTTTTAAATTGAATGTGAAAAGAAGAATACAGAAATTACGGTCTGGTAACTCTTCCTGGTCTATCAATTTAATGAAATAAAACAAAACAAATCTGATAAAAGAATTCGAAAAATAAAATCTTTCAAATAAATACAACCTTTAATATCAGATTTCTTTAGAAAAAATGCGCATATTTTTTAATTCTCTTAATATAAACTATATATAACACATCTTTCGCTTATCCATTTTCCTGATGCGAGAACGAAGTTTTAGCGATTTATTACAGGTTTGTATGCCAAATTTAGTGTCATCAAACGTAACGTAGTAATCCAAATTGAAGATGAAGCCTATACAGATGACATCCTGGGTGCTTACGTGCCCCCTCATGCCGGGGCAATAGGCGATAATTTCCAAATTTACTGAAATTTACGTAATAATCCAAATTTACTGAAATTCATCCTAGTCCCAGACTGGATCTTAATTAAATTTTTTAGACCCACATGCATCCCTATATTAATTGAAAAATGAAAAAAATCATATTTTTTGCATGAAGAACCTGAATTTTAAATAAATGGCGAATTACTTTTCTTATGTTAGAGAAGCTGAATTCATACTGAATTTTATTCAGAGTTTTAATGTAGGTAGATGGGTCAATAAGCCCAAAGATGTTTACCGTTTCTGTCATAGTATTTAAAATTTTTGAGAAAATGCTAGTATCGTTATAAATAATTGCCATGAATTACATCCTTTTATGACAAAACATTTCCTCTGAATGTTTGCTAAAATCAAAAAATTTAAATCTCAAACCCAAGAATGAGCTCTAGAAACTTAATTCCACAATTCCTCTCAATATTATGGTCAGTTTTGTAGATTGGAATTCAAGCTATATAAAAAATATGCGAAAAGCTTCGAAGGTAAGGTTACAATGGTGTATATTCTTGTAGAATCATTTCTACAATATAAACCTTGATTTCAGAAGACATATTAAATGTTTTGTAAAATGAATTGATACGTCAGGACAGAAGAAAAACAAGCCAAAATGAAACATAAAATTAGCAAAGCAACAGCCTGTGTTTGGTGTAGACTTTATTCAATACTATCGATTGCGAGGGCAGACAGGTACAGGTGCCTGCTTATCAGAAGCAAAAAAATCTGCAACGATGGGAAAGCTACGGTAGTATTTATACCAAAAAAAAAGTAAAGTGAACAAGAGCGTTGCATCATCTGTAGTCAAAGATAGTCATGAAAACTGAAAAATTAAATGAATAGAATTTTAAAAGTCCTAGGAAGGACTATGTTGGAATTAGAGTCGCTCCTAATGCTCCTTGTTCCAGTTTTAGTAAATGGCATATCATCTGGAGTATTTGGAAGGTGGCTAGCATTTGGGATCACGGTTTAATCCTGATTATCTTGACGTTGATCAGCTTGCAGAAAGACGTGACAGAGGATACTGTTTAAGGCATTTGTGGTCAATGTTGCGTTGTTGCTAATGCTATGCTTATGTTATTTGAAATGTAGATTTTGAACGTTGTCATTATGAACATAGAGCCGTATGTGTCACGATTTTCCGAGCAATAACTGCTCCAGTATTTCACTTTTGCATTTATGATTTTCTTCTTGTAGATACCTTTTGCTTGTTGTACTTAGTCCAGGCGAGTTTGCAGTCTTTGTTTGGGCACTCATTCGTTGTCTGATACCTCTAGTTTTTTGTTTGACATCTCGCAGATCTTTTGCCCACTTGTTGCCATTTGTATGGGTATTAACAATTTTTATTTTAAATGGGTTATCAGAACTTCTGTAGATTCCAGTTGATTTCGGAAATATAACTATAGTTCTGAGTAGAAACAGGGAGTTTACTAAAAGCTACGTTCGTGCGTGTGTAGAAGATACAACAAAAACAAAGAGGTTGCAAATTACCCTTTATTTGCGTATCGATTTTGCATACTTTCCCGTACTTCGGGATACAAAGACCAAGCACTTGTGGTCTGAACGTAAAAGAATATAAGACTACTAACTAAAATTTAAATAAGAGCTAACTTTTAAATATATCACACAGATGACTAGCACTAAGACTGGCCTTTTAATTACTACGTTTGTAGTACGCAAACTGTGGAAAGCTGCAATACGTCTTTAACTTTCAAGAGGGTTAACCTCTGGCCTTAAAGGCGGACAGTAACTGATGGCAAACTCGCGTGAAGACTCGTAGCAAGAGAACTCTCTTTCCTTCTTCCTTTCTGCTTGGCAAAAAGCCAGAACTTAAATACTTAAGTGTTAGCAAGTACAATTTGCATAAACATATTCACGGTTTAATTCCGGCCGGAAGTGGAAAATAAGAGATGATAATAAAGTTTTAAAATAAAATAAACGTTAGTTAAACTTAAGATCCTTACAGGGTTACTGCAAATTTCTTGGATTCATGTTGTCGTATTAAGGACGCATGAGTTTAGATCTTCCGCTGAGTTGCTGGATTAAATGTCTTGAATTATAAAACTGATTGCTGCCTTAAGTGCTTTGATAAATTGCTTCTCTGCACTATTACTAAACATTAAAAATTTTAAAACGTTCGAATGGTCTTGCCATCCTGTTCTGTTGAGAAGGACATCTACTGGGGGTCGGATAATGAACAGTCTTTAAGTATTTTTTTGCTGAGTCTTCTGTTGCTCAGGTGGAGGTTGGTAAGCGCTAGATCTGGCTAGCCATTTCCGTATGTGGTTGATAAGGTGAGGTAAGAATTTCCCGGGTGGTTATGGATAAACAGTTTATGATTTTTTTTAAATTGTACCATCACACTTCTTCTTGTTCCGGAGCACCTCTGGAGAGACGACTGTGATAACATCTAGTTTTTTACATCCATTTGTTATACCAATTGGAAGTACCAAACGTTTATATGTATATACAGGTTTAAAGTATTACTGAAGTGCGCAATATTATACTTTTATTAATGTATTTAAACCTGCGTATTAATTGAACAAGAAAACGTTTTGCATAAAACTTAAGGATTTCGTTAACGTTTATAAAACAGGCTTGGAAATATGGAGCATTAATAAGAAACGAAAATAAAATCATATGTATTAAAAACATCAAAACTGCGAAACAGTTACTCAGATTTTATTTTCCTATAAGCTCTGTATTATTCTGGTTCACTTCTTAAATATTTGGAAACAACGGTTTTGTAGTGGCATGCAAATGAACCTTCTTGAAGATGCAAGTATTTTTGAGGCAAGCTGGTCTAATTCCTATTTGACCTCATTTCTACTAGCACTTTATTTTTGCTTCCCATTTTCTCTAAAAATTTATTGTGAACAAACTACTATCACTACTAGAAGCTACTGTTGTAACAAGTAAGGTTTGACTAATATACTACTTGAATCGTTTAGTTGATGAATAGTTTATTAATAAGAATTTAACTAGTCACGAAATAATTAATTAACTAAATTTAGTAAGGAATAAAGATCAAGAGCGAAATTTAGATCAAGCAAAAATGATAAATGATGAAGCAAAAATCATAAATTATCTCCTGTAACATATTTTATTTTATCATTACAGTTAATTTGAAATCAGATTTATCTGAGTTTAATTCGATTTTGACCTATGTAATTAATTCCTTTTATTTAGCAATATTAGCAGGTAATCTCACGCGTTTACTGTTTACAAGTTTAAAATCCTTTTCAGAATTCTTCATGACCTATACCATCTAGCTGATAAATACCGCTTTATCAGAAATGTTATTCTTTTCTCTCCCACTTTGATATTTTTTGTGCTTTGATGCATTTTCACAGGTTTTAAAGTAAACTCTTTTACTGCCAATTACACTTTTGTACCAAGAAGCTTAAGCTAATTTTCGAACAAGACAGATGGAAGTTTTACTTCTTAGAGCCTAATCCAAATCCTCACTGCATCTAATCTTAATATAATCTAGTATAAAGGTTTTTCAATAAACATGGCTGAAAGCGTTTTGTCTTAAAAAATGACCCAGAAGTATAGTTCCAATTACAAAATTTATCAATATAAGGTATAAACATTTTGTGAAAACATTCTCAATGCTTGGAGGAAAAAAGATCGATAAATGTTCAATCTTTTCTTTTATATGATCCTCCATAGCAAAATGTCCAATTACTAAGACGTTAATTATATTTGTATTAATTAAAAACAAAGTTTTATTATTTCACTTGCAAAAATTTTGGTTTAATATGTGAAAATTTCTACGTGGCGAAGCTGTAAATTTAAAAACCAATGCTTTGTTTTGAACATGGAAATATCAATCAACAAAACAAATCAAATTTTCATTTATTCTGTAGTTACATTCTGTTATGTCCTATTAATATGCACTTTATAAAATCACATTTTACATCATCTTTATAAGGATATTATTATTTATAAAATCACATTTTACATCATATTTATAAGATCATATGTATATATCATATTTAAAAAACACTTTAAATTATAGCAAACTGGCTTGAATCAGTGAATTCATTCTTTATTATCTCTAGGAATTCTGACGCTACTAAAGGTAAAGTCATTTTTTCTTACACGTTTTCCGTTTAACATATTAAAGAATGATTATTTTGGAGGTATGATCTTACTCTAGCAACAGCATATAAAAACAACATTTTAAGGTTAGCGAATACCTCCTATTTGCAGTTTAGATAAAGTATTTACAAAAACTGTACACCTTATGTTAAGTAACTTAAACATTGCAATTATATATTCAGCCCTTTCACATTTCACTCATAACAATTCTTTCGCATTTTATTTTAATTACATGCATGAAATAAATATACACTCCGGTGCAAAATTCAGAGACTTTGCATATTACGTCAAATTTCTGAAAACTAACGGGCAGATAATTCGGAGTATACCCTGCTTTCACAGCCAGAGAGATCGCGCAGCTTGATGACATACTGGACAGGAGGCAGTTTCGAAGTCCCCGTGACAGTCGCTCCCACACTTGTAGCAAGGCAGTTTTCAACTTCGGAATGTTTCTCGGTGGAAGAAAGCGAGATAAAATTGCTCTGCCAAGAGTGATACAGATGTGCTCTATAGCGTTATGTTCAGGAGATCTGGCTGTCAAATCTATGCGGAAAATATCTTCATTTTCCAGTTAATCGTCGACCAGCTGAGCCCTAGGTGGAGGAGGGTCGTCTTCCATTAATAGGAACCCAGAAAAAACTGCATTCCTGAAAATTCAAACATTCAGCTTTTCGATTTCCTCTCTTTAGCTCATCGCAGACAAGGAGGCTTTGTCAAACACACGCATGTGTGTGCGGGCCGTCCAACATAATGCCTGCCCAAACTATTACATCTCCACCACACTAATAGCCTTTCTCTCTGATGAGGAAAAGAAGGGAATGACGGAAATTCGTGTTCCAGACCCTCTCCAGCTACGGGTACGTAGAGAATCAGTGTCCAGGTTGAATCTCGTTTCACCTGTGAAATGCAGTGGGCTGCACAGAAGCCTGGTGTCTATGGCGTATGTTGTCCGCAACATGTTAAACGCGCTCTGTTTTATGCTGCAGTGAGTGGGATGCAAACAGCGAATAAACCAACTCTGGCATAAACTCTATCGCATTAAGTCTTCAAACAACTGTAAACCGTGAAGCGCGGGTTCCAGTGGCAGCATGCAGCTCACATCGAAGCTGTGAAATTGTAGCAATACAATATCGCCTCGCTGAAAGTGGCAAGTAACGATCCTCATTCGACATTGTGATGTTGGTCAACATTGCCAGATCTTCTCGATGTGGATCCAGTACCTGAAACAGCTTCCACAAACTGCAGACGACATTGGGCATTACAATGAACTCTGCAGCTGCCTGGCCTGCCTCTGATGTGTCAACAATTTTTCATTTCATTCTGTCATTCATACGTTCGTGGGATCTCCATAAAATTTACCCAACCCTGGCGAATGTCTTCAAAGAATACAAGTACACAAATCGCCCAAAACTCCTCGTACACTTCCATCTCCTCCACAGTCGCAGCTCCACAGATACTCACGTGTATGCCAACGTATATGTCTCTGAAGATTTGCATAATTATTTGGTGTTGTAACTAATATCTTAAGTTCAATACCTTTCATAAAGTAGGCATAATTTGAAAATTCTTTTAATTTTACAAACAAGAATATATATAGAGTACACGTGTAAACTGAAACACAGAGAATAACTGAATATTTGTCTGGTTTAGATGAAGGATATATGAAAGGGAAAACATACTTTTTATGAGTATCTGTTCCGGTATTGTTTCTTTAAATTTCTTTCAGTTTCAAGAGCGAAATAAATTTCGAGACACTTCAGAAACTTGTAATTTAATTTTTCTGGGCCGAGCTGAAAATGCTTAGCTAAATTTTACTCCATTACATACTTAAAAGTTATTTAAGTTACAAAGTATTTTGATGTTACATCTTCTATTCATCTAAGGAAAATGCAATTATCTTCTGGAAGA
>KK118419.1:1253585-1286455 GCA_000611955.2 Stegodyphus mimosarum
GGAAAGAGTTTGTTAAGTTACCGTGATTTGCAGTTGGGTTATCACATCAAACGATGCATTTCACGAGAAGAAATGTTTTCAAGAAAGGAGTTCTAGCACCATTTTTGGCAGAAGTGTTCCTATAGACAAAGCAATTTCGATTGACACTTTCTTCCAGGAATCTACTCTAGCCCACCAGCGGTCGAGCAGTATAAAGTCACTGAGAACTGGTAGTTCAATCCGGGATTCGAGTCTAAGCGAATGGGCTGGCTGCATTGACGTTTTCTTCGTTTTCCCTATGTGTAATGTATATACGAGCTAATTTACCTTAAAGCGTTCACCGGGAAAGCATCCCTTTCCTTAGGCAGGTAGCCCTCGAGAACTTTCTCTTAATTGAATAATCAAACTAAACCGGAAAGCTACCAGAGATTCTACAGCGCTGACGAAAACATTTTGCTCAGCAAACTTTGCCTCACGTAGATTTTTGCCAAAGAATTGATTTTAAGCCAAGCAGACAGCCATATATCTCATGATCAGACTATGCATGTACTGTAAGCAACTATACACAGGGAGTTTGGGATGAATTTGATTACCGAATGTCACCTGGCAAAGGATGTATACGCTGAAGGAACACATCATCTTTTCATAAATACTTGTAAATTAAAGCTTCGAACGTTTACGAACGCTTGTACTGAAATTTAAAGCAATTAAGCTATTAATAAATCATTTAATAAATGCATGACTCGAAATAATTACTCAAAAATTTCCTTATTCTGAAATCTTGTTAAATAACCAATAAACCTGAAATTTATTTACTTCCGAAACATTATCCCGCATGTAGTAAGTAAAATATCCCTAGCAAATATCCCTAATTTCTTTATTCATTGGAGTGTGATACGAACAAAGGAAATACTTATTCCTGCCTACTAAACAGCACGAAACTTTATCAGTAAACAATATGCCAATAGTTACACCCGGTAACAATCGTTACTCTAGCATTAAACATGTAAGAACTGCTTATGTCCTGGTAATTGGTGCTCAGTCAGGGGAATAATTTAGCGGCGCCAGACAGAGAACGACTCGTTAGAAGTGAAAAATAACATTTCCGAAGGAAAGACAGGAAGTTACGGGAGAAATGTAGCTTCAGAAGAATGTATGTTCGCGGGAATTCGGTATAAAGGACAACTGGCGCGTGGTAATTGTAAACAGAATTAAGTTAATAAGGTGAATGGATATGCGATACTTTAATTCGTGCTCTGTTGCAAGGGATGTATAACTGAGTCAGGAAAAGTCGTTAATATTTCTCCATGATCTGTTGTTGGTGAAAGATATATTTACGCTTCCTAGGGTGAAAGTAATCCAAACACGAAATAAAGAATTATAGGAAACTGCGCAATATTGGGCAAAAGAAATTTTTAATTGTTCGCTTCCATGTGCAAAGTAAGAAGAAAAATAAAACAGATGCAGTTATTATAAACAAGTAATGCCATAATGATTAACATTTGCTCCTTTTAATAATGAATTTTATCCTAATTGTGTCTTAACAAATGAAATAATTTTGTTGGACAATTATAAGATGTTCATACAAACATAACATATTCAATTATGATTTTCGCTTTCCTTACGTTCAATATTATAACTAGTTTATAATTGCAATATAAACTCTGTAAAATACTTCATGGAAAACGAAAATATATTTACTTTAACATTCATTATATTTTTATACGACTATAGAAGTTTATTTTAAAATGTTAATCATTCTTTTATATGGGTGTATAAAGAAGAAATTTATTTCTCTTGCAAAGAGATGCATGCTATGCATATTTGAATCCGGCAACCGAGGAAATTATTACTTAAATTAATAAACAGTTTGATTGTTAAAATTCATGGCATACTTCTGGATAATGATAAAAATGATGGATGGATAGAAATGAAATTCTAATTTTAAATGAAAATGATAAACATAGATGAATAAAGCTGCCTAACAGGAGACATGTCTTTGCAATTGATTTTCAAAATCAATTTACGCCTATTTATGCTAAAGACAAGGAAAACTACCAAGTTAAGGCATCCTCATCACTGGAAATCATTTCCAAATTTTCAGCGCTCATCAAATCTACACTTCCGACTAAAAATAATAAGACTACAAGTTAATCAAAGAACATAAAATTTTATGCACGATGGCAAACTCTGGGCACATGTTTCAGTGGCTAATTTATTCTACTACGAAAAGCAACGATGATGGGGTTTTAAGATCAGTTCATAACTAGGAGATGGATTAGTTACCGCTGGTTTGGAATTTTTCCCAAGTAGAATGTAAATGACTGCCGTTGATTTCTTCTGTTAAGTTCTACATATGTAAGATAAAAAATATGTAGCACAACTTTATAATTTAATTTAGCAATAGATTGTAAGGTTTATCCTAAGTTTATTAATAGTTATTTTAAGTTTTGCTTCTGTCCTATTTATTCTAATTTCAGCTTACAATTTCCTAACAGATTGTAATTTCAGAAACGCAGTTAATGCAAATGAGTAAGAGTACTATTTAAGTCGATGCTTCATCGATTTCTGGAGAGAGAGTCTGATTTCCTGACTAACGCGCGTTTGCCTTTATCTACGTGCTCTCTTAGCTACGACGCTCGGCCATACTTTATCCCCTTGCTTGGCTTCGCCGATTAAATTAATATTTAGGGGCAATATTTAGGGCCGATTAAATTAATACTTAGATATCTGATAGCTTCGGCTATATCTTTCAGATGGCTTTAGCTAAGCTTAATTTAGTTTAAATTCATAGTTATTTAAGTTCAAGCCCAAGTGGAGGCTTTGTGTAAGTTCCAAGTAGGAACTGATTGTAAATATTCTGAAAAATAAAGGGCAAGTAACCCTTCTTAAGACTTTTTTCACACACTTATTATTATTATTCGCTTGCTAGTGTTCGTGGGGTTCTGGGACAGAACTTCGGAATTAAATAATTAAAACCCCAAAAGTTTCTTAATTCTTAATTTTTAATTTAGGTACTTCCTCTCTGTATTCTAAAAACAGTAATGCCTTTTTCTGGGCTGTATCATTAGATCAATCCATATCGCAACAAATGGATAACGCTGGTGACGTAGCTAATTTGGAACTTAAACCAACCCTTTCTCTTAATAAGCTGCCACACCGAATAACTGCGCGCCTGGTTTTTACGCTTCGTCTTAGTACTGCTGCCTGCTGCTCTCTCCTTATTGCTAATCAATCAAAATTAAATGTTTTTGAATAGGCAAGATTAGATTGCCAAGTACATTGTGCCTGCAAATGTCAAATGAAGAAAGATGAACATTTAATATGCCTTGACTGCCGAGCATGCTCTTCATAGGTTAAAAAATGAAACACAAAGGCAGCATCTTTAGTGCAGGTAGTAATCACCACCAAATCTTTGACTTTTTGCAAACATTTTGGTAGTTTTCCAAAACTTTTGGCCCAGAGACTTGGTGGGCCGCGAGTCCAAAAGCAGATTATAGAGCGAGTTATCAATTTCATCAAAATAATTTTAGCACAAAATGTTCACTAAGCACTAATGAACCCTGATAATTTATTTAAATATTACCTTTATATACAGTCAGCTAAATACACACATTAAAATAATTAGATTACGTTCTTTGAATATGGCAAAGCAGGCAAGAGCTATCTGACTTGAGGCAGAGAAGAGCTTCAAGCCTCGAAATGCCTTCGTGAAGGCTTTTCTGATAGAAAGTGGTTCATATTCACTTCATACCTGTTAAAAGCCAGGAAAAGCACACATGCATCTAGCCCTTTAGCCTGGCTTCTGATCTAGATCAAAATACCGTGCTTCAAAGGTTATAACCACTCTTTTTATTCTAAATTAAAGCTAAGTTAACTTCAGTCAAACAAACTAAAACGAAATTTATGATTTGTTGAGCACTTGCATTATAGAATCCTGAACTTTAACAAGTACTAATGTTTATGTTCATTCTCGAGTCATTCGAGGTCAAAGAATAAAATTTATAGATTTAGTAAAAAACATGTGTGAATTTTTACAAGATATATCGAGTTTAATTTATACTCCGTTATTACTATGCTGAAATACCTTATTTTCTTACGTTAAAAACACCTTAAAATTCCTTAATTCCCATTCTCTCACCAGTTCTCGTTCTTATTTCAATGAAAATGAGAAATGCAAAATGAAATGTTAAATGAACGTTTTTTTTGCGGTAAACGTAGAAATAATATAAACGTTAATGTCTCAATTTTGTGCAAAGATTTTCATTCGTTATTCTTTTAAAAGTTTGTGCTTGGATGAACGATTTCGAACTAAGAAATTTTAGGAAACCTTGAGAGAGTATTCGATAACAGTTTTAATTAGATTAATGGCTGACCAATACAGAGAATTTAGAGTCCTGTTATGACGCTTCTGTAGATACAAGGTTACAGAAAATACAATAAAAATTTCTTTTTCTCGATTTCCAGTTTTTTTAATTTACGAAATTAGGTAACTAATGGAATAAAATCATTTAACTTATCCTTCCGAATGTTCTTAGTTTAAGATATCCCTAAACGTAATTTTCGTAATTAAAATATCAATAAAAATTTCTGCGCTCAGTGAGTTAAAAACAATGCATTACATTTTAGTTTCAATTTCATTTCCAATTAGGACACGGCATGTGATGAATCACTTAAAATTAATTAAACTAATGAGATATACTTGAGTCAGCAATTTTGTTTTTCAAAATCTCTGACTCTATTTATAATCAATCTACTTGATCTGCTGAACTGCTTTTATCAAAGCAACACACATATCTTTAAATAAATTGGAGATTTTAATTTTTATGTCTTAATTACTTATCCGCTTTACGAAATACACATACTTATTTGATAAAATTCAGGTACTTTGTTGATTGCTATGTGTACCATTAAATATATTTAAAATTTACTTTTTAATTAACTACTCTAACGTGCCACCTAAAGATTATTAATTATTAATTTATCGGATCTGAATGTTTCAGACAATCAGAATCATAGCTTCATGAACGTTTGTATGAGTTTATGACAATATCTACGTAAACACTGAAAACACTTAATTAACTACGGCAACGTTTTATTTAGCTGTATGACTGGAGGTGAAGTATGCAAGAATATCTTCTAATACATTTATTAAAAAATAGTTTGCCACCTTTGAAAGGGATTCCAGCTACATGTAGGTTGCATTAGCATATTGCCTAATAAAAACATTAAAAAAATCTGAAAGGTTTCAAATCTTAATGGTAGCCCAAAAGCGTTTATTTTACGCTCTCGCTCAGCTCGCAGTCTGCTGTTACACTGACGCCTATTAACCCTTTTTTTTCGTCTTTTCAGAATTATTATTAAGCATCATTTTCTTCGCGCTTACGCCATATACAATTCAAAATAAAATTACAAAAATTTTAAAAGCAGCATAGAGTGTACGTTTAGAATTCGTGATGTAGTATGAAGTATTGGCTTAAAATCTTTCTGTTTTATTCAGTCATTTTTCAATTCATCATATCAGTGTTCAGTTCTTACTAAGCTGGCTTTTCAAAACAATTTTTTGTGTTTTTATTATTAACGTTTTGCTAATTACTATATTTTTTAAATATGTCTTCCTTCGAGCTAACGCTACATAAAATTTGATTCAACTGCAAAATCACAGCGTAGTTAAAAACAGCACATCTTTAGAATTTCTGATAGACAGTCTCGCGTGTTGGAGATAAAAATGTTTTTTTAAGAATAGTATTGCCACTGCTCGCTTGTAAATCGTTGAGTTTGTTAACCAAAAATTCATTACAGTTTCCAAAATAGGAAATAGATAATAAAAAAATTCGAAATTTAAAATTCGGGCTTCCAGGCGCGTGTGTTCTAGTGGAAGCCTACGTTATTCAAAATTAGAGGGCTCTAGTTATAATTTTTTCACATACATATATTCATGCAGATTCTCATCGTTACTTAAGTTCTTTAAATATAATACAGAGCTATAACATTTGGTGGCAACAATTAAAAAAATGATGCGTCGTTTATTGTGATTCAGTGCAAAACGCCGTTTCGAGACTAACATCCCATTCTAAAAGTAACTGAAGTGAGCATACAGTTAAGGCAATTCGAAGACAACTTAAGCACCATAATTGAATGGAAGTACTGTTCTTAAGGAAGATTTTATGGAGTTTGTAATATATTAAGGGAATTCGATGTTTATAGTGTCTTTGCTTGTTAAAAAATCCAATGATACTTGCCTTCATTCCGTTAGTAATAGTGTTAGCCTGTCCAACAGAGCAAAACAAACGGATGTTTCATTGCGCAAATAAAGTATTGTACATAATGTTATGTAGATTGGAATTGTGTATAATTTTGCATTCTGTAAATATGATTTATTAATGTATTCTCCAAAACAAATTCTAAACTTATTAAAATTTTAGAAATCACCGACTTTCTTCAATAGTCTGTATACTGAAAATGCAGTTAAGAATTTTCGCCTACAGTACATATCCAAAATGTTTCAGAAATGTCGTAATAGCGTTTGAAATATTTATATCAGGGATTTCACATGTGTGATTCCAGAAATAGCAGCCACTATCGAATAAAGGAGTCGATAAAATTCGCTGTACCTCATTTCCGAAGTATAGCAGAGACGAATTATAAAAGCGAAAACAGACTAGCTTCTCCCATTGCCATGAGACATTAGCCAACCAATATAGTTTTGTTCCAAGCTGGGTAGCTACAGATGCATAAAAAGTGTTGAAAACCTTTAGATATTCCTTATTATTCTGAAATCACATTTTTTGATTCATACATGCACACATGTTTCTATAGTCATTAAAATGCGATGGCCAAAATAGTTATCCGGCGATAGCTCTCGAAGAGATTAAAATTCAGGAAAGTTCGCAAATAAATAATAATCGCTTAATAAATCATAACCGTGTCTTCTGAAGCATGTAAATCAACCTGTCAGGATAGCATTTGCAAAATTGTTTTGAAAGAGTTAATGCCAGAGCAGTATGATTATACTGGCCTGATGGATTAAAGGATGTTGTACCATAGATTTGTTTGGATACGTTGAAAATTATAAATTTCATTTCTGTAACAGATTTCCTGTGGAAATGGAACTAGGTAGCTGAAGTATGATCTACAAATCAAAGGACAAAGCTGCTGAACAAAGAGCTACACTGCACCACCATACAAAGATACTTGGTGCAGTCATCATGGGCAAAAACAATATTACCGTTTATTCTCGTAGTAAACGTTTTGACCGAAAGGAATCTGTGACCTCAAATGGAACAGTAAATCGGCCTTTCTTCAACGCTGCGTTTGCGGACTTCATTCATAGATCTGAGTACTTAAGAAACACTTCTCGCTCCGAGATGAGGAAGGACTTTACATCAAAATTTTGGTTTACCATTTTCTCATGTATCATCAGATAACTGTATTTCGACTTTCCCTTTATCTCCGGCTCCACAACCTTGTGGTTACTTCTCGTTCGACTCGATAAAAGCATATAAAAATTTATCCAAGTTGTAAAAACAACTTGCAGGCATACCAGTTAATGCTTACCAAGAATGTTTGAAGGAATGTTAGATAAATTAGAAACAGCGTGTTTATTCCGAGCTGATATTTTGAAGGAAACAAGCAGTATCTCTAAGCTAATTTGCCTACTTTTCCTAGAAAAACTATGAAAAGTTTCCGGTGTCGGCATTTTAAAATCTTTTTCTGTAGCAACACGTTTTGTCCCGCAATTAACATTTTTCATAAATGTCAACTAACAACATAGTTTTTATTCAATTTCCTAAAATAGAATGAGCAAGGTGTAATAGTTTTCTTGAAACTGATGTTTAAATGATTAAATTAGGATTGACATTTAAGGTCTATTAGGGCAGCAATGCATTTTCCAACAAATAAAAATTCCACGGAGCATTTTCAAGATTTTTTTTTATGTTTATCACTCTGGCTGCGCTATTATTGGTTACTTATTCATTAGATAGCCAGAACAGAGTGTTGTAATGGATTAGGAAAGCGTTCTATATGTTATGTCATTTACAAGGACATTTTATTTTACTAATTTGTTTATTTTCATTTTACTATATGGAATAAAGCAACTATTCATTACAGCAACAACTTACATTTGTCTACTTAATTACTCTGCAAGTCAGTTTCGGTACTCAATTATGAAACATTCAGATGATAAAACGAGTAGGTTATGCAGGGTAAATTTGATAAAGAGATCAGATGTGTGCCAGATGGCTGAACAAATTACGATTCGAACTTTTAATAATTCAAGCATTATGTTATAAGCATTGGGGGTGAAGATAGACTGGCAGTTGTCCCTTTCAAATAAATAGTAGCACATCAAACATGGCAGAGAAATTCACTAATTTTCAAAACATGAAATTTACGTGGCGTAATTTCATTACTCTTTGAAACATAATTTTAATATTTTATGTTTTAACTTATTAATGTTAAGTTTCAGAGACTCAGCAAAAAGTAGGTGCAAAAAACTGGAATATTGCACAGCAAAACTAAATAACGGTTAAATAACGGTTATTGTGTGCTATTTTTAATTTATATTTTACTTTCGTGTTAATTAAGTATATGATGTTCATATTTGCAATGTTACAATAATTCAAAAATTCGTGCAGTTAAGATTCGATTTCATTTCCTAAATATAGCACGCTAATAAAAATGCATATGATATTTATCTCATTTAAAGTGTCGTTTTTATCAGGAATAATTCTGAGGAAATGAATGAACTTCACGAAATTAACTTATATAATTTGCGATATAAAATATTTTTGTTCTAGCTTTTATTTGAAATGTCTTGAACAAACATAAAACTTAGTGAGTTTCGTTTTGTTTCTTTAAATATTACAGAGGCTGTTCGCACATTTTTAGACGATTTGCTGTAAAAAAAATAAATGCAACTATATTTTTGGAAGTATAATTTATCGTCTGCTACTTGACAGTTTTTGTTTTCATGCAAAATATCGCTTTAAAGAAGAAATGGATGGAAGAATATTCTCTTTCCGAAGAAAATTATTCCTATCTAGTTATTAAAAATATTGCGAAAGCCACGGTTTTTCAATATCTAAAGCTACGATAGGTAATGACAGATAATGTTGTCAACAATATAGAGAAAAAAAACGTCAAAATTTAGCTTAAAGTGGAAACATTGTTTTAGATACGTATCCAAGGGAAAAACTGAATATTTAGAATGTTGCAAAAGGAAGATTTTAATGTCAAAAGAAAATCTGCCAATTCAAAGAAGATTTGAAGAAACATTAAATTTCTCAGTTTCAACTTTAAACAAAGTGATTAAAGCTGATTTTAATCTTAGAAAAACGAAAAAAACCTAATGTCCATCGTCTTCTTCCAGGACATATCGCCAAACGCAGAATTCTTTATGAGAAACATTTATCCGCTCAAAAATGGAAAACTTTGTCACAATAGGCTAATCTTCGGTATATGTAAATGACTGCAATGAAAGGAGATCCGTTTATTATCATCAAAGAGAAGAAGAAAATCTTAAAACAGTGTTCAAAGAATCTAACGAAACGTTTTCTAAGGCAAGGCTTAATTTCTAAAATAAGAAGTGCCTGAGGCCTACGGAAGACCGTTAGAAAAGAGGAATATGAGTAAATAAATAAATAACATGACCATTAAATCATTAATAATGTAAAAATTAAATAGTTGATTATTATCAAATTGATTAATTAAAATAAAGATAAAAGTATCTGAGATGAGGAAATACAGAGCATCATTTTAATAATTAAAATTAAAATTATTAAAATTAAAATTAAGTAAAATGTAAAGAGATCAATTAAAATTTAATAAGAGATTTTTAAGGAGACAGTGGACTTTAAAAACTAGTTTTTTAAATTTTTGTGTTTTCAACAAGAACTTTTATGCATATACATTTTATAACATCAGTTTATAAAATATATGTTCAGAATTTCAATTTATTTTAAGTTAAAAATTTTTAAAACAAATAATTAATTATTTTAATTAAAGATTTCAAATGCTCCCTGCGCTCTAATTTTCAATATATTTTCTAATTTTTCCTTTAAGTTAGTTACAAAGACTTGACAAAATTTTCTGTGTATTCGTTATTGAATATGATGGGTCGGAAATTTTTAAAAAGGATTTTTGTGAAGTTATATTCAGTTTTTGGAAAAATGTCACCTTTTGATAAACATTATAACAAGTTTAAACTTCTTAATAACTTCATATCCAAAAATGCATACACAGATCTACTGTAACATATAAAAAGATAGTTGCTTCCGAATATCATTCATTTTTAACTATAAATGTGTCACATGGACAATTTTCAAAACATACAGACTGCGAAAAATGTTGTTTTGAGAAAAGCGGGATTAAAGTTTTCTTCAAACTTATCTTAATACATGGTGATGAAAAACAGCAAATTAACTTAACATGAATTTATAACTTAATTAACTTAATATAACAAAACGGTAAGACTGAACGTATAAGCAAATTAACTTAATATAATTTATTATATGAAATATGAATTTGTAAGCATTAAATAACATTTTAGTATCATTTAACTATTTTTAATCTCATAATATTAAATATGGCAAAAATGAACATATCGGAAATTGGTATGTCATCCGAAGTTATAGGTAGAAACGATTTATGCATTGCATCCAATGAAACATTTGAAATTCACCCGCACTGTATATGTTACCTTCATTTGTTGCGTTTACATTATCTTTTAATGCTTTACAATATTTTTTACTATTTCTGTTTTTCCCAAGCAGCTAAACTTCTCTTTTTGTCACATTTGTTTAGAAACAAACACTTCTTTTGGTCAAATATGTAAATTATAACATCAGTAAGTAACTGCTGAAATGCATTTTTTTTTTACATTGTCTCTCCAAACTTTAAAGGGCAAGGTTTACGTTGTGTACACATTTTAAATGCTTGTAACTTCTTTAAAAATTAGAATATTTGAACTCGATTTTTTTGTGTAAAATGTAGTTACGTATATGGAATACTAGCAGAGTAAAAGAAAACATATTCAATATTTTGGTTGATTTTTAGCTATTTTAAAGTCCAGCGTCCCCTTAAGATTAGTTTATTGCTAAAAATAAAGCTTTCGAGATTAAATTTCTACTGAAATTGTTGTTCAGTTACATCAAGAAGTGTCGGAGCATTCGTATTTAGGGCTTCGGTGCGTTCGGGCTAGAATTCTGATTTATCACAAACACTAAGAAGCACCGGCTGAATTTAAGATTTGTTCTAAGGAATTTATGATCGTTGCTGGGTTTATACAACGCAGGTTAAAAATAAAAAGGGTGAATAAAAAATGTGAAGATTAACTTGTCATATTATCAAAAACGTATTGTATACCCACTTTACAAATATGAAATACTTATCTTTACACACAGTGTGATCAATCAGTAGAACAGCATCAAGACAAAGCAAGTAGCGACATTTCACAAATCTACTGTTGATTTCCCGGACAAAACGGAATAAAAAACGGGTATAAATGCCATATACCTTTCACTTAGATCCCTACTAAATCTCCTGCTCTGTCACCAATGCATTTTTGAGCTTGTGGACTTTTAAAAAGCGAGTTGCCGAAACGTTGAAATTTCGGTGTACGAAAATAGTGAAGAATAAGGGTTATCACATAGAACAGTTTTGGTAGAATGTTTCTGTAATTAAAATGAAAGGCGTCTAAAACATGTGCGAACTGCCTAGTATTGTAGTTTTTAGGTCACTAAATAAATCGGAATTTCATCCTGAAGTTTTTTGGTTTCATCTTTGGTTTTCCTTGTTATTCTATGTAAGAAATACAGTCCACATTTACTTCAAAACATTGTTTACAAATAAACGTTTTGCAGGATTATAATTGAAAAAACTAGGGATTTTTAAATAAAATATATAAGCCAATATTTCTCTGAAAATGTGTTGCATCTGACACGAAATATCTTCATACTAGCGCTTTCTATTTCAGTTTTATTTATAAATAATAGGCCTCTGTTTATACTTTTTTATCAATTCTTTCTTCTTCAATGCTAGTAATAAAATCTGGGTCTTCAAAATTTATGTAATTTAGCACAGAATATTTGCTGCTGTTAAAAATCAGAATGAACTATTAACATCTTAGAATGTTAAAATAACCTAAAAGTATCCTCATTATCTTCCTTCTTAAAAAAAAAAAAAAAAAAAAAAAAAAAAAAAAAAAAAAAAGCTTAAAAAAAAAAAAAAAAAAAAAAAAAAAAAAAAACAGAATTATATTTTTCAAGAGTCTTCGGATATTCTTTATAACCTGTTCTTTTGCACTTTATTGTTACTTTATATAGCGCCTCAGAGCCTGAAATTGATTCCTCTTAAACGACGAAAAAATCTGTTTTCTCTCGCACGATGTAGTAAAATAAGTTAAAAGACTTAATGAAAACTGCAAGATAATTGAAATTAGTGCGGAAATGTATAATGTAAACGTTTCTACTTCTTTGTGTCGTTGTATATCTGTGTACAAAAGCATAACAGTAATTAAAATTGACTCGGAACACTGAGTATGTTAAAAACGGGTGGTCTTTGTTCGTGAGACATTAATTCCTTAATTATCGCCATCTTTACCTAAAATTAATTAAATATGTCTATAATGTTATGTGCTAGATACAGTTTACCTCTTTACTGTAGGGCAGTAATCTGCATTTCAAGAACGAAATCGCAAAGAATGGTTCATTCTTTAGGAATTTAAAACGTTCGCTACCAACCACGAGTTATCTCGTAGGTCGACGTTTATCTTCAGGCGCCAGCTACGAGTTAATTCGTAGAACGTTTTTGTTTTATCTGCGCCATATACAATCAAACTCGTAGTATTTTCATGTTTTTTTAGGGTATCTGGCTTTGGAGATTAGAAAAACGCACAACAATTTGGCGCAATTCAAAAAAATTTATTATAATTTTTTTATAAAGTAAATAATGCATAGGATCTACAAACATAATCAAACAATATATAATTATCTTTGTCATAATAATTGTTGTAAAAATAATCAGTTTTTGTTATAAGCAAACCGCCAACTACGAAGATACTCGTTGGCGCTGTCATAAAGCATTTTATCATAAAAACCGACTACGATATAACTCGTATAATTATTAAAAAAATAAAAATTATCTAAATTCAATATCTTTCCGATAAATATATATTTTGTGTTTTTATTTTGCAATTAATTAATTAAAATTTGTTGGCGTGGTGGAAATGTCGCTCCGCAGCGAAGGTGTTAATTTTAAATCTTGTACTATATTAACATTAATATTCAGGAAAACGAGTAATTGATTTTTATAAGCATAAGGTGATAGCTATGGAAAGAAATTTTCATTTAATTCCTTTTTTTACGATGAGTGACAACCTCAAATAAAATACTAAGTATCTGTAATTCTGAATTTTACATGGCAGGCTACAAAAGCAACTAAACTCTGCAAAATCTCTTTATCATATTTATCATTTATCACGCTATATAGGAGTTCCATGATTAACGGTCTAAGAGCTATTAATATTGTTATCGTGAATTCTGTTGATGTACAATAATTGAATTGAGCATATTATACGATGAAAATTCCCTTATTATCTCATACTTTGAGTCCATACATTAGAAGCTCTCTACAATCTGATTGTGCCGCAGTAATCTATCATTGTAATGCCCAAAATGACATTCTTAATCATATTGTACACAGCTCAATGTCGTCACCTATCATTAAGCCCTTTACATCATAGGAATTTAATAAATTTCACTTCATTGTACCTGCGAAATATTGCTCCCGTGTGTTAAAGGTTGCTATGCTTCATAATTATTTTGGAATTTAGTTCAGTATCCTTTTAACTAGTTTATTGCGACGGTTTAGAGGCCGGCTTCTTCAATGCACGATTTCTTTTATGAAAATATAATAATTGAAAATTATATGGGTACCCAATAACCTAATAATAAATACGTACATATATATATAATAACTGCAGTTTTAAATAAATAGTAAGTACAGCTTGACGTGTCATATAAAGATGATTAATAAACGATAAAACTCCAGACGAAATGATTTCATTGTTATTAGATTAGCTGATTTTCATCAGTTAAAAATAGTTTACTTGTAGGTTAAATAAGCTTCGCGAGATTAAATTATTTGATTTCCTGAAGATAGCTTAAATTATAGTAAGCGAAACAGCACAAACGTAATTTAAAATTCTGTCTTTAACACATTTAATTCTTTGAAGGGCTAGCTGAAATAAGTTTAAATCATTTAAATAAATTTCGTCAAAATAGCAATGAAACTTCTGAAGATGACTACCATCTTTAAATATACACCTTTAGATTTAGGAGCATAAATAAACATCGGTATTGAGCATTACCTCTCTAAAATGGTCATCTAAAATAGCAGGCTTATATCTTAGACAAGGATCTTTGACTATTTTTTAGAATTCAAAACTAAATTTTAGAATACCTAAACGTAAATAAAATAAAATTAATTAATGAATCAAATCAATCAAAACTTGGTTTTCAAGGAAGGTTTTGATACAACAGAAAATTGCTGTTTTAATGCAATAAGAAATTCATCTAAAGGAGATACGTCCAACCAAAAAGACATAGTGGGCAGCTTTGGAAGTGAAGCTTGTTTCCGTGGGCCACGTTGTATATATATATATATATCATATAAAAATAAGATAGCTACTTTAAGAACTAATTGGTGATTTCAAAATTAACATTATAAATTTGGTGATCTCCCCCTAAATTCATCTGTTCTCCCGAATTCGAGATTTTTCGAAATTATGTAACGCTTTAATGCAGATACCTCCTACCCAATCAAGTAATTGTAAACCAAAACTCGGAACTGGAACTTTTCGACTCCCTCCCATCTTCCTCTTGAAGTACTGCGACACTCTTCCGTTTCCGCTTATGCTTACATCCTGTTAAAACTCTGCTGCAATAATCGATTCTATCGCTAAAGTATCAAAATTTTAAATTGTTTTGGAAATAGGCATCATTGGAGTGCCAAGTGAATTCTATCCACTAATAAGAATTTAACAAAATATGGAATTTAATCCGGTTGGACTGCTTCTTCTTCAAAATGGATAGACGTTCTAAGCATCAAGTGTCATTCCAATCAGCATTTCTACGCACCTACATCTCTTTGCTTCTCTGGAAATGTACTTTCCACCCTGAATCCATATGTTCTCCCGAATTCGATATTTTTCGACGTTACGTAACGCTGCTTGAAAAGTGCAAACCAAAACTAATAGCAGCCAATCATAGTTTGTCTCTAGAATCTCACCTACTCTAGTATAAATGTGGAGTTATAGGATCAAAAGCACGAGATGATTACAAACTATTCTAATTTATTATGAAATTATTAATATGAATGAAAGATGATAAAAGATAAAATTAGCATATAGCTAGCTATAAATAGATAAAATTGTCATAAGCATTGGTTAACCCCACAAAGATTTGTACGTCCATAACAGTTCGGGTAATACTGAGTTATTCTCGCACACCATCAATCTCTAACAGTCCTACAGGCATGTAAGCTCATGCCTTGAGAGAATACGTTTATTCTCATCCATGACTAACTATAGATACGCACCATCCGCTTGGACCCGGAACCTAAGCCTTGAAGGAACCCGTCTGTTCCCTACCAGGTCTGGTACTCATCTACCTCTGGGTGTTGTCTCCGCTGCGTTGGACTGGCGGCATATTACGTCACCTCGCTGGCGGTTTTATTTTCCCACAGTCGGCCATCCTGGCAGACATCGTCCCCGATGTCTGTTGCATGGACATCACTATCATCATGGGGTACCTGCGAAAAGAATAAAAAAAAGAAAAAAAAATATCAGGTCCTTAATTTGAGCTGACACAATCACCAATTATTTGCCCATGGATTAATATTGTCGCGTAGATGAAGGGATCGTACAAATGAACAGGCAAGTACTCAAGTCTAAACTCAAGACTTTATTACATCGAACTGAATGAAGAACTACTTATATACTACAGCTGATTAGCATACTGGAACATTTCAGACTCAGAATGTTCTGGAACATAAAGAAAACAGGTTAATAAGAAGGAAATTTACATAAAAATCGATTATGATGCATCTTGCCTTTGATAGGTTTCGAACCTGGGACCTTCGTCTCTCGAGGTCCTGCGTCTTATCCACTAAGCTACGAGGAGCTCAGTCGAAAGCAGCAATTTGCGCTACAATATGGTCAGTCACAGTAGATGTCATATTTGGTCCTTCATAGCATCCTACTTCTTCGATTTCGTATCTGTCATTCGATTTAATGGCTATGACCTTGTACGGTCCTTGAAATTTAAGTCGTAGTTTTAAACCAGTCCCACACTGAGTTCGTTGAATTGCTACTAAGTAGCCAATCTTATATAGTCTCGGTTTCTTCCGTCTTTTGTTAAACTGTTTGAGATTCTCTTGCTATAGCTTCAAAATATTGTCTTTTGCATCTTCCCTCATTTCATCACGTTCTTGCATCAACTGCTTTAGATATTCTTCATTCAATATCTCGCTGATCCTCAGATCTTCCGTGTTCTTCATTTTCGTACCTATGAGCACTTCAAACCTTGGATACTTGGTGCTTCTCGTAGTTCTGCTATTGATTATTCTTCGGACATCTGGAACATATTTAAACCATTTTGTTGAATCATCATGTGATAATTTTGACAAGACAGGAATCAAAATCCTATGGATTCATTCAATCTGTCCGTTGCCTCATGGAATACTGGTAGTAATTTTGACATGATCTATTCTTTCCTCTACACGATAAGTTGCAAATTCTTTCGATGTAAAGGCACTACCTCGGTCAGATATAATTCTAGCGGAATTTCCAAATACAGTCTGTTGTTGCCTCAATTTTTAAATACCTTTTTGCGCGGTTGGTGATTTCACTGGATAGAACAAAGTAAATTTCGTAAAAGCATCGACCACGGTTAAAATGTGCTGGTATCTTTTGTTCGTTGATGGGAGCGGTCCGATAAAATCGACATGGTACGTACTTAAGGGAACGATTTCCTTCGGTAGAGGACGAAGAAATCCTTTTGCTTTTCCTTGCTTCTTGTTTTATAGTATACATTCTATGCAATTAGCAATTACCTTTCCGACTTTGCCTTTCAGTCTAGGAATATAGAATTATTGCTCTACAGCATTTGCAGTTTTCTCTACAGCAAAGTAACCTCTTTTATATACCTTCTGTATGATTTTGTTTTGTAATGTTTCTGGCACTGATAGCAGATCTTTTCCATTTTCCAATTTATACAAAATACCATTTCTCAGAAAGAATCCATTTTCTCCTCCTTTCTCGGCTAAATCAATTTCACATGCTCATCGTCATTCTGTTGTTGTGCTAAACAGATTTTCTCAGTTACATCGGTTGCGTATGATGTCAAAGTTAAAGCATTCCTACTTAAAGCATCAGCATGTTTCATTTGGTTTCCTGAACGATGTACAATTTCATAATCGAATTCTTAAATGAATCCTGCCTATCTTGCTATCTTAGGAGTTAAATCTTTCTCATCCAAAGTTTTCTGGAAAGCGCTACAATCGGTTACAGTTTTGAATTTGGAGCCTAACAAATAGTTTCTAAACTCCTGAAGAGCTTCTATAACTGCAAGGGCTTCTAATTCGTAACTACAGAGTTTTTCTTGCTGCGGCGAAGTCTTCTTACTCATATACTGGATTGGGTAATAATTACCATCGTCAGACCATTGGAGTAGTACAGCACGAAAGCCTTGACTACTACCATCGGTATGAAGTTCTAATGGATATCCTTGCTTAAATATGTGTAGAACAGGCGCTTGAGAGAGAATTTCTTTTAATTCACAAAACGCTTCTCGTTGTTCGGAATCGAACTTAAAACCAGTACCATTTCTAAGTAAATCATTAAGAGGTTTGGCTGCCTTAGCATAGTGTGGAATGAATTTATTAAAATATCCCGTTAATGCTGAAAAGCTTAGGAGTTGTTTACATTACGCGGTTGTGGAAAATTTTGGACAGCAACAGTTTTGTAAAGTGATGGTCGAATAGTTCCGTTTTCAATTACATGCCCCAAAAATTCAAATTTTCGCTTTAAGAACTGGCACTTTCTGAAATTTATTTGCAATCCGTATTCCGAAATGGTTTTGAAGACTTTCTGTGATTTTTCTAAACATTCAACTTTGTCCTTAGCTGGTACGATTATATCATCTATATAAATAATTAGTACACCTTAATTTAACAAATCACGAAACACTGAATAAATATACCTTTGAAAAACATTTGGACTAATACATAAACAAAAAGGAGCTAACATAAATTTTCGTATGAAGTGAAAAACCATCAATTAAAATATCAGAAATAAAAAAGCCAACGGGAGAAGTTTCCTTCGCCTCGATACCGATCAATACTATGTCACTAGGATTTAATTTTGGAGAACCAATTTCCTTATGTAACTGTACACTGCATATTGTAACATCTGAATCAGTGTCAACTAGACTATCAACTAAATTATTATTTATTTCTACAGTTTTCATAATTCTACCGTTATCTGGAATTTTCTGAATTACCGATGTTTGCTTCTCTCTAATTTCGTTTTGACAGTCGGTCGATTTATGTCCGAACTTCTTGTATTTGAAACATTTTATTCCACTTGATTTGTTTTTACACTCAGATGATTTATAACCCAGTTCATTGCAGTCAAAACACTTCACTTTATTTACGTTAGACTCATTTCGATTTGATGACGCATTAGGCTTATTCCTATCCCTAGTTTGCATGTGTACTTTCGATTTCTGGTTTTTAAACTTATCATTATCACTCTCATTTTGTCATAATTTTTAGCCCTTTGTTTAAATTCAGGTATTGTTTCGCATCCATAGAACATAGTTTTCCTAACCATCAAATCTGGAATACCGTCTATGACATATTTAATTAACGAAGCATCTTCAATGTTACCTTGCGAACACATTTCTTTAATTTTGAAAAAATACTCATCTAAAGATTCATTAGGCATTAACTTAAGCTTATACAACATTTCATGCAATTCAGCTGAATTAAAAGCTCTACCAAATTCAGATTTCAGAAGCGTTTTGAACTTACACCAGTCATTAATTTTAGGTTCACTCTAAACAAATAGTTTCGCTTTACCTTTTACTGACCTTTTAGCGAAAACTAATTTATGCAAAACACTTAATTTTAAAGAATTTGTGACATCTTCAAATTCATCAATTCATTTATCAACATTTTCATATGCATTACCAGAAAAGAGATTACCAATACTTTCAATATCCGAAAAACTAATATGAAGTTCAAAATAAACTTGAATTGGAAGCTGCACACTGTTATTTACTTGAGACGCGTTAAAACCAGTATTGTCTCTTTGATAAACCCGGCAGATAAACGAACTGGTAATCCAAACACCTTGGAATAGTAATCCAAAATTCGAATAAGCTCGTAACACTTAGAGTCGGAATTCACAGTTCAATTGAATTCATAATCAGAGCACTTGTAGTCGAACAATCGCAGTTCATATACTCGGCATACTCCGTTAGATTCGTGGTTGATTCGCCCCGTCTTGGGCGCCATGATTTGTGGGGTTATAGGATCAAAAGCACGAAATCAGTATAAACTATTCTAATTTATTATGAAATTACTAATATGAATGAATGATGATAAAAGATGAAATGAGCATATAGCTAGCTGTTAATAGATAAAATTGTCATAAGCATTAGTTAACCCCACAAAGATTTGTAAGTCCTTAACAGTTCGCGTAATACTGAGTAATTCTCGCACACCATCAGTCTCTAACAGTCCTACAGGCAGGTAAGCTCATGTCTTGAGAGAATACGTTTATTCTCATCCATGACTAGCTATAGACAAGCATCGTCCGTTGGACACGGAACCTAAGCCTCGAAGGAATCCGTCTGTTCCCTACCAGGTCTGGTACTCGTCTACCTCTGGGTGTTGTCTCGGCTGCTCTGCGCTGCGCTAGGCTGGCGGTTCTGATTCCCCACATAAATATTCTGGCAAACTACTTATGTCATCGGCGTACTACTTACTCTGGCGAACTACTTACGTCACGTTACTACTTTTCAACGCTCATAACTTCTTCTCTAAAATTGAAAACTCAAAATATAAAGAAATCAAAAGCATCGCCAAATCGAAAATATAATCAAACGCCCTAGAACGATTCATCATAACGCAAACTGGCGAATTCCCCTAGTGAAAAACTTCAATCAAGTATTCTGTACATATGTAAATATTAGTGTTTCATGTAATTGTGCTATATCATCATTTGCTTGCAAAGCAAGGACTTTGTTTATGTTTGCCTGGAAAAGCCGGAATTGGACTTTGTTTCATCATCATTATTGTGTTATTTGCATAGTAATTGAACTGTGTAATGTCACGTAATCTATTATTAATTTACTTATTTATTCAAGAAATTACTTTATATTATTCAAGAATTAATACTTACATTCTGATTCAATCGGAACTTCACTTGACTCTCATCAGGTCACATGATCGATAGAAGGCATCTGATTCGTCAGCTTACCTTGGAGTCTGAAATACGAACATTTTTTTAATTTTCATGAATTTCCCTCATACTGTACATATATTTCGTTATTTTTCCCACAATCAACAAAGATTATTACATCATTTACAACAATTAGTTTTGTAAAAAGATAACTATTTTCCTCAACATAACTAGATTCATGGTACACAAGTGATAATCATGGTCACGTGATCAGAATAGCATACCCTGATCGTCGCAATGACTTGTAAATACACATCTTTTATTTTTGTATATATTTATATTTATAGTCTAATACATTATATGAATAATCTCAGTCTGAATATTTTCAAATATTCCACCTAAAAAGTAAACGAAGGTTTCATCAAAACCAATTTTTGGAGGTCTCAGTCGCTCTCACGGATAAGCTCCACCTATGACGTTATCTTACACCACTGTATTTCTCAACTGAAATTTTATGCTATTAATTGCTTATTTCACACCTGTTCTCAATAGTACGTATTTTTACAACGACCTACTCAACCCTTTGACTCTGTCACCTTGCATTTTCGCCTTGCGCGGGGTTACTTACCCTTAGCTTTACGAATGCAATTGCCCTAGGGCCTACTAAAATTGTATTGGTAAAAGCTCTATGAAGCTAAACGGCCATTGATTAAATCAAAAGTCAAAGTACGTCACCTTCTTTTTCTAGCTTCTAGATTGCTAACAACTCCTCTCGTTTCTTCCCCGTCTAAAATATATCGCCCCTGTTAATCTGTGTCTATGAGAAATTATTCTAATTGTTTACGATTAAATAATAGTATATTGTCTACGAAGAATGATTCTAACGTGCCTACAAATAAATATGGTAATTAGATCCTGTCAACGTCTTCTCAGCTAACAACGCAATATCGAAAGCTGTTAAAAGTTCCAATGTTTTCCTCTACACATTGCACTGTAGTTTTAGCTGCCCCCTACTACGTGCAAAGGGCAGCTAAAACTAAAATTAACCAATCGCAGATTAGCTGTACGTATACATCAGATTTAGTATAAATACTCTTGGCATAATAGGAGTAAGGTTTATGTCTAGGCACCCAGGTGTTCCGAAACACCGTCCCACTGGTCTTCAACTACGTCATATGTGTATTATAATTTCCCTGTGTCAACTATCTAAGATATGACTTAGTTTTAGTGTTTTGTGAACTTAACTAAGAAAGGGCTTAGTGTTATAATTAATATGATTGAAAGACTAACTTACTTTAAGCAGCAAACTGCACGGACAATACTATAACCGGTGACTTAGTGTGACATTAGTGTCCAGTCGTGAAGCAGCAGCCAAAAGTTTCCCCTGAAGAGAAACAAAAATTCCAAAAACGAAACATAAAGTATATCCCTCATATGTGCCTAAAAATATGAAATATCGGTGTTATACAGATCATATTAGATGCTTAATTCACGTACTTAATTCACGTGATACACGTATTAATGTACGTGTATCAGCTTCGCCATGGACGGCGCAGCGGTTATCGCCGTCCATGGCGAAGTCCATATAATTTTAAATATACCAACTGAAACTGATAGTGAAGTTTTAAAGTTGCAGTTAGCAAGTATTGAACTACCTGAAAATTCATGTGATGCTGAGATGGAAGAAGCTGATGTACAACTTACGCATTCCAGTATTGCAAGAAAATTCACCCCCTTCGCAATCTGTGTGCGTGTCTCATAGTGCAGATTATACAGACACGGACTTGATTCTGAACCAGGATACTTCTGCTTGTAAAGAATTCGATTCTGTTCATACCTCTAATGCAAACACCGAAACTTGTTTTCAAGAAATAGAGATAAATAGGCATACGCCTTCTGCTAAAAGTATCGAGGTGAACGGTACACATGATGCGAACAAACTTCAGAGTGGTGAACAAACTGTTTCACATCTTCTTGTGGATGAAAAGTCTGAAAGGACTGAATCTTCAGACTGTGATATGAAAAACAGAAATACATCTGACAACTGCAATGGAAAAGTATTTGACCCGGGTATAACTTAATGAAAAGCCTGAGACTGAAATCCATTATGAACTTTAATTAGTATAATTTAAAATTCCTATGTGTTGATTTGTGTATATAACTTGTACATAGTGTAAATGTGTGTTTCTCTAGTTATGTTATTTGTTTGTTTTATTACCTTTTGTTTGTATCGAATTATGCTTCTGATCAAGGATTGTACTGCCCGGGACGTGCAGTCCTTTCGAGGGGGCAGTGCTACGAAATGTCCAGGCGCGGTAAGATATCTTCCCCGCAAGGCAGATTTAAGGTTGCCAGAAAATGGCAAAGGAGGGCAGGATTGCCACATTTGGCGAGAAATCGCCCATTTGGCGACAAAATTGGCGATATGCTATAGACGCATGAGGAACCTTCTGGAACGAATTTTTCCTGGTTTAGCCCAGCCAAAACTATATAAACCCTGCTAGAAAGCGAAGAGGGAGTCAGTTAAAAGTCAGTGAGAAGTCAGTGAGTAGTCTAGCGCCGAGCTCGTCGTCGACTGCATCAAGCGAGTCTCTTAGTGTATCGCTAGGCAGTGCATCGTCGAGTTTTATCTTAGAGTGTGTTGAGTTCCCAGAACGACCGATCAGAGTCGGAAGCTGTACTATAGGGTATCGTTGAGTGCATCGCGAGTTGTAGCGTGGAGAATCTCCAGAGTACGTGGAGTTCCGAGAACATCCGAACGGAGTTGGGAACTGTAATCTGGTGCTTTGCCGTAAAGCTGTCTTCCCCGTTATAGCCTGATAATCTGAAGGCTGTGTTGCTGATAGTTCCAGCATGCTTTTAGTAGTTTTTCGAAGACTGTAAAAGTGTTTTTGGAGCTGTCTTGAAAGATACTGGCCAATAAAATCTGCTTTGATACTTCATGAAGTGTCGTCCTCGTTATTCACTCCAAATCCACGAGCCCTTTAACGTACATAGGAAGAAGAAGAAAGAAAAAACATAACAATATTTTGTGTACTTTGCTCGATATACTGCCCATAAATTTATTTCTTTTGTAAAGAGCGCTTTATAGCAATTATTTTCGTGAAAACAATGCATATGTATTTATAAAATTTTGCATATCATAAAGTTGCTTAATGTTGAAGATCATTAGTAATAGAATCAAAAGTGTCTAGACGTCAGCACATGGAAAGTTGTTTCGAGAACAAAAAAATAAAGAATAGTTAGGTTTCATTCAAAGTGATATTTAATTCATAGCGACTAGACATGTTAATAAATTCTTCAATTTAGTTTTTGGTAAAATATTACTTGCTGATGATATATGTTTTACCAGTGCATATTTTAAAATCCATTGAAGGATCAGTTAAAATCCATACCGATCCATGAAACATCGTGATTGTTTATGAATCCATTCATAAACAATCACAACTAATCACGAAATAATTATTTTTCCTTCTCCAACTGTGGCACCTATTAAATTATTCCACTTCTGCTATGTCTATAGCACACATTACAGTGAAATTAGATCATAGTATTTTCGGAGCTATACTGAGAAGTCTCTAGTTACGGCTTAAAAGTGCTAATTTCCTTTTATATAAGTGTGACGTAATTAAATATTTGAAACCAATTGAAGGAAGATTTGCATTAAATATGTTATATGGCATCTCATTTCCGCATGCCGTCGTGGTGTAATTGGGAGCACAGTCGACGCATTCCGGAGATCTGGAATTCGCACCAGAGCGAGGGCATCGCACATTTTTCACGCCTGCAGCATTCAAAAACTCTAACGATTCTACAATGTAAATGTTTCATGCTGTCGTGAGCAAAAATGCTTACTTTTCACACCTGACTGCACAACGCTCTGATATAGAATGTATACTCAACATTTACAAATTTAAATACCATTCCAGATTTTTTAAATGCATTTAACAAAATTCTATTTATAGTTATATTTCCAAATTATACGTAATGATAATAGCACAAAAGTTCACTTATTTGTAGTAAATCGAGAATAAGTCCAGCGTAATTTTTCAAAACTTGAGAAAGCCTTTGTAATTTAAATACCATATACTTAAACATAGAAGATCTCATTTTCTAAAACGCAGCAAATTGAGAAATATCCCTAATATCCGCAGCGGATTTCACTTCATCTAAAACTAGAACTCAATATCTTAACGCAAAAGAATCAGAAAATGCACTGGCTGCATTAAAAAACAAAATATGTGGAATAACATCCACTCTTGCCGTTCAAGCGATACACAATTTTTTTACTATAGTTGTTTCCAGACTTATTCTCGTAAACTGTGAGAGCCACAGTATATGCATTTCATCTGATCATAATTACTATTCTCTTTTGCCCCAGTTTAATGACTTATTATAAATAAATTAATATTTTATTATTCTATACCTGAATGCCGTTTTGCGTAGCATACAAGAATCTCCCTCATATAACAGCTAAAGAATTTAATAATATGCGATTTCAAAATACCTATTACTTCACATATAAGTTTTATTTTCCTTATTTTAGAAGATTATCGATTATTAAAGAAATATATCTTTGTGAAATTTATCTCATCTTTCAAAAATTTATTTTGGGAAATTTATTTTGTCTTTCAGAAATTTATGTTCATATTATTGTAGCTTAATTTTATTTTTATTTTTCGCTATTTTTATTTATAATTAGATGGTAGTTTTAGTAATATAACGTTATTAATAAACCAATATACCACACTCCTACTTCAGAGCTTTCATTTATCAGATTCTTGGACGTCTGAATGTAGTTAATCCAGGCATATCGATCATCTCTGTTACTATAAATCATCTTCTCTAAGATAACCTCCTCCGCAAGAGACGAATTCGTCAGGAGATGTTGTGTCGTATGAAAAAGAATTCATATTTTCTACAGTTTAAAAAACATAAAAAGAATAATGATATTGTTACTAAATGCCCAGTCGAGGAGCTAAATCGCCCATTGACGATATCTGGCGATATGCCATAGACGGTGAACGTTCTAGAACGCAATCTTAGCTATCTCGAGAATATTCTCGAAGGTAGGTAAAAGCCATATATATCCTTCCTATACGCGGAGACAGTACTAGTGTAGAGTAGTATTACGTGTAGTCAAAGATGTGTCAAAGATTAATTTGAGAGCGATCGATCACTTCGGGAGCTGTAGTTTAGTGCTTTGCCGTGAAGTTATCTGCACCGTTGTAGCCTGAAGGCTTTGTTGCTGTCGTAGATTTTTGACGACTATGATATAATACAGGACAATAATATTTAATGGCAACAATTTGAAAAATGAAACGGGCATTCAGAATGAAACGACGCAAAATCGCAAAGCGAAAACAATAGTCCTTCAAGGATAAGACCCCTTTGGACTAAAAATGTATGGAATAACATCCGCTGTTGCCATTCAAAACTCGGGGCGGAACTTAGTTGAAGTCGGGTTGTCACTTATATTGAGCACAAGCCTCTTCCCAACGACAGGCGCATTTGATTCCTTGCCACAATGAATGTTGTGGGCTTATGATGATCCTTGTCAGAAAAGTGAGATTGGTAAAAGCAAATTGTAGCGAAATACTTCTGCTTTCACTTCCTACACAAAGTTCTTGTAACACCAGGCATATGCTTTCGAGGACTTATGTAACATTTATTTTCCTTAAGGTGCAAGGAATTTCACAAAATATTATAGTTTTATTGATTCCCTGATATAATAAAATTTAAAGATCACTGGTTTCAAGTATTCTGTTAAATTCATTAATCACCTAGAGTACTAGTTTGGGAGTAATTCAGTCACCAACATATTTTTATGCCGCAAACAATCAAGCATTTTCGGTAATTTTTATAGAATTAAATTTAAGAAAGGGGTAAGAAAATAAGAATGGTAAAATATGGAGGAATACATGCTTTTCTGATAATGTACTTATATTCTATAAAGCAAATTTTTAATTCTCTTAACATAAAACTATATTCACAATGTCTACATGTGAGTCTACATGAAACTATACTCACAATGACTTTTATTCGTCATGAAGTGAATCTTAAATGAAAATTAAAGACGAAAATAGTCAGCTTTGTTAATTGCAGAGGAAAAACCTGGACATTCCGTTATATGCTAAGTATGCAATAGAGTTATTATAGCTTCATGTTAACAGGCAATATCCTCCATAAATATATTGTTACGGATTTCAAATTTATTGGCTATTTATTTGGAATCTGTGCCCGTCTGTGTGTGTGTGTGTTTGTTTGTAACCTCATTTCCTCAGGAACGTTTCTAGGCTTAGCGAAGCAGACCGTTGGATTCGGGACGTCCGTGGGAGGCCATTTTGACCATTCGCGTCTTCGTGCGACTTTAATTAGCCGAGATATTAATTAAACACTAATTTTTCCTTAGGTTCTTCCTACGTTTGCCATTTTCTTTCTCGGTTTTCCCTATTGAAAGGTATTTGGCTACGTGCTAAATTCTGTTTTCGAGGACTTATGTAACATTTATCTATGGAACGGCGCTTAGGTGAATTTCGAGACGCATATCCCCCGATTCAAAAAAATCTACGAATCCGCCGATACTATTCTCATATTCGTACGACTTTAATCAGCCGAGATATTAATTAAAAACTGTTAAAACGTTAATTTCTGCGTTCATTGTTTCCGAGTGGCAACAGCCTCGAAAGCCGCTGAGATAAAAATGCTTAGAATCACCAAGGCCATTCGAATTTGGTACCTGTCCAAAATGCGTTAAAAACTTTTTCCTCGTGGCTTAGAAAATTGTTCATTATTTGATTTTTTTACGTATCATTTCTTAGTCAGTTAACTTTTTTGTTTTAAAAATATTATTTCGAAGTCTGATTGAAATAGAGTTTATAATTTATAATTAATTATTTTTAAAGATCTATTCATTCGTGTTATATATTTCTGTTATTGTTGCCTGAAAAATTGCATTTGCGTTTGATATTTATTTGTATTTTACTCTGTGGGATAAGAACTTTCGTTTTATCTTTCCGACTTTTGTGATATCTTTAATGTTTTGTTTTGTATTTTTTTAAAGATCCATTCAATTCGTATTGTATATTTCTCTTTATGTTGCTTGAAAAATTGCATTTACATTTGATAATTTTGACATTTTAGTGCGTGGGAGTGCAATGGCAGCATAATGTGATATAACGACCAAAAGACTTGAATATTCTCTGAAAGATATTCAATTGCTTGAATCTTTGTTTAGTTTCCTATTACTATTGTGACTTCTTCTCCGATGATATGTGTATCCTATGGATTTTCTATAATTAATTTCAACATATATTTTGCAACCTCTTACATCCAGTCAATAACAAAGTAATTAGAAAATTTTTCAAGTTAAAATATATTCAATACACGATTTTGGTCTGAAAGCAAATTAAACATGAAAGGAACGACATTCAGATGGATTAAGCTATTGAAATAACAATTTGTTGAGAACCTATGTGGAAAACCGAGAAACAAAGCATTTCATTGCACTTAAATTTTTTACTTTGAATATGAATATTGTCCACATGTTTACAAAAGATTCTCTTTCTCAAAATTATCAGATCTCTTCCTAATAACGGGTAGGTGACATCTCATCCTGTTTAATGCAGTACTTCTTCGAAATTTTAAAAATCTGATTATCGATTTTACGTAATAAATGATACTTTCGTATAACTTTGTAACTTTTTCAATCCTTTCAAGCACAGAAAATTTTGTTTATTGCAATTTGAAAACTGCTAACACAAGATTGGATAGGAATCTGCCAATACTTTTTGGCTCATGTTGTAAGTTTGGAAGTCACATTCTTAAAATGTATAACCTTTGTCAGAAAAATTCCAGGACATTTTTTTTCCATTTCTGAGTTTGCAGTACTAAAAAGGAACAAATGTTGTTTTTATGTTACCTAGTATGTATTCTCACTTGCAATGACCTTAACCATGTTTCTAGGCAAACTTACTAGGTGGTAGGGCTTTGCTTAGCAAAAAATGGCATTTTAGTGCATTTCCAGGCAAGGCACGTAAAAGAAGTCATGTTTCAGAGTGGAGCAAAAGGTTTCGTGAAGGCAGAGATTCAGTACAATTTGAATCGTGATGCGTGTCATAAGATTTTAGGCGAAACTTTAGGGAAATGGTAGTTTAATGCAAGAATCTTCCTTCACTCACTAACAAATGAACAGAAAGAGGAAAGACGAAGAATTTCTGCTGAATTATTGGATAGAGTCAGATGTGATCCCACATTTGTGTCAAAGATTATTGTGATTTTTTCTTGTTTCCGTGAGTGAAAAGGTAACTGAAAGGAAAGCTTCATCAAGATTATTGCAGAAATTCAACGGGCTGTGACAAATGAGCTTGCAAGAAGAGTTGAAGATTTCCCTGCTTGCTTCCAGGACCTCCAGAAATGTTGGCAGTTGTGTATAGATAGCGGAGGGGACTATTTTGATAACAGCTGAAAACATTACTTGGTAAATGCAAATTTATGTTTTTTCCGACTTTGCTTTTATCCTGGAACTTCTCTGACGAAGAATGTAGTATGGAAACTCAAATATAGCATTTCTGCAATCATCACTTCATTCAAAAACTTTTCGAATGATACATGCGCGTTTATTACATGTTTTCTGAATTTGCAGTTTTACTCGATTTTCGTTTTTGTTTGAAGCAAAATCTTTTAATAGTCACAATCTATTCTCTTGTAACAAATTCTGACAAGATAGAAGACGAGGACATAACCTTAATTCACTCCTATGTTTTATTCATCCTGTAAAGCGATATTTAAACGGAAAAAAGAAAGTGATCGAGAATGGTAGATAAAATTAGATTTGCGTCATTGAACCCAAGTGTCCAAGTCCAATTTAAAATTTCTTCATTAAGATCAATAAAAAAATTTCATTCATTTCCGTTAGTCAAAAGTGCAGATGTTCCATATACCTTTCCAAGTGCAATTTAAAATTGTTACCGAAAGTACGGTTTTTGTTTAAGTATACTGAAATATATACCTTTATCGGCGTTCATTTTGTTTTTTGTACTGTAAAAGTTTATTTTGCTTTTACGTTTTCTTACTTTACACTTCCGCATATTACAGTTTTTTGCCTCATCTTTCATTAAATTATTTATAGTGTTCAATCTGTTCTAATAATATACCACCGCTACAAAAATATTGGAAAGGATTCCATAAAACACCAGATTTTTGCTACATTCCGTTGAAAGTAATTACCTCTGACTACAGTCCAGATATGCCAACGTGTTTTCGAATCCTCGAAACAGGTTTAAACATAGCTGTTTCAAAACTTTTTTAAAATTCTCAGTTAATTTTCTTTTACTACATCTAAGAACAGATAATCTTCCTATTCCTGTCTATTTTACTTATGAACATTTTAATTTATATTAAATGAATATCGTTTCTTGAATACGGTTAAACAGACGAAAGTCATCTGCTCAAGCAGACGGGATACCTTTGTGAAGGACTTCTTAATGGAACTGGTTTATTTATATTTAGAAATGTGTATATATAAGAAAACGCAGAAAGACAAACCCCCGGGCCGAGTACTCAACGGTTCTCACCGCTCAATAGTTAATGGGATAAATAAACGTTGGAGGTAGCTTAATTTCTTCGTCGTGTTAAAAATACGTGAAGATTTATTCCAAAATTCGGCCTATAAATTAGGCGGTGAGTAGAAACCTAGCTTAGAATCACCCCAATCCAAAGTATTAATCTTTCGATGAAATATTCTAGAACCTGTGAATATTTTGAGATCACTTTCCAGACAGAAATATTCGTTTGTTTAAATCCAACCCATGTATTCAGTAGCACGAATTGAATCGAAAAATCGAATGACGAGCTAATTTATTTTATCAGACTTCCGTGAACTCGGGTAAAGAAAACGGCCCTTTCCCATTAAGAATGCATTTAGGAAGTGATGAATACATAACTGAATATTAACGTTGTTTGTTTAAAAAAATATAAAAAGGGAATAAACGTTTGCGCTTCACCCCGTATGTTAAAGCAATTGCTGTCAGAAGCACGGTACCATTTATCAAACGTAATGTTTCCCCTTTCAAATAAATTTGAACTCCTAATGCTTATTCGATCATCAATAAGACAATGCAAATCGTCCAAAGGCCTCCTAGAAGACTGATGAGACAATTTGTTCTCGGTATGTAAGATAGAAGGAAAGGAAAATATCAAGAACAAAGTTAAAAATCGATTCAATGGCTTCTTTCATGTAATATATTCACCTCTGAGCGCATCTGATATTTAAATAAATGTTATTGTTTTGATTAGCATTTGGATATCAATGTAATTGCAGAATGCACCAAGATGAATTCTTAGATATTAATAATCGTTTTGCAACTTGTCAACATATTGCCTTGCCATCACATTTATGAAAATAAATTTTTAATAATTCGATTGCCGAATTAAAAGCATTCATTTTTTTACTCTCATTAAAACTATTCATTTAAAAACGTGAATTATAAACTCATTTGAATTATTTAACTAATTAGTCTTACAAATACTTAGATTTATCAAAAGTTAAAAACATGCTGCTTTTAAAAAAATGGGATTTGATCGATACTGGCGACACAGATTGTTAAAATATTCAAACGAAAGTATCCTGAAAATAATTTGAGAAGGTAATTAAGCAGGATTATCAAGGAATGCTTCATGCATAAAATATTACGTACTAAAATTCGCATTATTTTCCTTACAATTAAAATTTATTCATTTGATTTAATTTCCTTTGCTAAACACTAATGTGGAAGAAGCAAATTGAATTTATAAGCACATAAGTCAAAATTGTTCATTAACTATTCAAAAACAATTTTGACTATTTTCATTTCAGAAAACATAAAGATTCCTCAAGTATGTTTTTTAATGGTACGTTAAATGTCAATTAAAATTAATAGCTATAAGGAGGACGAAAATTCTCATGATAATTAGTAATTTAAATATGTCCTTTTCTATTTTGGAGGAATGTATTATTTCTAAAATTTCAAATGTTCCTCATTACCACATTGATGACATTTCCATCAATGTCGCAAGTTGTCTGAAAAATTAAATTAGTAAGAAATGCATGAGTACTATTTTATAAATTACGTTATTTATCCAAATATAAGAATAAGAAATGAATGGCAGACTAAGGCACGGTTTTAGTCCTCTTGAAAGCTAAAGACGTATTGTAGTTTTCCGTAGTTTGCGTACTACACACGTCGTAATTTAAAAGGCCAGTCTTAGTGTTAGTCATCTGTGTAAAATATTAAAAGTTAGCTCTTATTTAACTTCTAGTTAGTTAGTAGACTTATATTTTTACGTTCAGACCACATGTGGTTGGTCTTTGTATCCCGAAGTGCGGGAACGACTGTGAAAATGTGGAAAAAATAAAGGGTAGTTTTAACCCTTCTCATCTTGTCGTCTTTCCTACACTCCAAAGGACATAGTTGCAGTCAACTCGCTGTCCAGTCAGAACACGTCATGTTCGCCAAACAGATATAAGGAAATACGAGTCCTGATAGTATCACAATGCGTTTTCGTGCTGGCAATAAAGTTGTTAAAGTAATTTTGCGGAATTAAGTTCCATTCCTCCAGCAAAGTTGTCTTCAGGGCATTTATATCTATGGGAGAAAGATTTCTCCATGCAATTGCTTTCCCAAGATAATCTCGTACGTTCTCTTTCGGGTTAGGAGCGAAAGATTTTCTTGACCACTGTTTTTACTCAGTGTCTGCATATGCAAGGAATTCCTCAACAATATTTGTTTGATATGAACGAGCATTATCATCAGTAAATTAAAGGTCAGATCTATATGCATCTCTGAAAAGTCTTATATAAGATTCCCGATATCTCTGGACGTCACACATCAGCTGTTGAAGACGCGCAGTGAGGATGTCCATCTTTCGTTTTTTCTTCGCGTACCATCACACTTGCATGATGGAAACAGCAACGATCCATAATGATCGACAAAAATCTCTCATTTCCGAGTCTGATGTTAAAATAAACCTCGACTGATCAAAAAGAAAACCTGGTCCATTGGGGTTCAATCCAGTTTTGACGTTCTTTACACCAGTTAAAGCAATCTCTCTTTTTTTTCTGTTCAAGACAGGGAAAGAAATACTTTTGATTTTCTGCTATACAGGCGTTTATCATTAAGTCTTCTGTGCGCAGTTTGGCGTGATACATTGGTTCCAGCGGCGGCAGCAAGTTCTGAACTTAACTGCCGTGCAGACATCCTATTACAAAGGGCAATTACTATCCGATATCGATCTTGAAAAACTATTGTTATTCGTTTAAGACCTTGTTTAGGCCTTTTTAAAACAAGTTTATGATTTTGTAATTGCTTTTTTGTCCATCGCGTAGAAAATGTTTGCCTTGAAATATCTGCACATTTCTGAATTTCAAAGATTTTCATTCCTG
>KK118419.1:1286512-1315653 GCA_000611955.2 Stegodyphus mimosarum
TTCCTGCTTCTAAATGGCCGATGATTCACCACTTGCGGATGATATTTTGGAGGGATACCAAACTATTTTGTGTCCTTTGACACTGAAATCGAAAGTTATATTACAGAAATTCATTCAATATTCATAATGCGCAAAGAGTTCGATTCACTGTCAGATAATGTAACTCCTTGATTTGCATATAGAAAACCGTTTGGACATTTTTGATTAATAGGTCTGTCGTTTACACCTTCTCCGTAAAAAATGGATTACATCGATAGGATATTTCATGATATGTCATGATTTTTGTGCATGTAAAAATAAATTTGGACGTGAGTGTAGATGCTTAAAAAGAAACAGCAGACTAGCTACGTTTAGAAGCAGGAAGCAAGTACAATGTATTCAAGACGATGTTCAAAGTGAGTTTGTTTCGATTACAGTACCTTCGTGATGGTTAATTAATAACTATCTAAAATTATTGCTGGTGCTTTTGTTGTTTATCTGCGTCTGAGCTTTACGTAAGAGTCACATGATGAACATAAATTTCGAGATTACGCAGTTTAGAGACGTTATTACAAACGAACACTTTTTTTTCGTTCAAGAATTAACAGGCTTTAACAAATTGAAGATAATATTTCATTTTATATATTTCTTATGATGCATAGCGATTGCTAGAATATCCTTTTACTTTTTTTGAGTGTATTAAACTGCCTGCGAAATGCTATTTTTCACTTTATGTATGCAAGTTCTGATTTACGATGTAACAGTTGTTTACTTTAGTCATTCACTGGTACAACATAATTGCTTTAGAAAAGGCTTTATAAAATCCAAAATTTCTAATAATTAATGCTATTTTGAAGTCTGAATTTGTGATGCTATTTTTATAATAACGACAGTTTGAATTTTATGGTTTTACAAATTTAGAAAATTACGCTAAATAAATTTTGTACTGAATTATGAATTTTTTAAATATTTCAGTTAGGAAAGCTTAATAAATTTTAATATATTAATGAATATAGTTTTGGCTTTTTCTTACAAATTTTAAATTATTAAGAAATTTGAATTATTTTGAAAAAGGGATAAATTTGAAAAATCGATAAAGTGAATTTGAGTATTATTTCCGAAAAGGGTATGAAAACTATGTTTTTTAGTATTAATGGAAAAAATATTAAATAGTGTAATATTGAAAATTTTTATAAATGACTAAAAAATTATCAATGGTTTAAGAAATTGTACAGTTATAAGTATAAAACTGAATATGTGTAAAATAATTAAAAGTGAAATATATAGAGAAAAATAATTAAAAATGAACCTGAAACTACGACTGCGATGAGAACTTTTATTGCTGAGCAGTTAACTTTTTCTTTTACTAAAGCCGATAGCTGTGATGATTTTGACAGTGACGTAATTCTTGACTGAAATGTTGAAGTTTCTATAAGTGTTTGTGTTATAAGTATGGATCATCATGTAGTCTAAGACTCAGGATTAACTTCAGAACAGCGCCGGTGTTGACGGAAAAACCTGTCAGGTAAATAAGATTTGTTCATAATTACTAATTTTGGAATTTTCTGAAGGAACACTGCAATATTGATTGAATATTTGTCCAAAATCTCGGAGTACTATGTTTTTACCTCTACACAATTGTTCCTTTTAGACTCTCATGCAAGAAAAAATTGAAGGCCAGCCTTTTTATGATAAGTGTACTAATTTTTATTTATAGTTTTTTTCATTATTGAAAGGTTTAATGCAGTTCTCAAAAAACAGTCACCTTACAAAAGAAAACAGAAGCTTCTTCAGATAACAGCCAAGCAATCCTTGATTACGGTGCCGTAACACACCATTCTGTCAAACAGGATATGCCCCATTTAATCGAAATATTTGATTTCCAGAAATTGCATTGCATTCTGTTGGATAAAATAAGAAATTGGTTATGAAATACAATGAAAATGAAGCATTATTGAAGAATCATTTTTATTTATGATGAGAAAATGTAAATTAAAAATATAAAAGTTACTATTTTATTTTTGTTTGTTTCAATTAATTAAGATAATGAGCGTGCAATTTTTTATTTCAGGTATGCTGTGAGAAATTCAAGTCTTCTCTGAAGAAGTATGGCAACTATTTGGACTTTGATAAAACAAGAGCTTTATTAAATAAGAACGTTATGTGTTATTTGAAATTACATTAAAATATTGAAGCATAATTAGGATTATATGGAATTATTTTCAAAAACACAAGGCTCAGATTTATCTTCATTATTATTTCGTTCAAAGTTTTATAATTCGTATTTTTCATTTTCTTTTCTGTATGTTGTAAAGGAAACCGGACACTGAAGGCTCATTAGAAACTGGAAATACATTGCCATTAAAAATATTTAGGACCATGTTGTCCGCTAACGACAGCTTTTGTTCGATTCCACAACTTTATAATGTATTTTCTCCCTCCTTTCCGTACGCCTCGACTCGTATTTGGGATGTCTGAAGTCGAATCTTGGAGAAGGCATTGCGGATTTCTTCAGTTTCCGAGCATTGGAAGATTCTAAAAGACTCTACAAATGGTGCCCGCACTAAAAGGGTGGAGTATGAGAATTCTTCACCACCAGGATTTGGAGACTGAGTTCCATCATCCCCAATCGTCCTTTAAAAGGCGGAGTATATAAAATATTTTCTCCCTCTTTTCCCCTTGCCTTCGTGGTGTAACTGGAAACAGACTCGATACGTATTTTAGGTCCGGAATTGCTTATTTCTTATACCTCCAGCTTAAAAGCAAGGCTCTACGACTGCCAGTTGTTAGTTTCTTCTTCTACGTCAGTAATAATTATTCCTGCCTTAAAGACAGCAAAAACTATTTCAATGTGCCAATTTTTGTACTTCATAATTTGAAAAATATTATAATTAACTTATTTATATAAGCTATTTTATATCAAAAGTAATAAATATGATGAATTTTCTTACCTATATTTTTAGAAATATCAGCTTCTTAAAAATTGATGCTGAATACTCTTGTTTTCCTTTTGTTCCTAAATCAAAATTCAAAAGGAAGTTAACGAATGTGTTGCACTGATAAATAGTAAAAAGGAAAAAAATCTGAATATCTCTTTTCATTAGTTAGCTTGTTTTACTGGTTCTAAAATTTTCTCATTTATTTCCTCTTAAGATCTGTAATGTTTAATGTAAGAAACACATTTCAAAGAATTTATTTAAAAATAAAGAATCTTCGCAAATTGTGCTCCAATGTTTTGGAGCACAATTTGCGCTTCGCTTTTCTTTGAATAATAAGATAGATGATGCAATCTTAAACAGTCACAAAGAAATTTAATTACATGCCGTAGCTAAGATTTTTATTTATTTTCTTGTTTTAACATTATATTTTATTTTATGTTATTAGTTTAGGAAAGATTATATATTGCCTCGACAAAAAAAAATGCGTCTTAAATGCATAAAAAGATTCAAGATGCAAATATATCTGTTCACAGGCTCTTTTTGAGATAAGAAGCTCATTTGTTTTCGGTTGGACGGTATTAAAACACACACAAATTCTATGTAGGAAATCTAACCTCTCACCCGTTTCATAAACACAAAAGTATTCACAAATATACAGCACGATGCTTTCTCGTTAGACTAATTATTCTGCAGGAAAGCAAAGAGCACAGATCCAAACATAAGAGAAACACGCCAAAGTGAAACATAAAATTAGCAAAGCAACAATTTTGTATTAGCCAATTAACTCAGTCGGTGTCGAATTCAAACAGGTTACAGGTCCCTCTATTTCTTCTTCTTGATTAAGAGGGATCAGTACCTGTTTGCCCTCAAAATCGGTCCAGTTATTCATTAAATCTGCGCTAAGTACAAGGTTGTTACTTTGCTAATTTTAAGACCACAGATGTTAAATAATGACACGGCTTTGTTGTCGATGTTCTTGTACAGTTAGAATGCTCTTTGAAATGCGAGTGTTCGTTTTTTAGTCAGCCTGTTCTTAGTGGCATAACGCTTTAAGCGGTCGCTGATGTTGCTGCTTCGAATCTACACTGTAATAGCTTCCACCTCAGTATTTACATAAAAAATAATGTAATTGAAATTCTGTGTTTGTTCTTCAGTCTGTCATGCACAAAGAGTTTGGCTGTACTAATTACGTTATTTGCATATATTCCCGAAACATATGTGAATACCGTAATAAAATATACTAATCAAATATGCTCAAAATGCATATATTCTAAACAAAATATATGCCAAAAGTCAAAACAAAGCTTGCGAAAAACATTTAAGAATCTAAGAAAGGATTTTTCAATAGTTAGCCTCGAACCATGCCATATTTTCCACACACTATGTTATAGTACGCATAGGATATGCTAGTACTGTGAGATGTACATATTTAAGAAATTGTTTACTTGAATAAAGTCAGAATACACAAAACGGCAATTAAGGAATGATTCCGTCAGCAACGAAATTATTGTAAGAAAAAAACGAAAATAATATCTGAACCCCGTTTTCGACCGAACACATACACTAAAACACACTTCCCATGTTACTAGATCAAACATAATTTTAAGAAATATACAATCAAAGGATAAAAAACAACAGTCTACCTCTGTATTCTACTCAAAACTTTACGATTCAGCTTATAAATTCAGTTTACAAATATTTTAAATCATACTAAAGTAGAAATTGAAGAAAATAAACTTGCGAAGTCCAGAAATGAAGTCAGATCTTTAAATTTTGGTAAACTGTTCATGATGGCCAGTTCTTAACTATCTTTTTACTTGCAGTACTTGCTTAAGGCGAGGTTTAGGGTTTTGCTAATGAAGAACATTTTAATCTTTTCAACAAATTTTAAAGACATTTTGGAATTCTGCAAAGAACAATATTTCAAAATTTACTGTTACATAAAACTGGCAACGAATTACCTAAAATGCATTTTATTGGATATTTTTAGGCAAAAATATTTTTAATATTCGTCTTAGTAACTTTAAGAGCTGTTTAAAAAGAAATAAGCATCGGTAAAGGAAGTAATACTTCAGCTTATTCACGTATTTTAAAATATAGCATGTGTAAATGTGCTTGCTTGTTAACCAATAAATCAAAACCATTAGGAGAGAACGAAATAATATAAAACACAACAGTAGCGCCCTTACAGCTTTTCTAGTTAATAATCAATAAAAGTTAATTGATTTAAAATTGCTGCGTTTCCTCACAATATAAATACGTACACAAAATAGCAAATGTTTTACTATCTTTTTATATTTGCTAGAATTTGTATCAATAAAATATATGGAATAACATCAAAGGTATTCAAATATAAAACAAATAATGAATATATTAAATTATAAGGTAATAGAATAATCAAAAGTATTCAAAACTTAAAACATAATGTTACGTATCTCTAAACAAGTTTTCAGAGGATTGATGTCATGAGAAAATATAATAGCATGATCCAACTCAAAGCATTAAAATGATGTAGCGCAACTTCTGATCAAATATGTTAACATGAGTACAGCAATGTGATACGGCTTGCTGTCATTTCTCATATGTGCCTCATATCTTCAACAAACTACTTCGGAATACATTTACTCTATTCTCTTTTGTTATGTCTAAACACTAACAAAAACTCATTTCGTATAAACATAACAACATATCGTCACATCTTTATCATGTAAACAAACAACTCTCTCCAATTTCCGAAGAAATAAAACGATTTCCCAACCAGAGTGCAGCGAATAGGGGTTTGTTATTGGAGAATCATTTATCATCGCTCATCTTCAAGATATGGCGAACAGAGGACAATAGAGTAAGAAATATGGGAACGATGTTATTTATCCGTTTTAGGCTTTCTTCTTTGCTAAAGCGAGTTAACGCCCCTTTACCTGTTGTTTTCCATCACAAAAGCAACAGGAGTCCTTAAATATAGATTTTGATGTAGCAATCCTAGTTAATGGATCGTTTTTCCACCGCTTTAGTAGAGCGTGGATCTTTTTTCCGCTGAAAAGATCTAATGGCATCATTAATTGAACTCATGGTGACCGAGAAAATTCTGTGGGTACGTCTATTCTTGCGGATAAAAATATGTGTGAGGAGGTATAGAAAATAACGTAGGAGTAATCTGCCTCAAACATAATAGTATCAAGAGTTGCTTACTTATGTAAATGATAATTATTGAGTTGGAATAAATATAAACTGACAGCTGACCGTAACATTAAGTAGATAGAAGTGGAAGATATTATGCTATTAATGCAAGAAACGTGTAAGTGTTTTAAATGTGGAATACGAAATATTCAAATTTGTAACACAAATATTTGTAGGCTAGGTGTAAGAAGTAACTATAAGACGGAAGTAAATACGCAAACCATTTTGATATATTTGTAAGTGTCAGCTGATTTTTAAACATGCTAAACATTTTGCGACAATTAAGAAAAAGGGTTTAATTTGGATTGTTTTGTGCAAAATGTACACCTTGCACACAAAAAAGGAACAGTTCTATACCTCCCGTTCTATTGAACCGATTGTCGAAATTTAGCTTGCGTTTTCCAAAACCGCGACTTAGGATATATATCAGATTTATATATGGCATTATTCTAACATTGGTATTTTGACACAAAATCAGACTTTTTCAAATCAGCTCTCAAAATTTTAGCATTTCCATGTTAATTGAATTTGATGTATATTTGTTAATATCTCTTTTTTTTATTAAACTTATTTCATTCTTCTTTTCCCACTCCAAAATTTAGGCTCACTCCAAATACAATTCGTCCATTTTTTGTGATTTATTTTTGAAATTTGTAGTTTTAAATAATTTTATATATTTTGAGAAAAATGTTTCGAATTGTAACCTATAAAATTTTTACCATCTTCTTAAATTGCATGTGTTTCTAAGCATACCTGCAAAAAATTTCATTGTATCAATATATAAACTTGATATGTTATTTCAGAAAAAGTCTTATTTTGTATCAAAATACCTACATTAGAATAATGTGATACACCGAAGAGCCATTACAATATGGCCATCGTGTTAATAATATGTAGGACCACCTTTAGCCCTAAAAAATGTCAGCTATCGGCGTGATATTGATTCCACAAGGTGCTGATATGTAGTCTGTGGTATCTGGTACCAAGCGCTCACAAACTGGTCATGCAATTCGCGCACATTGCGAGGGGCTAGCGTGGCAGCACGAATTTGGTTTCTCAGGTGGGACCACAAATGTTCTATTGGATTAATGTCAGGAGAATTTGGAGTCCAAGCCATGACTTGAAAGTCACTTGAATATTCCTTGAATCAACTCCTTGACGATTCGACTCTTATGGACCCTTATGACCTGGTGCATTATCCTGTTGTTAAACACCATCCCCCGCCGGAAATACTGCTGTCATAAATGGGTGAACCTGGTCTGCAACGATGTTCACATAGCGCACTGACGTCAGAGATTGTTCTATGGGGATTATGGGTCCTAATGAGCTCCACTGCCCACACCATAATACCCTCGCCACGGATTGTTTCCGTCCAACTGTGAAACTGGGAGTCGGAGTTTCGTTCGGAAATTGGCGTATTAGCATACACCCGTCGATCTGATGGACCATAAAATGTGATTCGTCAAACCATGCAAACTTCTTTCATCCTTTTAATGTTCAATTCCAATATTTCTTGGCCCATTGCAGACACAGCTGGGAATGACATGAAGTCAATGCTGGGATATGCTTCCGGCTAAATAGGCCCATACGCAGCAATGTACGCTATACAGTGTGTTGAAAACACTGTCTGGTTCGCCACTGTTGTAGCTGGTGGGGATTTCGGCTGTTATTGCTCTTTGAGCACGGCGAACAATGGGTAGCAAACTCCGCTCTGGATCAATGCTCCATCGACGACACATTACTGGTCGGTGACTTGTTTCACCATTCATACACCACTTTCGATATGTGCTCACAACAACTGCATTTGGACAGCCCACGAAACACGCCGTTTCTGATAGTAACCGAACTGATAGCAACCGAACCATAACGATTTGATTTTTATCGAAATCTGATAAATAAGCTGCTTTTCCCATTATGTCGCTAATCTCGCTATGTTTGGATAGATCAAATCAAGATGATCACTGGTATATATCGTGAAGCGCGGCGTCACCAGTTCCATGTTTGGAAAGACAATGCATAGCCGCTTTTACATACATCAACATCAGCTGCGCTCGCTCATTGGTTTTGTTCCTGGGCGAGCCCATTGTAATAGATGGACAGTGGTCATAATGTAACGGCTCTTCGGGTTATATAAATGTAATAAATCTAGTAATAATCTTTCAACACATGAAAAATTCATGTTAAATATCTGCAATCGGTCCAGTAGAAAGGGGGATATAGAGTTGTTCCATTTTTTTTTCGCAAAGTGTACAACTGCTGCATTTCCATTTGTTGCCTTCTTTATTAAATTTGTGATAATACTTTCCCAGTGTATTCTGTACCATGTTTTCTTGGAAGCGGTATAATTTTGTTTGAATCGCAAACCTCGTTAAAAAATCTTTTTTTCTTAATTTTTTATTTATTTATCCTTTGCCATAATAATGAAAGACAATAATTAGATTGCATAATTATAAACTTATTAAAAGTATACAAATTAAAAAACAAAACCTTGTATTAAAACTTTGCCAAGAGCAACAGGCGTAAAGCTTATTTGCTTATTTTAAAAATAATATTGATCCAGTGCTTAAATACTTGATTATATACTGATTATGGTTTATCTTATATTCGCTTTTTTCAGTCCTACAATTGCATGAAAACTGTGAAGAGATTTATTTTATTTTATTAATGAAAATGTTTGTTTAAAAATACGTTTCTAATCTAATTTCTAAATATTTATCTTAAAAAACAAATTAAGAGGAAATTCAGAACACTGAACTGGAAAATCTGTGCAAATCGGTAAGGGCAGCCGCTTCAACACTGTGAAAAATTTTGTTGTGCATTGAATCCATGGCACCAAAGTTCTACGGCTTTAGACAAGAACGAGATTTGCGAGGATGAAGTTATGGCTTGTCAGAAGGTAAGGTTTTATTAATCTATTATTCTATTATTTTGGCTTTTCTAGAACTTCTACTTTCATCAACTTCTCCCATAACGCAAATTATTTTAAAACATAAATAAACTTTTAATTTTAAAGTTTATCAGAAAGCATTCGGCAGCGCAAGTTTTCCGTTACTTTCCTTTATAGTTATTCTACTACTAGATTTCGGCTATTGTATATGAGATTGCTGACAGAGATATTCGCCACGATTTTTTCGCGAGTGTTTAGTAGAAGAGATCCAAGGTTTAGACTATAGTTTACTAATTTGATACTCAACTTTTATTTCAAAAGCTATTCCCCTAATCACAAATTAGCTAAATTTAATTCTTCTTAATTATTTGTCAGCTTGTGTAACCATAAAGTCAAAGTGTTACTATTAAAATAATTTTAATTTGCATTCTGACTTGTTTTTCTAGCAAAGACATCAAAAGAGTTGAAAGGCAGTCCCAATAATTTTGGAAAACCAATACCTGCCACATACTTCATTTCCCAGCTTCTCTGGCCAGAAACTGTTTTTCTATACGAATTGCCCAACTTGCAATAAATTTACTTTGTCACGATTCGTTCAGGGGAAATTGTCAAAACATATTGTAAAACGCAGATTTTGTCCAGCCTTTATATATAACTAGAGTGTTTCCTTTTCTGGAAATTTTACATCCAAATGCCTTGATCTTTAATTAAATAGAAATTTAGTTAATGAAATACTGTAACGCATTCCATTAACTAAATTTTCTTATTTAATATTCCTTAAATATTATTGAATCGGTTTGAAGTACTCTTTTGGCTAACTGTTGAATAGTATGTCATAAATTATTCTTTGAAAATTCATCTCATGTGGGTAAACCATAGAGCTGTAATGTATATAACAGGTCTATGGGGTAAACAGTTTCCTACCTTGCGTTTTATTTCTCTAGTAGCCCTTTTTACCTGTAAGCATATATCTAATCTTAATGTAAATGATTATATTATTTAATCTTATTGGAAACGACTAATAGGAATTGCGTTTTAAAACACTAATTAGTTTCAGCAATGGGACCTAACAGTGCAGGTTGTTTTCACTATATTTGCTCTTTAGTTTACTGTATGTTTTAATTTAAATTTAAATTCATAGGTTTGTATGAAACTTCGGAATTCATATTCGTTTTCTAAATTAAACTTCCTGTATAATGTTATAACTCATTTCGTAAAAGAGAAAAGGCGTAACGTTTGGATCTTTAAACAATTTATGAACAAACTCTAATTCATTTTAGAAAATGTATATAATTGCATGAACCTTTAGTTATGATCTAGTAAAATTAAGTACCAAACAGAATTTAAAATATCAAACATATAGCAACAACTTTTATTTAATATTCTACAGTTTTGTTTGTCGTTAACTATTCACTGGTCTAATAAATATTCACGCCATTTGAGTTTAAAATTTTATCACTAAATTCTGATTTTTAAACAATATTTAGGGCTCTTTATTTCAATGTCGTTGGAAAAACTGGTCAATACTTAGTAAGAAAATCAGATTTCATTATTTATTGATTTGTTTTATACAGAACATAGTGAGAATTTAAAACATTATATTCTTTCAAAATAACATCATTTGAATTTTATCATCTTATTAAAATATGAATTTAATATTTGAAAGCTGAAAATACAGGTAATAATTGCGTGAAAAAATATAAATACATGAGCTAAATAAAAGGAAATCAATTTAAGAAAGTATAAAATGTATCATTAGATTAAAAGAATATTTTTACACCTTTGTTACTTTTATTCAGAAATTGTTTTCTGACAGTAGTTCCGAACAAAAATATTACAAATTTCTTTTCAAAGACATAATTAATATTTTCTGAGAAAAACGGAAAATTAGAAGCATGATAATAAAGTGAAGTCAGTCATCATAAACGATTGCTCCAAAACTAAACTTTTTATGAATCCGAGATATAAATAATTAAATCATACGAAACAGAGCTGTAAAATTTAATTTCCTCTTAAACTACGATTCTTTTCTTGCTTCAATAATTACTTGACTTCAAGGTACATTTTTAATGGTATTTCTTTCAACTGTATATGGTAGCATTAGAATCAGGAAAATTTCCGTTTTAAACGTATTTAATAACATTAAGAGAGATAACAATTATAATGTTCTATTTTTTATTTATTTATGAATTTTCTATGTAAGCAAAATGACCAGTTTTTCATCTTCAGTGTTTTTACCGGTAATTATTTATTTTGATTTATTATTAATACAATGACAGAGATCAGTAGTTTATCATTAAAATATGCCCCTTTCTGCATCTGCTAGCAATTATGATTGCTAATTAGATTTAAGCATAGTCATGTTTTAAATATTAACTATTTTTGAATAAATGTGTAGGAGGAAATTAATGCGTAAGTATTTTTTGAATTACGAATAAATCATTTGCATTAAAATAGTGATCAGAATTACGATAATGTGATTTTCATTAAGTTTTAGGCCTCTTAAACAAGTTCACCAGATACATTAATAATGCGTAATAAATACATATACATTTAATAACGGCCATGCATTATTAATATTTGTAATTCACTCATCATTATTTCAACAAATAAGGCAAGGACATTATTGATATTTCTAAAATTCAAGTTACTGTAAATTAAAATGCTATTGAAATACACTTGATTAGTTTTTTGATATACACATAACTATGAACTTTGTTTATGTGCTACCGAAAAAAGGTTTCAACTAATGAGACTGAAATATTAATACACATTTTGCTTTTACGCTTCTAAATGAAACAATATTCTGCTTTTCTAAATTTCTATTTCAGAAAAATGCTCGGTTCTATGACAATTCCCGTTTAAATTTCAAGAATCTTTTTCGCAAGAATTCAAAGATCTAAACCTAACTTTTATCTTCAAAGACGTTCCAATATATAAGCTCCTTTATTTAAAGTTCGTCAGTATTTTCTTCCATCTTAGTAAGGAACCCTGTGCTGTCCGTGGCCATATGTTATATCCAATTCGTCATCAACAATATCCAAGGTATTGTTGATGACGAATTTAGTAAAAGAAATACCTTTGAAATTTATCTTTTCCTTGCTTTCAAAGGAAACCTGAAAGGGGGTATTTTCGAGTACAGGAACAAAAAATAAGAACTGAGAACTGCCTTCAACCTATGGGGTAAAGGAGAAGGATATTTTTCGAAAGAAAGTAAAATGCAAAGGCTTTGAAGGTTTCTGTTTCTTAGAAAAGATGAAAGAAATCTTGATACATGATTACTGTACATATACATTTTGAAATCTTGCATAATACGAAAGAAAAGGAAAATGCATGAATAAATCTTTTAAAATAGTAAGTCGATTTGTTTTCCTTAAATTTAATGAATTACTATTTCCGATACTTTTTCAAATTTTAGTAAATCTATAATTATCAGTCATGTTACAAGGTATTTTCTCCCTTCTTTTCGCACTCTTTCGTGGTGTAATTGAAAACATACTTGACGCATATTCGAGGTCCAGAGTTCGAGACCCGGCAACGGCATTGCGCATTTTTCACTTCTTCTGCTACAAATTAACCTATTGACTCTACAGTGGCGTCCGAACTAAAATATTTGACCCCCCCCATACTTTTACTTCTACCTGTAATGCCTTCATATTCAAAATAAGAAATAATCTTATCTACAATATGTTTCTAATTTAAACTGCAAGATAATTTCTCTGCTTAAGCTCCTTCCCGTTCACTTTATCTTTCACTACACGGAAAATCAGCAGACCGAGATTATGTTGTATCAGCACCTTTAAAGTTATATTTGCTAATTTAAAAGTCAGTAGCGTGACACTTCATTTGAGTTTAACTAACAGTTAAATGTTCATTTTTAAATCTTTCCCTTATTCCTCGTTTCGCCTCGTATTCGCTCTCCAGATGCCGATTTGATTATATGCAGATATGTTTATGCAGATTTGATTGGCAAGCGGAGTAGTATGAGAAAAATCATAACCGCGTGAACTGTACTAGAGCAGTGGTCGGTAAACTCATTAATCAACAGAGCCAATTAGCAACAGTTCAACGATTGAAATCTCATATGAGAGCAACATTTTTTAAACTTAGATTATATAGGTTGTAAGATCTCGCTGGCCCAACTTGTCGGAAACTGGGGTAGTGATCACGGCTATGTGTAAAATTACACAGAAACGTAAGAAGGGGTTAGAACCCTTTATATTTTTATCTTTAAAATGACAAATACGTCTACTTGACGTTCACAAACTGCGCCAACCCGGCGGTAACCTAAAACAAAACGTAAAACTGAAAGTAATAACTAAATGACTATTATCAAACACTGCCGACGAGGCTCTGAGATCCTAAACTAACCACGTTTTTAATTACCGCTGAGATTCAGCAAGATTTCTAATTAAACAGTTGAAAATTAGCACTTTTGGAAAGCTATGCACACAGGCCGACACGCGCTGATCTAAATTCTATCGAGGAATCTCACTAGCGTAACTTCAAAGCAAGAGTCTCAAACTCTGGTTTCGTCTACTATTTAATTCAACTAGCTTCCGCTAAGTTTGAATAAACTGCGCGTGCTACTACAATTTACATATTCTGGCACGGGCATTTCTAGGGGAAAATGAAGGCTAAACAGAAAAGGCAAATTAACTTAAAATAAATGTTAGTTAAAATAAATATAAACCCTACAAGGTAGTTATATTGTTATTCACTTATTCAGGGTATTCTTACGCTGGCTTTTACTGAGAACGTTCTCAATCTGATCAACGTACGTTCGCGTAGGTCGACCCTCTTCCAGCTCTCTCATCCACTCCTGTCTTGTATTCTCGTTTCGTGCATCTTGTTTCTTTCTCCAAATCTTTCTCAATTCTGAACATTACAGTGTTCCCTAAAATTCACTGAATATTTCAAATTTCTTAGTTAAACTATATCAGTATGCCGAATAAAACTTTACATTACACTTAATAACGACATTACTTATAGTTAAATCAAAACTGTAAGTTCTCCAAAAATTTAAATCATGCTAATGATGAACAAACAGTAATGTGAACAATAGCCTTGCATCTCCTTCGAAAGTCTGTGTAATTCAAGTTTGTGTGTTGTTGTTTTTAATTTTAAGCTTTATTCCAAGTTCTCATCAATAAGACGACTTCTCTGTTTACTCTTGAGAAGATTCATGCTTGAAAATGATTGTTCGCATGAATATTTAGACCCAAATAAGGAAAGAACAGCAAACGATAATTTTTTCAGCTGATTACTTGAGTCAGGAATACTATTCCATGTGTTAACAATCAACATATATTCCTTCTTTAGGTCTTTAAAAGTAGACCACTTGTGCTAGGAAACTAAGCTCACATTTGTTTTTCTCCACTGTTTCTATATCAGCGCTAAGACGTTCAAATTTCGAGCTCCATAATTCTTTGTTTTTTATATCCAGCAACTAGATTTCAAACTTGCCAGTGTTAATATCAGGATTAGTTTCTTGGCGATGTTTCAATAGGCATGGAAAGTGAATCAAAGTTGCTCTTTCAAAACTTCAAGCAAAAAGAGATAACTTATTTTCAAATGAAGTAACTTCATCTAACATCGAAACAACTGTGTTTACTTTTCCCTGTAATTTTTGATTAAGCTGATTTAGATCAGACGTAACGACTACCATAAAATAAAACTTTTGGATCCATTGATTGTTCGTTAATTCTGGATAATAAACACCCTTTTCAAAAAGAAATGGTTTAATTTATGTTAATAAGGAAGTAAAACGTTTCAAAGCGTTTCCTTTTGATAACCACCTCTTGCATTAACTACTCCAGAACAAGCCTGTAATGGCTTGTTCTGGAGCTACAGGAGGGCAGCTGTACGCCAAATACAAGGTTGTGTTAGCGAATTTGAAAGCCTGTAATATTTTAAATTAGAACTCACAAGTTGTGAGCTAAATGAAGAATTAATCATAACTTGCTTGTGTGTTTGTACAAATCATCTCCTTCTTCATGTCAAGAATACGGAAGCAATTTAAAAAAACTGGTCAGGTATGCATTAAAATGGATCGAAGAAGAAATGTGTTACCATAGATTCTCAAAAGCATCATTTTCGTAAGATTACTAAATAAAATAGACAACTGACGTCTGCATAAACTTCAAGGGCTTCCCTACAGTAGCACTACAATCGATGCAGTTACACTGTACATAATCTAGAGTCTAGACTATCCAGGTATACCACGAGACATAAGTTGTGTAAAAGAGAGATGTGTGCAAGGACAGGTGACAGGTGACGGAGGACGGGGATACCTGGTATCTAACATAGGTAAACAGGTATACGTTTTCCGCCCTTCACTATCTAGAACCAGCAACTCTCTGGAGTCCCAGGAGCCCTGACTCGGGAATGAATTTCATTCTTCGTGAAATCGCATGAACAAATAGGGACTTAGGGGATATTACATGAATGTGTGTACAATAACACCCATGACCTTTCTTCCGTAACCGTCATATTGACAGCGAAGGAATCCACGGGATGTAGTAACGCACATATTCTCCGAAGTTAACGTGATGGAATATGTGTGAGATACTCTAGCGCGCGGGCATCATCATTGCAACTCCCATCTCTGCAGGAGTTTCAAGGAACTACTATTCATGATGAATACACTTTGCTACCACATGATCTCTTGGAAAACCTAATATGCAACATGGAAAATTGATGTAGGACTTGCACTTCAGTCAGAGACAACAGCATACTTTACTAGTTTTTATCCAAATAAAGCTGTAATAAGTAATATCAACTTCCCTTATTCCATATTTTATATCATATATCTTTTGTTATTATTTAATTTTTTTTTCAGAATTAAGCGATTCTGCGTTTTGAAGACAGGTCGGGTGTGATAAAATAAAGATCTTGCGTAAGTTGCATTTTCTTATTAGCGTAATTGTTCAAGTTATATGAACTTTTACAGTTGTTCTTTTAATTTCCCTCGCTAGTGAATATGCAGTAAATGGCTTCTTCTACTGCGCATGTAAACAAATCCCACAATTTTGAAAATGTTGTGTTGCGAATTCTCTGTCTCAAAATTTAAGTGTTTTTAGTCATTTAAGTAATCAATTATTTAAGTATTTTATTTGTATTTGTATTTGATTTTTTTAAATTTGAAATTTTGAAAAGCATACTGATTATATATATATTTGTAAAGAGTGTATTTAAAAGCTTCAGGCAATTATTTTTCTTCAACGGTCCAATTTTCTAACGAAGAAAGGGGAGCGTCTTTTAACGGAAGTATCATCTGTGGGAATAGCTTTAAGATGACAGCTGCGACTGAGAGCACTATAGTGTTGCTTCTCATGTCTTTTATTACGAAGCAGTAAAATGGATATCGTAATTGGCTTCCCGTTTTTTCACTTACACTTTAGCTTTGTGTTTGTTGTCATGCTTATAACTTCAGAAGAAAGGAAAATTTGTAAATTGGATCTTGAAAGGGCAGTTGTTTCTCCTTAGATTTTTCGCTTGTTTGCAAGGAGGGTCGAATTTTTAGTCTCAAGTTTTCGCAGGTGTTAGAGTCATTTCTACAGCTGGTCAACCGTCAACTGTAGACAATGACTTTATTTTGATTTGTTTGAGGGTTTTGATATTGTCCTGTTAAATAATGGTGAAAAGTCCCGGATTGGCAAGAATTTAATTTTATGTGTAACTTTTGGACCTCTAATTGTGAGTGGGTGGAGAAACCGAGTTTTCTTCGGAAATTGTAAGGGTGCTGAAGTGAGACGAATTCATGATTTTTGAGCGTGAAGTTAGTTTAAAGGGACCGGAAGGGCGTTTGCTCTGAGGCCAAGCTTCACTCTTGGGGGTGGCTTGCGCTTGCGTTCTGCGGACGGATGTTATGTCTCCCTCGGCTTTTAGCTGAAGAGATTTGCGTTGCTTTAAGAGCTAAGCATTAGCTCGAGGCTTAACTGGTTACTCCGGAGGTGTGAAGTGGTAACTCCTGGATTTTTGATGAGCGTTCTACAGAGTTTACGGGCGACTGACTATCAGAGTTCAAGTTGTGGGTCGATAGAATGATTTTGCGTCAGAGCAGTCCTTGATTCATCTACTATAGCATATGCAGTTTTTATCAACCATGATGTCATCTCTCTTAACCATATTTGGACAGTGTGGTAAATGATCAGACGCGGACTTTCGTCGATTCATCTATTTCAGTATATCTTGATTTATCGACAGCCTGGTTTCCTACTTATCAGCAAGTATGTCATCCTTGTTCATCTTATTGTGGGCTGAGTTCAAAGGACTTAATCTGAAGTTAATTATGAAGTGCTTAAGTTGTCTCTGATTTGCAGCATGGTTTGATGGGCACTTGTCGACCAACTGTGAGTTACTTAATATTTTTATTCGTAAAATTATAGTATTTTTAAGTAGTGTAATTTAAACTAATCTTGCTTAATTTGGGAAGAAAAAGAAAAATTTATTTGAAAATTTTAAAAAATGAAAAGGATTGCTTGTGCCTTATTTAGAATTTAAAATTATTGTCTGTAAAACATGTAATTATTACATTAGCTTACGTGAGATCCATTTATAAGTAACTAAGTTTACGTATACAATAATCATAATAATCATTTATTCTGTTAAATTCTAAATATGTTTTGATAAACGACTTAAAAGAAATAATGCGGAATATTTTTACTGTTGTATGTAAGGGTAGTCTGGCCAGCTATCTTAAGGTTATCCAAGATATTAATAAATGAGTGTGATTTTATGTTATTACTTGCATTTTTTTTTGTTACGTAGTTGGTCTATTCAGTCACTTCATTTGTTTGAGCTGTAAGGCTTTTAGGAAACATGGAGATTTTGTCGGAGTTATGGAAAAATGTTTATGCATTTTAGGGTACTCACAAAGCGCCCTGTTATTTTTAGCAAATATGTACTAACCACGTTTTATTGAATATTTGAATATTTGTTTTAGGTGCCAGGATAGTTAAAACTAGTACTTGATTTTTAGTAGTGGAACTGATTGATTGTTTTTTTTTTTTTGAATATTTCTTCTCTGGTGCTTATGAGGTGTTTTATGAATCTGAACGTGTCCTCTTAAAGTCTCACTTAAAATTAAGTGAAATTTTAGAAATGTTTTAGTTAAGATAGTTTCTTTTCTACCGAGTACCAGAGAAGATTTATTCCTTCTTGTGTTTTTAGGTTAAGATTTATTAAGATGAATTTGCTTTGCATTGTGTCAGTTAATTGATTTAAAAAATATTTAATTTAGATATTTTCAATCAGCTCAGTCAGCTCAATCAGTCATTTTCCTCCCTTTCTAACTAATTGATCTAATTGATTTTAGTAGTAGTAAGTTATTTATATTTTAGTTTGTCTGCCACCAGAGTGAGGTCAGTGTTTTAAAAAGTTTAAAAGATAGTTAAAAAGATAAAATTGTTAAATTTCAGTTCGCAACAAAAATAGCCAGGACACTCATTTGCTTCCAGATGCTTCAATAGCTTTTAATATCAGAAGATACTACTATTTTGAATCACTTTAGCTATGTATTAAAGGTTCGATGTATCTGATGCATGGCCATGAAGAATTAGTGTTAAATATGACACAATGTATTTCATTCCCGTATATACTTACAGATATCATGCACTTTAATGTAGAGACAACATTTTTAATTGACTTATTGCTTACAATTTGAATTATTTTATTAGTTTAACTCCATTTACATTAAACAGCAGTTGCAGGAGTGTTGCTTAAAGAAAGTTCAAAGCGCAACAGAAAACATGAGATCATGATTATTCAAAATAAATTTTTTTTTTCTCAGTACACAATCTTGATCGTCCCACTAAGGTTTTAAACTTTTTTTAAATTTACTTATTTGAATGCTATTATGTTGGACAGTCTTAGTTTTCTTTATGCCGTCTTCATTTATGAAGCATCTTTTATACAGTGCCTTGTGGAATCTGAGAAAGAAAACGAAGTCTGTGAGAATAAAACTTCGCAGCAAAACTATAAAAGCTATATCTCAGTTACTTAAGAACTGTGGTAGAGTTAATGCTCAGGCCCCTTCGTGCCAGTGCTTTGTTATCCAAGAAGAACATGCCCGCATATATATTCTCACAAAGTGAATCGTCTCCTTTGAGAACGACCAGACAGAGGACATAATAATCGTCGCAATTTCCTTAGAGTGGTCAATGGTTAACTACTCATTAAGTCATGCTTTGTCATACTGTTTCCCTTTCCCTCGTTGAATGCATGAGACGGTTAAAATGCATGAGACGGAATAAGATGACCTTTCGAACAATACATTTGACGAATTTGTACTCGTATCTTCGTTTATTGATTTCCCTAACTATTAACAGGTTTTCATGCACACACTTTATTCCCTGTGGGTATCCAAATCAAATATTTATGTATCCTGCAAAACAGAAAAAAAAACAATTCAATTTTCATATGTAACATGCATTTGGTTTAGGAGTAACAGAAAGACAACAACAGTCAACGTATTTCTCGATAATGTAGCAAGACTACTGCACTGTAAACTTCTAAAGATGGTGTTAATATAGCTCCACTTCAGTAAACAAAATTTAGGCTTTGATTTTGCTACAGCAAAAATAATTTTTCTCCTTATTGTTTATCATTATCATTTCTGTTTGTTAAACTTTATTTGGATTAATAAGTGCCCTTTACACCCTTTCCCTTCTTCTGTGGTACTTAGAAGACACAATAAATATTCATCAATTGTCTTTTAGAATTGTGGTCAACTGCAGTGCTACCTAAGAAGGCCATCTCCGATAAGCTTATAACATTCTTATCTTTGGAAAAGAACTCGCAACGCTCATTTCTTTTTTAGTTTCGTTGTCTTTTGCCTTTTGTAGAAACTAAACAGTTGGCGTTTTTAAAATTCTTCCCTTAGCATCCATACTCATCAGTGGTGATGTGATAAAATATCCTAACAACGAACAACATATTTTAAAAGAATGGGTTTTGTGGTTAGGTATGTATTGTTGTTTCGCCGATGAAGAGACCATTATGAACAGACAACAAGAATTTTGGCAGGCAGAATTGCTTCTATGCAAATTATTGTGGTTTTATTCATAATAGGTACATGTCCATCAGGTTCATACTGGAACACAGTCCGAACAGGTATATCAGATTTTTCATCTGTTACTCTTACTTGAAAGTACTTTAATAAAGATGTGCATTGGAAGCTACTTTTACTATGTTGAAGTTCCACTAAGTGCTAATATTTATGCATAACATACTGGTCTACAAAGTTAAATAATGCTTATATGCTTAATAAACGAATATTAATTAGTTTACGTCTGCTGCGCATGGAACTCGAATATTTGAAGAGATATACATAGATACCAGTTTTTTATTAAGTTTTTATGTCATTTATTGTTACCCGAAAACTTTAAAATTTCTACTTTGAAATGATATCGCGTAACTGCTCGAGCATTAATTATAAAGTAAATATTTAAATATTTTTTATTACTTACGCGTTTATTTAGTTAATTAAGATTCATTTCTCTCACGGCCGTGTAATTTCAGCTGTCAAATGAATTAGAAAAGCAAAGTTAAGCAGATAGAATGAAGACTGAATTTTACAGCATTAAACTCCAAAAGCAAGATAATATTGTAGAGTCATTAAGTTATTTTGAAGCAGGATTACACTCCAAAAGCAAGATAATATTGTAGAGTCATTAAGTTATTTTGAAGCAGGAGACAGGAACAATGTGCAGTACCCTCGCTGGAACTCGAACCTTGGATCTCTCGAATGCGCGTTGAGTAGGCTTCCAATTGCAGCACGAAGGCGAACGTAACGGAGGATGAAACTACCTTATAAGATAACCTAACACATTCCTTAAAGAAAAAAAGCCAATCCGGAACAATGCGGAAAAACTATTTGTTATTTATTTTTCAGATCTGAGCTGTTGTCTCAAAACAAGATTTTCACATCTGCATTCTCAACCTCTTTATGTTTCTGTATCCCTCTTTTTTAGTATACCTGAATAGATAGGGGAACAGCATTTCACATCATTGCATCAGTGCCAGGAAGGTTTGGGTAAAAAGCCTACGAAGAGATTTTCTTCCCAGTAGAACAAGCATAACTTTGACCCGTTCCTGTATATCACGTTACATCCATGCGCTGACGCGGCGGTATCCCCACCTTCCTCTCCTAGTCTTTCTTTTGCATAATTCAACAAGTTTTGATTTTCTGAAGATATATTTTTCTTCTATCTTGCCGCAAAACTTACTTGAGTTACAAATGCCTTCGGCGTGAGTAAACATCAGCCATATGCTTAAGCTATTTCTGCCTCAAGTCTGGAAGGTAAGTTATTTTGCATTTTGCGGGTACAACTGGGTTGCATCCTTTTCTGTCTGGTTTTCTATCTTGACTACGAACTGAAAAAATTCATCCTTCTGCATAGAGCTTTAAACTTTTAGTAATATGTGATTAAGCGTGAGAGGATATCGAATACTACATTTCTTGTAATAATCAACAAGGTAAGCAAACCGTATTTCCTAAATTTGTCAAATTGTAGGCAATAAAAATGCCAGTCTTCAACAGAAACAGAATCAATATGCCATTTTGTTTTCATTGGGTTCTATATAACGAACATTATTTCTCTGTTTCACTAATTCATTTTAATGCATGCCTACTCTCATTCAGCTTCTAAATCTGTTTAAATCCTTTAACCTCATGAAATTTCGGGATGATAGTTAATATTGATTTACAGTACAGATATATTTTTTGTTGTGTCGAGTGGCAGTGCTATTCTGTTGAATATAATAATAGTTTTTTTTATTTTATTATTCAAAATTGAGTGAAACTGAAATACAATTCTTATGGTTGAAAACAGTTAATTATTTTCGGTCTGCTAAAACCACTTATGTAACGATAGTTACATTTAATAACAGTTTCAGATTTCGTTATTTTATCATTTGTCTTAAATTCTAGAACATAAATGTGTAAAACATGAAAGATTTTATAAGTTGTAGATTTTGCGTTGAGTTTTTAAGCATTTATTTTATGTTAAACTACTTTCCTATCCTTCTCATTTCCATTTTCCTGCCAGAATGTAAATTTCTAGTTCGCATGATATTCAAATGAGGTAGAAAGAAGAGAGTATTTAAAGGAAGGCGGTTTTAGAGGGTAGAATCAGAGCGTGATCTGTCCGCTGGAGGCAATGTTGCTAATTTCATTTCCTTGCGAGCAGTATTCTGCGGCATTGCGTTATTCTCTTCTTCTCAACATAAATATTATTACGCCGACCTTACGTCAGAGCCATCTTGTGTGCGGTATTCTAACTGTGCAGCAATTAGTCTTAAGAGTTTTCGTACATTTGATAATACCAAATCGAAGGAAATGTATATAGTGAAGACTAAATATTTTCAATATTGTTGTAGGTCCAGTGTGAATATTAATAAATAAAGGATAACAAAAATTTTAGAAGTAAAATTTAAAATATTCAAATTCCCTAAAATAAACATGCACCCTGTTTAAAACAGTGAAAGTTATAAAATTAGAAAATTTCAAACTCTAAGTTTTATTAATTCTTATCTCATTAATTCTTATGCTAATAAAAATCTGCAACTCTTTAGGCACTCTTATTTAATAAATTGCTGTTTTACATGATATATAATATTACATATATTAGCGCATTATGGACTTGTATATTAATATACATATTACTAAATTGTGTATTACCGTAATTCTTAGCATTTGAACAGCAGTAGAATTTTAAAATTGGAAAAGACAATAAAACCCAGCCGCTGTTGATTGTAAGCAGATTCAGATTTTAAATTTGGAAAAATAAAATACAATAAAACGTAAATTTTTCTTTATAAAAGTTATTGAAAAATACGTATTTTAAAATCAATTTGATTTTCAACACCTTAGTTATTTAAGAGCAGATTGTAGAGGATGAATGGTTAGCAGATTTAAATTGTTAAGGTATTCGCTTTTAATTTAAGCCGCACTCTATTTTATAAAAATATAATGAAAAAGCGCGGCTTAAATTTCAGTAATACGAAATTTGTATACGTAAAATTACTATATATACTATTAATTAATAATCCTAATAATAGTTGACCTATAGGTTACTTGTTCATATAATACTTCCTTTAACTTTATTAAATAATAATTTATATTCTTATTAAAAGCGTGTGCTACTAATATATTACATATTTTAATAATGCATATTTAATAATTTGCGATATAACCATTCCGTTTATATTACAATTTAACTAAACATGATCATACTCAGAAATCTTGATATGTCAAGTATTAAATTAGCTACCATATATATGCAATTAGTGCACATGATATTAGTTGGGCGGTATTTGGCTTACAATATAAGCCAAGCATAAGATTGATGCTTTTTTTAGTTTTTAAGTTTTGTGTTGGTGTGTTTTTTCCTCTCTTGATATAAAAACATTTACACACTTTTCTTCTTCCAGAACAAAATATCCAATTGAATAGAAACATGAATCTGTTAGTTGCAGAGTCGTTAGGTTATTTCGAAGCAGAGACAAAACAAATGAGCAATGCCTCCGCCGGGACATGAACTTGGACCTGTCGAATACATACTGAGTGTGGTAACACCACGAATGCACGCTGGAAGAAGGGATAAAACACCTTATATACTACCCTTTTAAAGGGCGACTGGGATTATGAAACGCAATCGCCAAATCTTGGTGGTGACGAATTACTGTCCGCCACCTTTTAGTTCGGACGCCATTGTGCACTCATTATATTATTTTTAACCAAGAGACATGACAAACGTGCACTGTCCTCGCCGGGACTCAAACCTAGACTTCTCGAATACGCGCCGAGTGTGCTACCGTTACACCACGAAGGCGTACTTGAAGGAAGGAGAAAATACCTTATGTAGTTACTAACAGCTTTGAATACCGATGGATTATAGCTTAGATTTTGATTCTAAAATAAGAAGTAATTTCTCAAATGCGAATTTCTTTTTGTAGATATAAAACTCTTATTATTAAGATATATTTTAAATTATGATAGATATTAAACTATATTGAATATTAAAAGTTAATTAACTCTATTCACTTTAAGAATGCATGTGTAAAGTTATCTGCCTAAGGAGAAAGATGCTTTTACGTATGACATAGGAAAACTTGCTTGTATTCTTATCACACATGGGAGGAAAACATGAAAAAATAGTAACAGATTGTTCTAGAATCACTTTTAACTGTTCGCTTTTTCTTCTTTTCTTTAGAAATTAAAGAAATGCTGTAGTAGGCAGGGGAAATGTAGAGATAAATGAAATTTGTAATCTCTATTAAAATTAGTAGTGAGTTAAATGAGAAGTTTGAAGATGGAGCAATCGAGGAAGTGCGAAACTCTTTACAGATGGATTTAGTACTAAAATGTTAATCATTGAATGTTACAAGGTCTCACTTTGAGGCCAATATCGATCGGAGAATTTTAGCATAATTTAGGTTTTTGTTTAACTTCCATTGATCTAAGAAATTTCACAACATTTAGCATTTTACAGTCAGTAGTTAGTTCAAATGATTACAGCTAAGTAAATTTTGCTAACAATCATCCATTTTTATTCATCAAATACAAATAGCATATCAATAACTGATAAAGGAAAGATAACTTGATATTTTTGAGATCTTTAATAAATTCATTCTGCACTCAACACTCTATTTCTTAACTGACAGTTGTTCCAAATTAGGCGTTACTTCTAAGACCTAAGACATGTATCCTGAGCTAATCAATGGACTTTCAAATTCATCAGGTCATCAGTTCAGAATTTTATGAAGAAAATGGTGTGGCATATGCCAATTTTTTGTAGAGAAACTGTTTTGGAAGAATTAAAATTATTCTACTTCCCCACGTAACAGTTCATTTTCACTTAGATTGCAAACTGAGATCTTAATTATCTTTTTTTGTCTCACTGTAAACTTCTGGTTACTGAAACCTTGGATTTAACGCAGAAATTATAAAATGGCATTTCTTATATTTAGTTGGTATTTAACTAATTAAAATTTTTCTTGAATTGAAGAAATCGCAAAGATTTCACAATGTGTATTTTTTTATTACCAAGCGGTGTTTCATGCCATAAAAAACAGATATGCTTGGGCTTTTTAACACCTGGGAGGAAATTATCTAAATGAGTCATTTCATATGTACGTACGCGCAGACGCCACGAAAAAAATCTCTGCAGAATCCATTTGATATTAGTTCTATATTTTTTTGGGAAAAAGAGCCCTTTATTCTGTCTGTTGGAGTTTTCTAACTTAAGTGTTTACGTTTTAAAATTCAATAGTTAATAACATATGAAAGTCAAAATTAGGATAACAATTCTAAATCACATGAATACGACAAATTCTGCATGGGTGTAAAAGTTTGTGACATACATGATAAACAACATATATACTGTAAAACCTGTGTGTTCAAATAAACAGTAAATAGTTACTAGATACTCCATCAGATGATTTAAAGTTTTGCGTTGTGATTAAATTTAAAATAACTATTGGGTCCAGTGTTCTAAATTAAAAGTGAAGACATTACAAGGTAAGTTAAATTAAATATAGGATTTATTAGAGATAAACTGCTTTGGTACAAAATTATACAAATTATATGGTGATGGTGGCGGTTGGGAATTGAGGAAAAATTAGCACATACCCGTTAACAATCACACCATTTAACAGATGCAGTTTCTCGCTAGACATAACGCAGGGAAGCATAATTTTTCAAAAGCCTTTCCATGTTCTGTGGGAATAGAAAAAAGAAAAATTAGTATTGAAGTTTAGATAGGCATTCTCCTCCATTTTCTCCAGACATCGTTCTATGATAACGCAGACAGCTACTAGGGACCAAGCGACAGTTTACTCGTCTCGTGACACCTTCAGTATTTTTCCTTCTCGCCGTCCGCCAACGTCTCTCACTCTCGTAGATCGCTCCAAGCCTTTTTCTTCTGTTCGTCAAATACACGTTTGGCGATCCGAGGTGGTACAAGACAGGCCAATTGCCCGGCAACCCCAGGGGAAAAATGCACACAGGAAGGTGAAGCAAGGTAGTTCGAACTCCTGAAATTGGCGAATAATCGCCGATCCTCCAAGGTCATCAACCTGTCAGCAAAGCTAGCCTCGTCTCGGGGTCCCAATCCAGCATGGAAAAAGCCTGCAAGTAAGCAAATCACCCCGTCCCCTCAACCTTGGCGTAACGTTATGAAGGTTGAAATTACCCTCTCCGGCAGGGTGCAGAAGTTTCACTTGATGACAGAGGCTTCCCAGACCACTGTCTGGCGGGTGAAGAAAGTGTCACAACAAAGTCATAAATCTAGATTTTCCAAAAGGCAACGTAAAAAGTTTTCGAAAGAATTAAGGATTTGTTTTTTAAATACTAATTAATACAAGAGCGAAGAAAAGTACTTCAATTAAAATATAATAATCACATAGAAAAATTTCTTAGGTTTTTCTACAACACCAAACACGACCACCATAGTCAGAAAACAAAAATTACTTCAATTAAAATATAATAATCACGTAGGAAAAATTTTATGTTTTCCACAACACCAAAACGACCACCATAGTCAGAAAATATGGATCCCAAATTTAGCAGAAAAGGGGGCACATTACAAAACTTAATTAAAACTTTAACACCAACTTGTGTAAACAAAACTTTAAAAGAGCTTTAAAAAAATTGACCTTAAAGGTCAACTTAACAAGAGATTAAACATTAAGCAAACAAGTTAAGAAAAATTATTAACTAAACAAAAATTTTAAATATTTAACCAAACTACCAAAAGTAAAAGAAGAAAAATTAATTATTCAAGCAACTTAAAATCAGAGTTAACCAAAACTGTCAAGAAAAATTAAATGACAACAATTACTTTTCAACAAGGCAAAGAAACTTAAGTTCAACTACAAAATAAAAACAAATTAATAACCTTTAAGTCTGATAGCAGAATTAAGTTAAATCATAACAATTAAGACATTTTAATTCACGACTGAAATAGCTAAGTATGTAATAGATAACATGTCTTTACGTACAGATGTCACGCAAAAACATCATTAAATTGCATTCGATGGCTATCAAAATGGATATTTTCGTTGAAATGTGATACCCGAAATTTTCCGCGATTACAATACTTCCTTTTTACTTCGTACAAGTAAAAAGAACAAACATTAAAAGTAAGAATTAGAATAAATGAACTGGGAACAAAAGTTAAAAATTTAAATAGCAAGGAAAGGAACATAAGAGGTGTAGTCTTTACAAGGAGTTCATGAAAGCTCTGGCATTCTAGTATAGTTTACATAGCTCAGCATGTTTCTGAGACACTTTATCTAGTTCTGGGCATAAAAGAAGATGCTCTGCATTCATGATACCGGAATTTAGAATTTGGCATGTTCTAGATAGGAGGATGCCAATTTTAGTAAGATGATGTGCCATGCAATAGTGACCTGTTTGCAGTCTGAAGTTTGCCAAAGTCTCTTTACGAGGTTTTTGACAAAACTTTTTCCATGTATCTTAAATGTTAGCGCAGGATTTGCCTGTTGATTTTTCTGCCTGGTCAGTTTTAAGAGTATCCATTATTTTCTCGAAAATATGTTTTTTAAGTGACACTGGAGGGAGTGGTTTGCTCTCTTGTGGCTGAAGTGTTCCTCTCTTGGCTTGTGAGTGTGCCTTTTCGTTACCGTCGATACCTACATGTGAGGGGATCCATTGAAAACCGATTGTTTTATTGCGTTTATGAAGAACGTTCAAAGCTTGTCTTATTTCTGAGATAATATGGGTATCTATGTCATGATTTATTACTACAGCCTGGATGGCTGCTTTGGAATTGACTAGAATAACTGCTTTGGAGAAACAATCGAGGGGGATCGAGGGCCAAACAATCGAAGAAGCAATGTTACTCACGTCCGTGATATCCTTAACTCACACGTGCCCCCTGGGTAGTGCTAAATGAATAACAGCTATGGCTAAGGCCTAAGGCGGCTCAGAGTAAAGCAAACAGAGCAAAGAGCTTATGTTTTTCTATCCTGTAGTGGAATGCTGGAGGATTCTTGCGGTAAGTTGACTAAAAATTGTGTTTGATGTTAAATTGTAATATTTATGCACCAAGAGCAAATTGAAGTTATTTTCATATTATGCATGTTTTAATTTTTTGAAATTTTAATTGTAATCTCTTTGGGATGTTAGACTGTAATTTGAAACTTTCTCATTGAATTTTATTAGTAGTATTATATTAATGTTATTCTATGAAAACAGTTTGAAATTATCCTTTCTTCCTTTCATTATTTTTTTCCATATGAAACAGGAACTTTTCCGATGTCCAAAAATTAAAATTTCACTTTTGCAACGTAATGCAACTTTGAATTTAATACAATGTAATTTTAAATTTATTTTAAAACACAATGTAACTTTAAATTTATTTTAAAACACAATGTAACTTTAAATTAAACAATAAAAGCAAACATTGTTTGGCGTAGATTCCAAATAAAATGCTATCGATTTCGCAAACAATCAGATTCTCCTTCAGGAGCGGAACAAAATAGCTAATTTTTTCCCTTAGGACGTATTTTCCTCATTTTCTTGATTAAGCGAAATTGCAAACTACTTTGTAAGGTTGCTTTTGAGCTGGGAACTAAGTCCTACAGACCCTACCTGACAAGACACAGAGTTATTGCTACGTCTTAGCAACTCACATTGTATTAAGAAACTATAGATATTATATATATATATGATATTACAATATAATAAACTATAAATATTGTGTAGTCTAAGATTACGCGATTAATAGAATAAACTGCCTCAGTTTTTATTTTACTTCGCGTAAGTTTAAAGCATCGGCTGGAGAGAATGCAGAAGCTGTAATATCACTTTTAGATAAAGCTGTGGTAAATTTATGCCAGAAAATTTCAGTGCCAGAAAATTTAAAACCCCCAGTTCTCAAACCTAATTTGCATTCTGGTGAGAAATACAGAAGGAAAATGCTATATAAAAGCTCAAAATCATTGTAACTGGCTAATTAGCATACAATAAGTTACATTTGAGGAGAAACGGGTAACAGATAATATATAAATAAGCGTTCTCATATTGTAAAGTAATAAATAAATATATATTCAAATACATATATCAGATATATATAATGAAATGGATATAACTCATATTAATACCCTTTTAAGTTAACTCAACGCTTAAC
>KK118419.1:1315718-1337537 GCA_000611955.2 Stegodyphus mimosarum
AAAATGTTCATGCTTTTAACTTGCTTTTCGCTTTGGTAGTAAAGATAAAAATTTCAGAAAGAAAAAGATACCAAATACTTAGTTAAGTCGTATCCAGCAGGGAATTCCAAACACATCGAGAGACCAGAACCCCTTTTAACGAGTCCACTTCTTGCTCTCTTTTTTTTCCTCTCATAAAAGTCATGTTTCGCAAGCCTTGTACTGCTAATTATTGCCCGAGTTTTGCTGACACACCTTTTGTCAGCTCATTTAATTCGGGAGAAAAGGTGATGAATGGCTATCCGGCAATTACCCAGACTCCACGCCTCAGTCATCGCCTTTGGTCGCTTGTTCTTCGGTGCTCAACAAACAACGTAATATCCCATTGCGACTATGTAGACAGTGAAAGAAGATCGTAAAAAAGAAAAAAAAATCTTACATGGATACAGCATCTTTTCTTTTTTAACGACGTGTCTTTGTTATTATTTTTATATTTATTGTAAAATCGAGAAAGATTAGCTAAAATGTTTTCTGTTTTTAAAATTGGCTTAAAGCATTAAAACAAAAAGGCGAATTCCAAATAAATATACATATCGCAGTTTAAAATTTTGTCTAAATATGCCATGCTTAAGTTTTAGTGGTATCAGAGTTGAGAGTTACTTTAATTAAATGCAAGGAGAGGTAGGTACTAAGTTAACAGCATGACCAATAGCACATTTGCTTTGAAAAGATCTCGAATGAAATCTGATAGCAGAATGTAACTTCCTTATTTACTAATATAATTTAAAGATAAAGAACTTAATATAAATCAATGGATCTTTAAAAATGCTATAGTTAAAAGCATAGAAACTACAATTCATTTTCAGTTTCAAGTTGTATTCGCTTGGGGCAATTCATTCTTGTTTTGTCAAGAATATTATTGTGAAATTATAATACAATTTTACGCATAACCTGTGCAAATTTTACGCATAATTTCTGCAAATTTAAGCAGCCTAATACTATTTGTACTAATCAAATTGATGATTAGTACATGATGATGACTCAAACATTCTGACTCTTTAAATTAAAGTAAAAGTTTAAAATAAGTTAAATTACTACATTGGTGATGTCTTATGGTTAACATTATATTTGCTTACTTTACATAAGTACTAAAAACATACTTAATACGAGAAGTTTTATGCATTAAATTATTAGTCACATATATGGCTATTTTACGCATTTCAATAAACCAGAAACCAATACACAATTAAAAGTACTATCAGTTAATTCCTCCAGAATTAGAATACAAATCTTCCAGAATCAGAATACACGGCATCTCAGTTTGGAATATAAAATATTTTATGTCTACATTCATAAGTATTTTCAGCAAAATAAGGAAACAAACATAAAGATGAATAACAATAAAATTATAAAAAACAAATTAAAAATCTGAAAGGTTTCAGATTTTAAATTAACGTCCAAAGGGACTTTTTTAATGTTTTGTGTGTTACCTTTATTTATTAAATATCGCGTTCTTCCATAAAATTCAGTTCAACAGCAATATTGCAAAATAATTTTAAAATGAGTATATCTTTAGAATTTCTGATACACAGTTCCCCGCGCTTTAGATTAAAAAGTATTTTCCCCGTAGAGTGTTGCTATTGCTCGCTTTTAAATTGTTTTAGTTTGTTCATCAAAAATTCTTTAAAGTTTTACAAAATATGAAATAGATAACAAAACAAATTTCGAATTCGGGCTTCCAGATGCGCATATTCGGGTGGAAACGTACGTTATTCAAAACTGGATGGCTCTAGGTATCGTTGTGTTATCAGATTTGGAGAAATATACATAGATTTATGTAGATTCTTCATTATTTAATTTGGTTAAATATAATGTAGGGCTGCAATATTTTGTGGCAACAGTTTGAAAACTGATTCAGACTTTTAATGTTTCCGAAGCAAAAATCGCAAAACGAAAACAGTAGTCCTTCAGGGACAAAGTCCCTTTTGACTAATAATACCGTAAAAAGTTTAATACGTAGAATGATAGCAAAACTGAATGCTTGAAATCTTCATTCAAAAATCAATTTAAATTCAAAACTTTCTCATGTTTCTTTTTTTAACATCTCAAAATATGGTTACTGCTTTCACTATGTAAATTTCCTGGCTTGCCCCCTCCTCCCAAAAAATTGTCATTTCACTTGCAGGAAATATTTACTACGAACTTTCTATGCAAATAATCCAGTGAAAAATTCAATTGTGCTTGAATATTTTGCTTAAATAATGAAAAATTCCCATGTAATACTATTTTATGATACACATGAAGCTTCTTTCTCTTCTATATGACATAGCTATTTTAAAAACCTCAATTATGTAAAAATCACAAAGTTTTTAGCAATAATAATATGGTATAAATCATTAATAAATTTTGTAAAAAACAGTCCAAAAATTAATGAATTAGATACCCAAAACATAATTCTGTATATGCATTTGCTTACACATAATTAAAACGAATTAATAACGCATTAATTTAAGTAAAACGTTATCAGTAAAATTATACATTTTAATAGTTTTAATAGTCAATTGCAGTTACCAAGATTTAGCTTAACATATTAATTTTAATAAATTCTTAATTAGTAGGATGACTCAATTATGTTGTATCGCGAAATTTATGTGTGTTTAGTCATTTAATTAATCAATTATTTAAGTATTTTATTTGTTTTGAGAAAGTGTATTTAAAATCTTTAGGCAATTATTTTTCTTCAACGGTCCAATTTTCTGACGAAAAATGGAGAGCGTCTTTTAACGGAAGTAACATCTATGGAAATAGCTTTTTAGATGACAGTTGCAACTAAGGCAGTATGGTATTGTTTCCCATGTTTTTTGTTACGAAGCAATAAAATGGATATCGTAATTGGCGTCCTGCATTCACTTGCTCTATCGCTTTGTGAATGTCGTCATACTTATAACTTCGGAAGAAAGGAGCGATTGTAAATTGCATCTTGAAAGGGCAGTTTTTTGTTGTTTCTCCTTAAATTTTTCTGCTTGTTAGCAAGCGGGGTCGAATTTTTAGTCTCAAATTTTCGCTGGTGTTGGCTGAGTCATTTCGGAGATGGTCAACCGTCGACTGTGGACAATGACTTTATTTTGTTTCGTTTGAGGGGCTTAATATTGTTCGATTAAATTATAGCGAAAGTCTCGCGTTGGCGAAATTTAATTTTATGTGTTAGGTTTGACCAGTAATACTTAATGGGAGGAGAAACCGAGTTTTCCTCGGTTCTTGCGCGAGTTTAGAAGTTAGTTGAGTTGAGTTTTTTTGACTACGGTACAACTAGAAAGAAGTGAATAGCTCAAGGTTTTGCCCTGCGGCCGAGCTTTACCCTTGCGGATGGCTCGCGCTTGCGATGCTGCGGGGGGCCTGCGCCAGTATTTATGAGAGACCGATTCAAGTTTTAAAGATGTGATGAATTGTGAATTTTCCCGAAATTTGTGCGAGAAGTAGAACTTAGACGAACTCTTCCGAGTTTGAAGTGGCTTCTTCAGTAAAATGGAAGTGAAATGGCTCGTACTAAACAGAAAGCGTTCCGGTCGTGAAAAGAGAAATTTTCAACATTCTGTCGTCGCTCGTACAATTTCCGTTGTCGTTGACAGGTGAAGCACCTGAGTGTCGCCTAGTTTATTCCCTTGGTTTCTCATTCGTCAACTTTCATACTTCGGAATTTTTGATTTCCGGGCGTCTTCATTAATGGTTCTACAAGATGTCATTTTCTTGAATTTTATTCTGGAGCCGATTACTTAAAGAACGAATTCATTAGTGGTTCTGCAAGTCATTTTTCTTGATTTTTTCTTTTTTGGAGCTGATTACTTAGGACGAATTCAATAGGAGGATTCTTCTGCCGATGTCGCCTATAGCTTCTTGTGGTGATGGATTCCGGTAGTTCAACTGTGAGTTATCTTATATTTTCTTTCGTACCTTTATAGTATTTGTCTTAATTTAATCTTGCATAACTGGTAGAAAGAAAATCCTTTTGATAATAGATAAAATTGTGTGACTTAGGAGAGTTTAAAATTATTGCTATAAAATAGGAAATTTATGTTAATTGTAATTTCTATATTAGTTTGTGCTAAATCCAGTTTAAATATTTAAATTAATGTTCTACTGTAATCGAATTAATCGTTATTATGTCAAACTGCAAAATTTTATCTTGATAAATGATTCTTGAGGGAAATTTAATCTGGAATATTAATTGCTATTGTATGTAAGGGTAGTCTGGCCAGCTATCTTTAGGTTATCCAAGATATTAATAAATGAATGTGATTTCATGTCATTACTCGCATTTTTTTTGTCTGTGTGTGTGTGTTACGTACACTGGTGTGCAAAAATTAAGGACGAGACGGTTTTTTCAATATAACTTTGTACAAAAGCTTTCCAAATCACCACATTTAATACCGTAAGGTCACCAATACGTAAGGACATGAGTAATGTAAGTAACACTTACTAAAAGAGAAATCAGAGGGATAAAAAGAAGCTTTATTGAAAAAGTAGCATGGAGCGCAATGCGACTGAAGCCAAAACATCCCTGTGATGGGTGTCCAGCAAGAAACATCCAGTCTTTAATAGGGAATATGATCTCCCCTGACTGTTAGGCAGGTTTCACATCATTTGTGCATGCTGGATATGTGGTTGTTAATGAGCTGTTGAGACGCTGCTGCTCGTTCCTCTTGTAGCACCAATCGCAGTTTCGGAATCGTTACTGGCGATAAGTTACGTGCTGCCACGGGTCTCCCTAGTAAGTTCCGTACATGCTTGACGGGATTTAGATCCAGAGACCTTGCCGACCAATCCATGTGTTCAATATCTTCACTCTCCAACAGCTCTTCGACAGTAACTGTGCGATGAGGTGGAGCGTTGTCGTCCATGAAGAGGAACTGAGGACCCATAGCCCTTGTGAAAAGACGCATGTAAGGAAGAAGAACCTCGTTAGAATAGCAGTCCCAGGTGACGAACCTCCTTGGGAGATATGAAGGTCGGTCCGGCTACCAAGCATTATGTCTGCTCGAACGAGAACTCCGCGACCTCCAAAACAGTCCCTTTTGATGATGTTGAAGGGGTTATTGCGTGTTCCCCGCTCTGTCCAGATGTGTATGTGTCTAGAATCGCAACTCAGACTAAATCTGCTCTCATCTGTAAAGAGTACTCGTCCCCATTCATTGTCTCTCCAATTCCGGTGTTCCCGGCACCACAGAGAACGCCTTCTCCGATGGGCAGGCGTTAGAGGTACACACCGTACAGGGCGTCGTGCAAACAGACCACCACCGTGCAGTCTTCTGGCCACGGTAAAACGCGATATCGGTCGTCCAGTCGCCTGTGTCGTGTGTCTAGCGATTTCTCCCGCTGTCTGCCGCCTGTTTCTTCTGGCCTGTAAGGCAATATACCGGTCATCTGCGGGTGTGGTTCCTCGTGGACGACCACTACTAAACCCCCGGATAGCTGTTCCTGTAGTTTGAAATTGTCTCCAAAGTCGTGAAACGATGCTGTGAGCAATTCCGAACTCTGCAGCCACACTTGTCACACTGCGGCCTTCCTCCAACTTCCCAATGATTCGCCCTCCGGTAAAAGCATCCAGATGTCGTCTAACCGATTGATTATTCGCCATTTCTCGCTGAGGCAGCAACTCGGTGTGATTTTAACTGCTATACGGCGTGCAATCTCTTTGCCAAAAATACTGATCTTATTCCGACAACATGCTTTATACTACTGAGATATTACCATTACTAAAGGTAGACGTAATGGTAGACTAAACCATTACGTCTACCTGCATATCTGCGCATGTGCTACCGTACACCACCTTACTTAATCTCCTGATTGGTCTTTCTGTCCGCTCTGCCTCTTTGTTCAGCTGATATGCTAATTTTTCGACTTCGTCCTTAATTTTTGCACACCAGTGTAGTTGGTCTGTTCAGTCACTTCATTTGTTTGAGCCGTATGGCTTTTAAGAAACATGAGGTTTTATCAGGGTTATGGAAAATGTTTATGCATTTTAGGGTGCTCACAACGCGCCCTGTTTTTATTAAATATATACTAACCACATTTTATTGAATATTTAAATGTTTGTTTTAGGTGCCAGGAAAGTTAGAACTAGTGCTTGATTTTTAGTAGTGGAACTGATTGATTTTTTTTAAATATTTTTTCCCTATTGCTTATGAGGTGTTTTATGAATCTGAACTTGAGTGAATATTTGTGTGAAGTGAAATTTTAGAAATGTTTCAGCTAAGATAGTTTCTTTTCTACCTAGTACCAGAGAAGATTTATTCCTTCTTGTGTTTTTTCAGGCTAAGATTTATTAAGATGAATTTTCTTTGCTTTGCTTTGTTTCAGTTAATTAATTTTAAGAAAAGTTGTATTTAATATTATTCGAGATAATGTAGTCACTCAGTTCCGCCTTTGAGTTCAGGAGAATTTTGGTACTGATTTATTTTAGTTTAGTTTGTCTGGCACCAGTCAGTTAAGACAGATATTTATACAGTTAGGTCAGCTATTTAAAAAGTTTAAAATTGCTAAACGTTAAAACAAGATAAATTTCAGCTTCGCAACCATTAAAGCAAAATATGAAAGAAATATACCAGGTGGAATAGTTTTGTGAAGGATATATTTCCTAGCATATGATTTAGAAACTGATTTATGGTAACAATGTATATCGTATACACAAACAGCAAAGTATTTGTGTAGGTAAAAATAATATTGCTGAAACTGATAAAGTCGTTTGAAATACATAATGTATATTAGTGAAAAAGGGATGGAATATGTAGAAAATTACCTTACAATGGATCCAACACGACTTAGTGTCAGTAATGTATCCCAAACGTTCTATGCTTCTTTTCCTACGAAAAATTTTAAATTATTATATTTAAACCAAGCATTCATATAGTTATAGCAAAACATCATGAGCTAAAATTACCAGAGTTGAATGCAAATCTAGTTTTACTCCATTCTTGAAAACTAGTTTATTATTTTCAAATTCATTTTTAAATAATAAATAAATAACATTTTTAGCTACTTTTTTAACTATAATATTTTTCCTTGCAAAAAATAACCATGCAGAGAATATTTTTAGGAAGTAAACAGAACTTTAAGCATGCATTTTCCACATATTTAGTACAGATTGTTCATTCTAGTTCTGTTGCAATACATGAATTTATAGGATTTATATTAATCAGTGTTTTTTTAGATGTAGAGAATTTTATCTTCACTACCCAAAAATCCAGTTTGATTATTTTCTCAAGGTCTGAAATCATAGTTGATTTCCTACTGAAACTATATCATAACATTCTCATTTATATTATCCTCCTCCATTAACTGAAATTTTTTTACCATCTTTCCTATTGATACTGATTTCTGGTCAATGGAAAACTAATGCTATATGATACATATATTTTCAAAACGTGAAAATTTTAAGTTAGCTTAGAAATTGTAATCATTCTTAAAAACGTTTGATTCATGTGGATGTTAGATCAATTGAATTACTTTCCTGTACAACAGTAATATTCCGTTCAAGAACATGATTTTACCTATCATCAAGACAGACTGAGTAAAAATTCCTGAAATGTTTTATTTTTTGGAATCTCATACTGCAGTATTAATGCTTAGTGAAATACTATGAAGAAAATTGTTTGGTTACATTATTTACATTTCATAATTAATAGAAAATAAATCATTTCTTAACTTATTAGAATTTATTTTGGTCATATTCATAAACAAACAGTATTGATTCAAACAAATCTACCTTTAGGATTTCAATAACTATCCAGTGGTAATGGCATGTTTGTTTCGTATGAATAACTATGAAATCGTAATGGTTCAATAACAAAGAAATCGTAATGGTACGCACGTTATTGAAAATCGCAAATCTGTCTCTTTGATGCTCTGGCAGACTGGACATCCTGTTTACTACAACTCAGCAGGACGCTGACTCACCAAACTGTAATATTATTATTTTTTTTAATTTACAAGGGAAAAAGCAATAAAAATATTAGCAATTTCTCGATTTTATATAAGCATTTCTGCATATTTACAATTTCCATTTGCTTTATCAAAATACTTGATTCAATAAAATATAATTCAAATAATTTAAAGTATTTTAGATCAAATACTAACTCTTATATGAATATTTTCATGCAGTTCTAATAATCGAAATAACCATCAAATTTTTCACTTGAAATATTATGTATAGAGAATCCTGAAGCTGCAGTAAAATAGAATAAATCTATTAATTTATTTAAAACTTAAAGGAAAGCAAGCATTCTTACTTGAATTATGGCAGATCATTTGAAACAGCAAGAATCAAACAAACTAAACTAACAAAAAAGGAATGCATTCATGACGGACTTAAAGAAAACTTACATTTCAGTAATTACAAGTTCATGAAAATTCAGTATAAAAACATAAACACAGCTATGAAGCAAAGTACCTGTGTTTGATTACATAAAATTTCATTTTTTAATAGTAGAATATCTCTGAGTTAAAGATTATACATTAAGACAAATTTATGAAACTAAATTCAATTAAATTATTTTTAGGAAAAATAGTTAACATACATAAAATGCGAATTTCATAAATAAATGCAAGTTACATGTTTTATTTTTTGGCAAAAGGTAAATATTTTAAGGCAATTAGTGTATGCATTGTTTAGAACTGGCTTCTGAACAGTTAATCATGTTAAAGTTGCCTTTCTTTTTCCATTAGGCTGTTTCCTTCTCAATTGTAGAATGTTTTAAGATAAATATTAAAATGCTTGAGTAAAAAACAATTTAACTATAAGAAAGTGAGAAACAAACGAACAGTGAGAAACACACAAGTGTACACAAATACACAAGTTTTCAATTTATTGATGGCATTTTATGTCATTAACAGTACCAAAGGCAGAAACTAAATGATTCCGCATGTTCAAAAATGTACAACACATGCTTTAGAAAAATCACATATCCTAGAGGGAATCTATTCATGAAATTTTACATAGGTGAAGAAAGCATGAGTATTAAACACAGAAAATATAAAATGTTCACTTACTTTCTTCAATTAATACTGTAATATCATATTTGATGTAGCAACCAATACATATTCTTCGTAGCAACGTCGATATCGCCGCCATTGTTGACTTGATAAATATTCCGGCACACCGCCGGAAGTAGAATTTCCTGCTTTGAAATTGGTCAGTGAACAAGAATTACAATGCTTTTTTTTATCTTTATAATTAAACATATTAAGAAATCCTCTAAATTAGCATATGAAATAAATTTATTTTTGCATTATATAAATTTCTATTCGGAGCACCTCTAAGCACATAATTCAATTTTTCTAGGAAAATTAGAAATGTCTATCTATGAGCATGCTCAGTGTTTAATCGTAAAAGGGTTAATTTTGATAAGTTAGCGTAAAATTAACCGCATAAATTTTGAGTTCATTTAACCGGAAAGTTGTACTTATTCTGAAGATCCCCATATTAAAAATGTCCTTAACTGTTTCAAGAAAAATATAAAATATTATTATTTATTTATTTTTTTCTCATATAAAAACTATTAAAATCACACTATCATTTTCCCTTATATTAAACAAAATTTTAAAACATTAGACTGATATGATTTTTATAATAATGACTAAAGGAACTGAAATTTATGTAAAGAATCAGGATTCAGCTTGCAATTTCGTAGATTTATTATTATTATGATGATGATTAAATAATAATATTAGTATATGGCATTAAAACTCTATTTTTGCACACAGTTCCATTTTTTTGTTCTAAGACGGAAAAAACTGTAAAATGAGAAATAAAACAACAGGTACTCTGAATCATAGATTTTTTTTAAAACGTTTTTAGAAATCGTATAATATTCGTAAAAGTAACGAATGAAAAGTACTATGCTGTCTACAGTTTTTAATCAGTATATTTCGTTTCGTATAATTTTCGTTAAAATAAAGTGCATAAAATACGATAAAGCGTCGATAGTATCTTCACTTTTTTTAATTGGTAAAACTTTCGTAAAAATAACGTGCAAAAAAGTACCACACCCTTTTTTTCACCAAAATTATACCTATATTTCTGCGGGCATGCTGCCTGGGTATAGAATTTGTATGCTAGGAAACTCTGCCTGGCGTCGGTTTAGTCTCATAACAACTATGTAGCATTAGTTGTATCATTTAAAATTATTTTCAGTTTAAAGATTTTTTGTGTGGTTATTAGGTAATGAAACTAATGGCATGGATTTTCATGAAAATATTAATAGCTTAATTTTAGCGGTTAAAAACGTGCGAAACATTTATATAGAAATGCCTTCAGCATAACAGTTTGTCAGGACTGAGTGTTCTGTGCATGTTCTTTGCAAACATTTTGAAGTAACTCCTTCTAAACTACAGTCCTGCTCTGGAACAGTGAGCTGAAAAAAATTAGCTTTGTCCTGGTGTAGATACTGTGCTGGAGAATAACTGCACGTGAAAGGGATTTAAAATCCTCTTTTATTAAATCACTATTATTTACACACTTCCCAACTCGGGAGGGATACAGAAAGTAAAAGACCACACTTGGGCCTCACTTAACAAATCAAATAAATTTAAACTAAACCTAAATAGAAATTAAATTAGACTTTGCTCACAGAGCAATTCGCGGAGTTTGGCCTCTAACTAACTGGTGCGTAGCAAGAAATACTAATACTAGCGCACTTCAATTTATTTCAATATGCGATCACGTAGTAAGCACTATGGCTTATAATTTTAGCTGCTAGCTGGTCAGGCGAACGTCGAGCAGAGTGACCGTGATCTGAGACTAAAGCTCTCTCACACTGAGAGGTTTCTACCTCTGGTTTAAATAGTACTTGGCTGTACTTCAAAATTAGGATAAGCTGAAAACGCGCGCTTCTTCTGACGGGAAGTTGAAACAGAGAAGAGATAGAAAGATTTAAATTAAAATAAAACTTGGTTAGTTTAACTAAAACCTTACAAGTTGTAGCAAAATTATAATTTGAAAAGCGTTACCTTCTAGTAAATTAGAGAAAGGTATCAATCATTCAATTGGATTTAAGGGGGAAAATCAAATTGAACTCATTCGAATATGTTTAAAAAAACTACGCCTACAGGCAATTTGGTAATTTTGTGAGATACACCGAATTTTGAAATTAAACAACTCAGTCTGTTTTTGTCGTACGACAGTCAAACTTCTTGAATTTAACTCGTTATAATGAGGATAAAATTTTTCTAAGCATAATTATAGGGACCGACGCAGCGTATAAAAAGTAATATTAAGTAATTTTTTATAAAACTGATCTGATTTTCAAATTTTAAAGTGCAAAAACATGAATATTTGCGGCATTCAAAACATTTCTCAGTTTGGAAATTTAACTACTAATGCTGGCGAAAATAAAGTTGCATTAAGCACATGTCACAAAAGTGAACATGTTGTATAGATCCACGAGGAAATCAAGCTTAAAGCGCGCAAGAAAAATGTCTTCCCATTGTCAGTTATCAGAGATAATGGATGCAGTATTTAGTTCAGATGTAGAGATTAATGAAATAAAACACAAAATTTAAATTTTCACTTTGTTTCATTTATTATATATATATATTAAATCCGAATATTTCGATTTGCAGTCAGGTTTCGTTGATTATGGCGAAGCACACTCCAGACTATTCCTCGGTGTCAAATTTCTTCATGATTATAAGGAGGCAAAGTAATTAAAATTTTACATCACCTGAAACTATCCTGTGCTTAACAGATGATGCAGAAAAAAATTGCGGCCTATAATAAATAAATTCATCGATTCTTCCCTTAACTGAATTTTAAACAACAAGTGAATAAATATTAAGATAAGTTAAAAATTCGTATCACAAAATTTTTAGTTTAATCAATTTATTTTTAATAGTGACACTATCATTTTTTCTTCTTGGAAACTGATAATTAAATCAGTACATTTGCGAAGAACGAAGGTGATAGATTTCCATAATACGACAAAATTGTAAGTAGCACTCTTTGGTTAAGACTCAGCCAATTCTTTCCTCCTCGAATATTTTTATGTTATAAGTCTTTTTTTAAAATTATTATTTTTAATTCACCGCTAATTACTTAGAATTTTAGTACTGAATTCGGTAAGTATCCACGTTACACATGGGAAAACCAGCCATGCAGCCAGCCCATTCTCCGGGGTTCGATCCAAAGTCGAACTACAAGTGTTCAGCTATGTTACCGCTCGGCCGCTGGTTGGCCCTGTAATAATAGATGATAAATGGTACGATGCTCTGTGATCTTAACATTTTTATTAATACTTAAATTTTGTCATTATCAAATACTAATACCCTTTTACTGTTAGAGAATATTTATCACTTTTTACGTAATATAGAATTTTACAATATCACTGTTAAATAAATATTTATTTATTTACTCCAAAGTAAAAATAAATAAATTGCTAAGTTGAATGAAAGACTAAAATAACAATAGAAAGGAAATCTTTTAATAGGAAATGCCTTTGTTTATTATATTTGTCTAAGAAATGCTTTTCTTCTCATACATTAGAGTAGAGGCTTTTATTAACAGACAATCATTTAAATTTTCTTTACAACAGTTCAAAAACTATCTTCCAAAGTGCCAAATCAACACGTCTAGACTGTCAATACAGAAATGATAATTCTCGCAGCACCTGAGAATTTAATCTAAATTTCATGGAACAATAAAAATTGGAATAAGAATTTATCCGAAATCTCAATCATTTAGAATTAAGTGAGAATAGATTTCCATAATGCCGGAATCCCTTAATTCCAACTTCGAAGGGAAAATACTTGAGGCGTTAGGGAAAATTCAAAAGACCGGAATTCAATTATAGATAGAAAAATGGAAGAAAAAATAGAAGATATTTATTTCGAATAGTTTTCAGCGTTCTTTCTAATCATTCTTCAGTTCTTGACGTTCCTAAAATAATAAATCGAAATTTCTCCTTTGTCAAAATGTTCATTTTTGCATCAGTTACTTTCTAATATATTCCATAATAGGATAGGTGATCTAGAAAAGATTGTTTTGAAACTAATTAAGAATAGATACGAAGTTTACTGCTTCATGAATTTATTAGGGAAATAATCGAATTTTATACCGAAAGTACTTCCGTTCATTGATAAAGGGTAAATAAAGGCAGAAATGAATGTGAATCCATAATTCTCATAACTGTCTAAAAAGTGCTCGATTAAGCAGAATGTCATAATGACAAGTAACGAAAGTGTTTTACTCTTGTCGTCAATATTGCAGCAAAAGTGCTCAGGACAGTAAAATAATGCACAAAAATAGTTTTTTTCTATTTCTATCCTAATCATTCTCTGGGTACTTAATATAAATTTTATTTAATTTCTTTGAAATGTTCAATATGGCAATTCCTTTCTTACATAGACTTTATTTTAGAAATGTAAATTATAATCATAAAACTACAATTCAAAGTAAAGATCTTTCAAAACTCCTTCTTTAATCTCTAGATTTTTAACAGCATTTATAACTAAAAGGTTGTTATTAATGATCCAACTGAAATTGCGATCTTTTTGAGCTACCGTAAAAATAATTAAAAAATTTTTCTTGAACTTGAGAGCAAATATGTAGTTTATACTTTTTTTAAAAACGATTTGTACCATTAGCTCTAAACCTAAATCTGAGTGGAGTTTTGAGGAACTTTGGCAAAGCATAAAGGTTGCGAAACTAGTTTTATTCAGTAAACACTGAAATTTTGAGTTTGTGACGAAATTCTTTTATGTTTGTTGACAATAGAGATAGCGTTCGTAGTAGCTTTTCGGTAAATAATTGGCTGATTAAGTTCAGATTCAAGTCATTTGTCATAATTTTTTTTCAAATAATACTGAATTAATTACTTGCTTTGTCAATCAGTTAATGCTTTTATTATGAATTAATGCTTTTGTTTATCGTAAACGTCTGTTTAAGTTCAGATATCTTATTTTTAATTGTATTCCAATGTGTTACCAGCAAAATTCTTACATGTTGCTAGCTTAAGTTTGATTTTATTTAAAATAATATCTTTCCATTTCGAGAAAGCAGTAATAGGAAGACTCAGTTTATTGTTGATTTTAATTATTATGTTACAATTATGTTCATATTTTATATTATAATTGAAGTTTTTCTAGTTATTTTTGAATTTAATCATTCTAAAATTCGTAGTTTATCTAAATTCATTAGTTAACATATTTTTGCCTCTGCTAGTATGCAAGCGAATATATTTTTATTTTCATTTCAAAGCATTTGACGCTCTTGTGTTGCAGATTTTAGGAATGAGCTCCTCCTTTTTTTAAAATTTTTATTAGATTAAATTTTTATTTATTTAATTTTTATTTTTTTATTTTTTTATTTTCCCATATATTACATTACTTCTAATTTATATGTTTTTGGACTCGGCCCGCAGAAATTGCAAACATTTTTAAGATTTATTGCTTGTTTAGGATTTATGACATTATTTATTAACCTGGTCTGTATGTTTTCAAAATTTGCATAGAGGTTTGTTGCTTCAAATACTGGTTTAAGAAATCTAAATATGATTTCGTTTTCTGTTTATTGCATTATTATGTTTGCAAGTTTGTTTTCAGACATGATCTACTCAAAATATTTTTTAAACGTTGTCTATTATTTCATAGACTTCTTGAATCGGCTATAATTTTGCAACTTGTCGCACTGCTTACTTCGGTCTGTAGGGCTTGGACTGAAACAGAATACTCTTATTGTTTTATTGTAAGATATTTTTCAAAATTTAAACTTTAATTTGCGCTTTGTCTGTTCAGAGACAGAATGGTTTATTTATTTACTTCTTTAGCTGCATCAACCTCCTGATGACGATGCAACGAAGATGTAAATTTAATATTTCATTTTTGGTTTTAGCGCATTTCGCCCCCCTGCTTCTTGCATTTTGGCATTTTGCTTCTGGTTTTTTGGATTTTGCACGTGATTTATTCCGAATGAAATATGCTATGAATTTTAAATGCAATTTTTATTTAACTTTTTACGTTACTTTGCATTATTACCATCACTTGCTGGTGCTGTCAGTCCGCGACTAGATTAAGTTTTGAAATAGTTTTTACTTTGTGTTTATTAATTTATATATATTGGTATATATATATGTGTGTGTGTGTATATGTGTGTGTGTGGGAGGAATTAGTTTGCAGTCGTCGTAGCTGAGAGGGAAAGCTTACAGATGAAGGTAACAAAACATGAAGAATTTCCAGTTTTTATTTTCGCACATATAAAATCATCTCTGTAGATGTTTATCCAATCATAATGAAATCCGTTACATTTCTATGAATCGATCATTATGAAAGATGATGAATTTGCATTGATTCGTAATATAAAGACCCAGGCACATTAGACGAGCAAAGCGAGGAGTTATTAGCAAGGTGGAAGCTAACAGAAGAAGGGGGACGTAATTAGTTCGCCACATTATTTATACCAGAGTAGGTGCGATCCTGGAAACAAGCTATTGCGCTGATTTTTATTATTTTAAGGAAAGATATTTTCAAAAACGAAAAGCATACTCTTACGCTTTTTACGAATCCTCAATATCTAATGAAAAATAAACATCTATATGTAAGATATAAAATATGAAAGAAAATTATTAATAAATTACTGACTTAATCGACAATAGCTCTTTTAATTCCTGTTTTTGATTTAGCTACATCGTTGCTGAGGAATCTGTATTGTGCCACATATATCATTAACTTCATCTGCAATGGCCTGCAATGCGAAACCTCGTATTCAATCGCCGTTCAGAATTCCAACAGGGAATCCCGATCTAATTTATAGGCTCTGCTAAAGTGCGCATTCACTTTCTTCTACCCCCTCTTGCTTGGCTAGTTTGTATCTCGTTCTTTCGCTGCCCATTGTTTCAAACTGCCGTAAGTGTATATAGAACTGTGGATATAGAACTGAGTATATATGTGTGTCTGTGACTTGGCAAAAGTGTGTGTGTGACTTAGCAAACTGGTGGCATAGAACGTAGATCCATAATGAAGAGCAACTTGGCACCTGAGGCAGCTAAACATTCGTCTTTATTAAAAAAAAAAAAAAAAAAAAAAAAAAAAAAAAAAAACCATATTGCGGCCATAAGCAAATTCAGAATTTCTTTGTACATTTAATTGAATAATCAGTACTATTGTAAATTATTATTGGATTTTGACTTTTAATTCCATTTATATCATTAGTGTCATGTAAGAGTTGTATGACATGGATTAACCTCGAAATGACTCAGTGCGGAAAAAGATTATTATTTTTAGAATAAAAGGAAGGTATACCAAATAAAATTAAGCACCAAGGGGCTATTGGTAATTTAAACTATAATTGAACTTTTACATATTTTTCTTTTTCGTCGATCATCACTTCGAAATTCGAGGGTTATAACACTGAGGTATTAACTTAATTTAAAAATCTTCACCATAATTTAAAAGTCTCCTGGAAGTTACTAAAGAATTCAAAAAATTTTTTTAAATGTTCAAAAGTCGGCATTTTAGGGTAGAGTTTCCGAACAGTTTTCATTTGAAAGATTATTTTTCGATTTATCAGATAAAGGAAATACCGAATCTTTTCAATCTTAATTTGATCTTTAAGGGAAGAAAGATATTTGAGAAATATTCAACATTAGTTAATCTGCGGAGGAAATTTAAAACAAAAGTAGCTTAAATCATTTTCTTTCTATAGCTTCATCACAAATCCTTATAAATTTGAACTTGCAAGAAAATCGCTTTAGCAAAAGGGATCAAAAAATTATTTCTAGATTTGATCCCCGAAAGAAATAGATAAATTAAGCTTTAGGTGTTTGGTCACAGAAATAACATATATGGTGACAATCGAATTATAAAGGCCAAAAATTAAGCACAAATACCTAGTTAAAACAAACAAAATAAGATGCGTCCGCACTTCACCTGACAGAAACAGCATAGATTTCAAAATGATTAATTACTGCTGTCATAGATAAAACTGTAAATAGTCCTCGTAATATTTGAATGCTTAACATCTGACATGTATGATTATAATCAAATCATTAATGTTTCCTGCCATTTCAGCTAAAAACATTAAGTGAAGATGTTTTGTAAAATAAAGCTATTGTTGCGAAAAATTCGGCGGTTGCGCCTGTATGTAAGCTTTCCGGCATAGCACTAGGGTTGCCATAAAATAGTGTATGGTAGGGTTGCCAGATTGGCGACCAAATCGCCCATTTGACGACCAAATCGGCGATATCCCATGGTCCAATCGGGAAGCTTCTAGAATAACTTCCTGTCGAGATATTTCTCGAAACGTGTGGAACTTAAAGAAAAGCTATATAAACCCTTGCGTTTCTGAGAGCAGGCAGGTTGTGAGCAGATTGTGAAGCAGTGTGATTAGTTGTGAGAATTGTCAGAATCGCTGATTACTGTGAGTGCTAAGCTACGCGAGAGTTTTGTGAACGGAAAGCGATCGAGATAGTGCTTTGCCGTGAAGCTACCTTTACAGTATAGCTTGACAGTGTATTGGTGATTGTTCCACGGTGTTTACTATAAGCTTAGTGTTGCCGTGAAGCTACCTTTACAGTGACAGCCTGAAGCTGTGTTGCTGATTGTTTCAGCGTATTTATTGTAGATTTTCGACGCTTTTAAAGGTAATTTTGGAACTGTGCTGTAAATAGTGATTCTTGTAAATAAATTGTGCTTTTTATTGTTCTGCATCGTGTTTTCATCGGATACTCTCAAATCCACGAACCCGTATAACGCAACACTATTATACTTAAATTTCATAATAGCCAAAGCGTAAGATATTTCAGGCGACGTAATCAATGTTCTTCAATGATCAATGAAAATACCTTTCTAAAGCTGTAACTTTTTTCATGAACGATGAGAAAAAGTGTATTTTATTACAGGAATTTTAATATTGTATCGTTTTTAATAATTTAGGGGAGTAGTACAAACTAAAAACATCTAGTATTCGTAATTAAACTGTATAATTCATCTTCGTGATAACATTTTGCCTTATTAATATAAATAATAAAAATGGTTCTAATTCTATGTATTAAGTATTTCAGTACCCATAAATAGTTTTTGTGCTGTTGGACAGAGTTTATTTTACATATAGTCTAAATAAAAAGTACTGTTTGTTTTTAGCTATTAGCTGAAAATTTGGAATTTGTTCTGTTAGAGCAAATATGTTTTTTGTTTCACTTAAGATATTTTCGTTTCAATACATAACAGCTAATGTTTTTGAAGGAATTTTCGTTATTAATAAAACGCAGAAAAAAAACTATCATCAAATCTTTCAATCAATCGAGTTCAATCAGCTACTTTTGGCACGGAAGTGTTGATAGAGGCTGACATTAAAGAAGAAAAGGCCCATACTAGCAAAAAAAAACTGTCCCTATTCTTCTGCTGCAACGTACCATCCCGACAAAACGTAAAGTTACGATCGGGCATTTCAAAGAAATCATTTCTACCGCAAATTCAATGGCTCTTTCAAAAGTCTTAACGCGACAAGAAAAAGCATTTACTCCTAATGACACTCGTGTCGAGAGTAAACGTGCCTGTTGTTATTACTCTACTTTTTTTAAGAATATTCAGCAGCTTCAATGGCCCTCACGGGCGAAACCTGATAAAAAATGAAAGAGAAAAATTAAGTATGGCTTTTGTAGCGTCGTAAAGAATAACGTTTAGATTTCGCTGTGCTTCAGATTTTTTTATTTAGTATTTTACTATTTTGTGGTTAAAATGTTGAATAAAGTGAATTGAATATTTTCTTTTTTCCACACCTTCTTCCTTAGATAGATCGAAAACTCTTTATCATTGACACCTAATGGAGAGTAAAATAGCTTTCTCTAAAAATAATGAAAGAATTTTTTTCATCGTGTTGTTCACAAATGCTAACATTATGAAGTTATTCTCGCATATACTTTTAATAGTACACAATCATAAATGCTTACTTAAAAATAAATCAAATTTTACATGTGTTGCAAATGTGTTCTTTTCGTTAATCTCAACATTAAATGACAAATTTTTTCTATTGTTTTTAAATAGGCCTTAGGGTGTTTTGATGCTGGATAAGTGAAAAATGAGCAATGCCTTCACTGAAACTCGAACCTAGACCTCTCGAGTACGAGCCGAGTGTGCTACCGTTACACCACGAAGACATGCAGAAAGGGAGAAAGAACCTTATAAGCTGTCTTCACCGTTATAGCCTGAAAGCTGTGTTGCTGATTGTTTCAGGGTATTTATGATAGTTTTTCGACGACTGTAAACGTGTCTTTGGAACAATTCTGTGTAAAACTGGCGAATAATTTGTGTTTTGATTCTCCATCAAATGTTATCAACAATTACAGCAAATCCACGAGCTGGTAGAAAACAATATGAAACAATAAATTAATGAATGAAAACATTACGGTATTATTCTAAAAAGTTAAAAAGGTAAATAATGCTAAAAATAATACTATAAGGTATTTCTCCCGCCTTCTTCGCATGCCTTCGGGGTGTAGTGGTCTGCATGCTCGACGCGTAACCGAGAGGTCCGTGGTTCGATTCCCGGCGAAGGCGTTGCTCATTTTTCATGTCTCTTGCATCGAAATAACCTAATGTCTCTACAATACAAGTATAATTTAAATTTCAAAATCCAGATTTTTGATCCAAACCTGAAACATTTAACTATTTTCAGCTTTGACCTATACTTTATTAGTCAAAAAGTTTTAAGAAACAGCATATCTTTAGATGAAAGTTTAAATGTAATTTACTTATTAATTGCTAAACGTAACTACTGGTTAAAAGAAGCAATTTTACTCGAATTAAAATAACAATTACATGTTCTTTAAATTCAGTTTATGTAACTTACAGCATACAAAAGGCTGAAAGAAATTTCATAAAGTTTGGTTTAAATTTAAAAACAGAAGTAATTAAACTTATTTTACATGTTTTTATTATTTTACTTAGAAATGTCAGGAAACTATAGTATGATTCGACATTATTTACAGAAAAGAAATGAGAATTTTTCACTCTCAAAACCTTTTAAATTCAGTTCCTTGGAGAGCTTGCAAATTTGTTAAATAATATATATTGCTTCCCAATCACGTAAATAATATTTATCTATTGAAAATAGCAGTCGTGTGTGCATTATTGTGAATTGTTTGTATGCTTAATTGAATATGGCAGAAAATACGAGGAACATCCGCTTAAATTTATGGGATATCTATTTAGAGGACATTTTTAGGATCCTGGCTAGCATTTACATTAAAAGTGGGAAAATAACACGAAAACTATCACGTAGTTAATCTCTTTTCTAGATTGGATAGGATTATATAATTTACCACAAAGTACTCCACAGCTATTTGCCTAAGAGGACTGCCGCTTTCATAGATCAGATCTGCTCCTATTCTCTTGCTATGGATGTTTTGCTCCTATTTCTGAGTCACACGTAGTAAGCCACGGTAAGTACCATGCGGCCAGTAGTTCGTTGTGATTTGAACTCACGTCGAACTATCAACAAATTTATTGGTGCGAGCTCCTCTTTTTTGGAAATCACGATGGCATTCTGATTCAACCAATACAGTTTCATAACCTGGCCATACTTAGACTAACACAAAGCTTATTTTTTAAAGATCAAATTCATCATGTGCATTTATTGACAGCTTGTCAGCTTAAATGTGAAAGGTTTCAACTCTGATCTCAATTGAGCACTTAAAGGTTGATTTTTATAGAAGATAAGTTTCTCCGCACTCGACTCCTCCAAGAATTTCTCAATTTTTTATCGAAACCTTCTATTTTAACAAGTAATTGTGATACGATGATAAAAACACAAATGTGAAATTTATGTTAAATATTTTGAAGTGCTTATTATCTTTTAGATTACATATATTTTCTTCAAATTTTGGAATTTTAATATAGACATAGTAATTTCCAATAAAATTTTCTACAGTACAAATGGCACTATTAGCAGTCACACAAATTGTAATATTAATAATAATATAAATCGTATTATTAATAAATCTAATATAAGTGTTACTTTTAACATCATGTAATTTTTCTGAACAATATGTACGATCTCACATTATGTATTTTTTCTGGTTATGCAAATATTTTCAGTGCAAAGTATGGAGCTGTAATTCCCAATACTAAGTAATATTCACTATTCACTTACATAATTTGCATACATTTCTAATCAAAAGCAGCTTTTCTCTTATAAGCTCATTTTACTTTTTCAAGAAAGTAGAAGATTACTTTTGAATTACGGAAGTTATTAAATATTAATCCGCAATTTGAAAAATAATCTTCAATAATCTTTATTCAGAATGGTAGTTAATGATACTCAGAGAGGGTCTCAAAATAATCCTGTTTCTGACAGCTTGACTAACAGACATCATCCTAGCTATCAGAATAAGCGTTTGGTTTTATTTTGCAAAGTCAGGAATTCAGGTGGCATATTGAAATAAATTTGCTTCTAATACTAATAATATTTCCTACTTGCCCTCAGTTCTAATTTAAAGTTATTATTTTAGAATCAATTATTTCGAATAAGAGAAACCTACGCTGAAATAACTGGAGAACTTTCGAGTCCCTAATTACAATCCCCTGGGACATTTAGTGAGCTGACTTATGTAAAAGTGATATATGACCTCTTTACAACTGTTTGTTACTGCACCCCACTAGCTGTTACGAACGTACAACCCCCCTGTGCTTCCTTTGTTGACTCAATTTATGATCAAGTTAAGTCTCTTTGTTAGCTTTGTTAGCGGCCTTGTTAAGAGATATGGCTTTAGTGCCGGGTGGAAGGTTTTGAAAGATAACTCGAAAACTGTCAGAGAAAATGAACGAGTATGGTTAAATGACAATTCATTGCAAAGA
>KK118419.1:1343562-1410102 GCA_000611955.2 Stegodyphus mimosarum
TGAAATTAATCACTTAATATTAAAAAAATACAAAATTAAAACGTTACTCTTTATTAAAATTCAAATACGAATAAAAACTAGAACTAAATTTACAGAATAAAAGTTTAAGTGCTTAGAATAATAATAAAACTGTAGATTAAATTTCTGTGAAGGGTTTAATATCATATTTTACAGCGTCTTCCTTTGTGCTGCCTAATGCACCTCTACCTTTTTTATTCAGTTAGTCATTGTTACTCAGTTTGATACGCCTGATAACATAAGGCATACAGGAAGGAAACGCCTAAATTTCATATAATAATTCAGTTTAAAGTAAAACACAGATTCATACTCATATAGTGAACTTAATGCACATATAATAAAACTAATTACAGTGCAAAGCAATGTATGAAACGTAAGAAATTAAATAAAATTAGCTACCTCATGGAGAGAAATTGGGTAGTAAAACTGATTTAACTTCGTACATTTCGTCTAAATTGCTTTACTTATTTTCATTAACTGCAGCAGAAAAATGTATGCTCTGCGTGCACAAAAGTCTTTACCCGGCCTTTATTTTCGTAACCGTGGGTCAGAGACATATGCTTGCAATTACAAAAATGTTTTAAATGAAAAAAAAATATTCATTTTTTGACATTGTAAAATTGAAAACAAAAAATCATTTTTGTAAAATTACGAAATTTAACATTTTATATGTCTATTCGGTCTCTATATTTATATTTAAAAAAATATTATACATGGTACGAAATATAATACACAAAAGGCTTGACTTCGGTACGACAAAAATTGACCAAGGTATTAAATTTTAACGTTTGCCATTCTGAAATATTTTATCGCGCCAGAAAACCGAATTTATCTCTCTTCTTGAGTGGTCAATTTAAAATCAAGGTCGTTTTGATCTCAATTGAAGGCCATTCGGTAATATTCTTTTGTGATTTACCATAGTATAGCAAATATGACATAAAGCAAGGAAGCCATCTGTGTATTCCCGTAGGTATATTTTAGGCATCACAGGGCCTTGCTAACTGTTGAGTTTCAGCTACAGTTTTGAAAGCGTACGCATCAAGAAGGTCTCTACGTTGGTCTACCACGCCTCTTACCCTACCATAAACTTTCCTAGAGGGCTTCCTTCGCGCCCTGTATTTTAAAAGCTCCCTTCCTAGCCTATAGATAACGACCATCCTGTCTATGGACCCAGCGCGTGCAAAGAACAGATGTTCTTTGGCTCATGCATTACTTTACTTTAAGCCCCTTAGACGCACCAACATCATGAGAACCGGAGTAGGTCGTGCTATCTACCACGGTAAAAAAAGCTCATTCAGGCATTCATTTTTTATTGCAAATTAACTGGAGTAAAATATAAGTAAATTAAAATAAAAGTATTATATATACCGTTGTCCGACTCCTTAAAAGATAATGTATTTCTGAAAGATTTGTAAATTTTTTGGTTTCAAAATGATGGTACTCCAGCAGAAGAATCAGCAAGGCCATGCAATTTTTTCAAATACATTTGGAAGTAACACACGGTTAGTATAAATGATTCATTCGTTTCGTCAAAAGTATTTTACGTACATACACGAAATACATATGAAAAGAACAGCAAACTCACCAAGTTTATATACTTTCTACAAATATTTAATATATGCAACGTTGATGACATAACACACGTCCAGATGATAATCAAGTTCATTCCATATATTTCGTAGCATTGCTGTCCGGATGTCCCTCCTGTCACTTGACCAGATGTTCGGAAAACCACAGAAAACTGTGTGGACGATTTTGCGTCAACGGTTGCACTTCAAACCCTACAATGTGTAGCTCATGCAACAATTAAAGCCGGAGTATTACGCTCGTTGACTAGATTTTTGCGTCAACATTAAAAGAAGATTTCGCCACCAATATTATATTCAGAGATGAGGCAACGTTCTACTTATCCAGAAACTTGGCGAAACAGCGAAACCAATTTGGTGAGTTTGTGGTTCTTTTCATATATTTTTCATGCGTATACCCACAATACTTTAAAAAAAAAAAAGCCTTTTCACAAGGAATGAATCATTTATGCTAACCCTATATTATTGGATATAAATGGCTGACATAAATCCGATAGAAATTTCTATCTGCGGGATTTGAAGAACAAAGTTTATAAAAGGAAATCAACATGTCGTATAGACTTGCTCAATCGCACATAAGTCGAGAATGCCGATATAGTACCAGTTATATTAAGAAATTGTTTTACACACATAATTATGCATCAGAGAGCGAAAACAGCCTTCACCTTTTTTGCATATTAATATAAACTGTGTTTTTCATTATCATGAACTTATTTTCTCATTTTGCTACTGTGTACTACCAAACACAGTCTGTTGTAAGATTTATTTCTTTTATTTTATTGTTGTTGCTGGCATTTTTAATATATGATTTTGCAACATCCAAGCGTCTATGTTTTTATCAGATTTTAAAATACAACATTTTGAATATTTATTAATAAAAAAGTATCGTTCCATGTTTAATTTTCTTCCTATTCAAAAGAATACGCAGACTGATTCTTTCATTTAGAAAACTGTTTTGCAATGGACTCTTACCATATGCTAAAAATTAAAATCTCTTTAAAGTTTGTGTTTCATTATAACTTTTCATAATAATAATGTGAAATTATAATTATAATTAATTATAATATCATAACCATGACCGCTAATATAAATATAATTACTTTTAAAGATTTTAGTAAATATTTTATTGTTTTGAACAATTCAGTAATTAATGTCTATGGGTTAAACTGGAGTTATGGGCTATGTGATTACAAACTTTATTTTATCAGTTTTCAGAATAAAGTCAATGCTCTTTTCATAATTTTTACCTTCATTTACAGTAAATTTAAATTTAATTGAAGTTTTGCGAAATTTTAAAAAATGCATAAAATTTGGGAACTTTGTTACACTTAGATTTATTAGAAGTTTTTAAAATTTTGTGTGGAAGGTTGTTTCTATTTTTAAAACTACTTTTTCATAGTACTTGAAAATTTTATGTTACTTCATCATTCAGTCCAGTTTCGAAGTGAACGAATTAATAATAGAAAGTGATGAAGATTCTAGCCGCCCAACTGAAAAGTAGTTAGTAACTTTGACATTTGTATCTTAGGTCCCGGTTTCGAATCCTAGAGACAATACGGATATTGCAAATGTATAGCTTGCTTCGGCATAAGGGCACTCTAAATGTTTGGCTAACTGAAAGTCCTCTTGTGTGGTTTGGTAGTAGGGAAATAGGTGTGCTAGTCCTTCAGACAGGTTCTTTCGGGTACTTTATCTCAAAACTGGGCTAGAACTGAGCAGACGACATGCTGTTATCTGTATGGTACTCAAGGCTCATACCATAGGGCAAAGCCTGCAGTTCTTGCCACGATAATATTCGTGAGTTTGTTCTGCATACGTGAGAAAAACTGAGATATGGCCACAGCAACAGCAACAGTAAAAAGTATAATCATCCAGATGTAATTCAGAAAGATTGCTGTGTTCTATTATGTTATTTTTTATTATTATTTATCAACAAAATTTATTACATGATATCGAAAATCATTTAAGCAAAAATGCTAAATGTACCTCAAATGAAATTTTTGAGAAACAACTAGAAATGCAATTTATTCCATTATTCTTCCAAAAACTTCTCAAAACAATTCATTTCAAAATTTTAAACTCCGTGCGTTCAGTTTTTAATTTTGATGTATTACCTTCCTAAACTTCCATTCACCTAACTAAAGTTAATTTTATCCATATTAATGAAGAAGTTGTCATCTTTGATTTTCGGACGATAGTTTTAAATTGCACAACCTGCGGCAGAGCGGCAAAAACTCCTGAATGCTGGAAATTCGCTTAGGGGTTCGAGTCCTGGCGAACGGGCTGGCTGCATGGACGTTTTCGAGGTTTTCTCCATGCGTAATGTGAGTATGAGCCAGTTTCCCTTTAAATGTCCTCCCCGGAGCAATCTTTCTGTTCCGTGTACGGCTTAATTGCTAAGCAAGTAATAAAATATTAAAAAAATAGTTTTAACTTTAAAAAAAATTATCTTAGGAAGTGTTAATTAAATTTATTTTGTTTAATTGAGTAACAATCTTGGCTGCATTAGCGGTGGATTTAAGTTTCAGTTCCCATTTTAAGAATTCTTAGTATATACATATATATCTATATATAAATGTATGTAGGTATGTATATATATAAATATATACATAAATTCACATATATATACATACATATATGTGTGCATCTGTATGTTTAATATCATATATTATTCAATTACTACATACACTGGTGTGCAAAAATTAAGGACGAAGTCGAAAAATTAGCATATCAGCTGAACGAAGAGGCAGAGCGGACAGAAAGACCAATCAGGAGATTAAGTAAGGTGATGTACTGTAGCACATGCGCAGATATGCAGGTAGACGTAATGGGGGAGTGTCTGAGTAGTATAAAGCATGCTGTCGGTGTAAGATCAGTATTTCTGGCAAAGAGATTGCACGCCGTATAGCAGTTAAAATCACACCGAGTTGCTGCCTCAGCGAGAAATGGCGAATAATCAATCTGTTAGACGACATCTGGATGCTTTTACCCGAGGTCGAATCATTGGGAAGTTGGAGGAAATCCGCAGTGTGACAAGTGTGGCTGCAGAATTCGGAATTGCTCACAGCATCGTTTCACGACTTTGGAGACAATTTCAAACTACAGGAACAGCTATCCGGGGGTTTAGTAGTGGTCGCCCACGAAGAACCTCACCCGCAGATGACCAGTATATTGCCTTACAGGCCAGAAGAAACAGGCAACAGACAGCGGGAGAAATCGCTAGACACACGACGCAGGCGACTGGACGATCGATATCGCGTTTTACCGTGGCCAGAAGACTGCACGGTGGTGGTCTGTTTGCATGACGCCCTGTACGGTGTGTACCTCTAACGCCTGCCCATCGGAGAAGGCGTTCTCTGTGGTGCCGGGAACACCGGAATTGGAGAGACAATTAATAGGTACGAGTACTCTTTACAGATGAGAGCAGATTTAGTCTGAGTTACGATTCTAGACACATACACATCTGGACAGAGCGAGGAACACGCAATAGCCCCTTCAACATCATCAAAAGGGACTGTTCTGGAGGTCGCGGAGTTCTCGTTCGAGGAGACATAAAATGCTTAGTAGCTGGATCGACCTTCATATCTCCCAAGGAGGTCCGTCACCTGGGACTGCTGACGAGGTTCTTCTTTCTTACATGCGTCTTTTCACAAGGGCTATGGGTCCTCAGTTCCTCTTCATGGACGACAACACTCCACCTTATCGCACAGTTACTGTCGAAGAGCTGTTGGAGAGTGAAGGTATTGAACACATGGATTGGTCGGCAAGGTCTCTGGATTCCCGTCAAGCATGGACGGAACTTACTAGGGAGACCCGTGGCAGCACGTAACTTATCGCCAGCAACGATACCGAAACTGCGATTGGTGTTACAAGAGGAACGAGCAGCAGTGCCTCAACAGCTCATTAACAACCACATATCCAGCATGCACAAATGATGTGAAACCTGCCTAGCAGTCAGGGGAGATCATATCCCCTATTAAAGACCGGATGTTTCTTGCTGGACACCCCTCACAGGGATGTTTCGGCCTTCAGTCGCTTTGCGCTCCATGCTACTTTTTCAATAAACCTTCTTTTTATCCCTCTGATTTCTCTTTTATTAAGTGTTGCTTACATTACTCATGTCCTTACGTATTGGGGATCTTACGGTATTAAATGTGTTGATTTGGAAAGCTTTTGTACAAAGTTATATTGAAAAAACCGTCTCGTCCTTAATTTTTGCACACCAGTGTACACTAATGTGCAAAACATAAGCAACTTTCGATTTTAGTCGTAATTCTGCAAAAAATCAACTAAGAGGCATGAAATTCATATTACAGAGGCACAATGTATAAAATGATAATAACGCAACAAAAGGTGAGAAAAGTATCGTAGCATAAAAAGAGGATAGGACGCATACAATACGGAACGAGTAGAAAAAGGCTTTATGTGCATTTGCAGTCCTAACTTTTAAAAAATTTTAAAGCTAACGCCTAAGGACTCAAATAAACTACTGGGCAATACTCTGAGTAGTAGACACCAGATATTAAATTTAGGATTCTGATTCTTCGCAAAACGAAACAATAGTCCTTCAGGGACAAAAGCCCTTTGGATTAAAAAGTCAAAGTGGTAATATCTATAATATGAATTCTTTTTTTTTTCAGTTTTCTAAATGTTATTCTAGGTATAACAAGAGAAACAACTAAGATAGATAGATCTTCTTGAGTGCTCTAATATAAACCTTCTCTGGGCATTTGCTGATACCCGCTAAATAACAGTGATCCAAAAAACTGTCTTATACCGTTTTCATCTACAACTAAAGCTTCTCCTTTCTGCATTACGTAAAGTCCTGTCATATTTGCTAAATGCAGCAAATATTCTTTAGTTATGAACCTGTGAAAAATCTCAACTGGACATAAAGTAAATATTTTCAATGCTGCCAGTTTTTAGAATTTTGCTAAAGTTAAAATTTTTCCTCCACCAATGTTCAACGTTTTTCTCATTCGACTTAAGTTTTTGCTTCAAATTCGGCTTTCCTTTGAAGATAAAGGTTCTTTTGGATCAAATGAGATTTCATGAACTATTTCATCATCATTTATTTTATTAGAAATTTCGATTTTTTCACATACATCTACTAGCAGAACAGACTCATAATATTTTCACTTACATCTTCCTCATCTGTCATACATCCACTTTATTCTGGAGGCAGTTAACAAGCATCAATACATTCTTCATCATCTGATAATATACAAAAATATTCCAATGCCTTTACAACAATCTGAAATGGTTTTGAATGAGACATCAGCATAACGTATATTCACGAACTAACGAAAAATGCAAACAACTGAAAAATAATGGAAATGTCTAATCACTTAATTTCAATCCACACTGTAATATAAACGTATAAACGCCTTTACAACTGAATCACAAACAACCTCTAGCCTTTCAAGAAGCGCCAGAAGCTGTTCTCTAGCAACTGTGAGTAAAACCACTTCAAATTCTTATGGGAATGTGGGAGGAGAGAGGAGGAGGAGGAGAAACGGAAGTCGAAAACATATCAACAGTCATCAGAATCTTTTCTCTACACTTACTGAAAATTTTAACATTTGGCAAATCTTTCTTCGTGCTTCTATTCACTATAATCAAAGTTACTCTATTAAGTTTGAAAATTAAAAAAAAAAGAAGATTAAAATGAAAATCACCAAACAATTTTTTAGGCAGTAACATCAAAAACAAAAAAGCGTAAAATGCCTAAAAAGCCAACCGAACGAATTACAATCATATAGAGTAAGGGGAAACCCTGAATAAAACAGCCAACAAAGTAAAGTGGTCAGTATTTAAAACCTAAAAAGGGGCTGTTCGAATGCATATTAAATTAGATTTAGTCTGAATCGAAAAGAACCAGGGAAACTTTGAAACTGAAAGCTGCTGTGATTGCTCTAATTAACATCAAAAGTTTATAAAGATATAACAGAAACTACCTAGAGTTACAAATAATCTTTAAAAAAACCTAAAGTAAAACCTCCCAAGATTAAAGAAATCAATTTCAGAAGCTTGCTTAGAATAAACAAAGAAATTTACAAAAATTATTCTAAGGAACTTAATAAAATTCTCGAAGTAAAACGGCGAGAACAAATGCAGTTTCTTTAAGATTGAAGTTAAGCAAAGCTGAAAAAATTCTTTCAAAAATATATCTACTTCAAACAGTCTTGAACATAAATTTTCAACTAAAGAAAAAAAATAAAATAAATAAATAAATAAAAAGCGCTTATGAGAACGAAAAAAGGAAATGTGAAGCACACCCTGATCGTCTTCGAACCCCTAGAAAAAGGATGGAAGAAAAAAATTTCTGCCTAATAGGCGAGATGGAAATAAGAGCAAATAGGAAAACAAAAGGGGGGAAATAGGGGAAAGTCTTGAAGGTCACAAGCAAAACAAGTTCCCGCGCTTAATGAGAGTATTTCCAGGGGTGACGAAATGAAAGGCGCAAAGGGAAGGAATGAGTGAAAAGAAGGCAACTTGATGACCATCATGGAGTCGTTTCCTGCTACAAGGCGATAAAGATGATAAAAACTCCACAGAGCTGGCTCAGAAGTTTCAGGAGCTAGAAAAGAGGGGTTAAAACGTCGAAATTTTTCACGCAATCGTGCGTCTTACAGAAATAATGAAATGTCTCCTTTATTTAGTAACAGGAAAGAATTTGCCAGTAATTACTTGGAGTACGTAATTAAAACTACTTTTAAAATTTCTGGCTAGAAAACCAGGATACAAGAAAAGCTTACTTACATATTCGTATTAGATTTCTTGCATTGGTCATCCATAAAATTACCTTCTTTTCAGGTTACATTTTCATTTCGTCGCCGCTGGAAACACTCCTATTAAGTGCGGGAAGACGTTTTGTTTGTTACGAAACTGCATTTGCTCTCCCCGTTTTTCTTCGAGAATTTTAGGAAATTTATTATAATAATTTTTGTAAATTTCTTTGTTTTTTCTAAGCAACCTTCTGAATTTGATTTCGTTAAGTCTTGGGAGGTTTTACTTTAGGTTTTTTTTAAAAGATAATTTGTAACTCTAGGTGGTTTCCTTTGTATCTTTATAAACATTTGATATTAATTACAGCAATCTCAGCAGCGCTTTTAGTTTCAAAGTTTTTTTTTAATTCAGACTAAAGCTAATCTAACACGCATTCGAGCCGCCTCTTTTTAGGTTTTAAATACTGACCACTTTATTTTGTTGCTTGTTTTATTCAGAGTTTCTCGCTACTGTATATGATTGTAATTACACTGGTGTCCAAAAGTTAAGCAACAATGTAAAAATTTAGCAGATAGCCATGAAATTGCAGAAAAGGAGTTTTGGAGATTAGTACAATGAACACGGAAGTCAGTAGAAACGTCATGCGTATGCAAATATCAGGAACGAAACGTCAGAGGAGACGTGAGCGTACACAAAACGCGTGATGTCGTCGCGCGCAGCTCAACAGTAGAATAAAAGGAAGGACGGAGACGCAATTCAACATATTCCCTGCAAGTGCCAGTGAGTCAGTTCGTGAAATATGGCTAGAAGAAATCACCTGGACGACTTCACACGTGGAAGAATGATCGGAAAGCTGGAGGAGGGGCGTTCTGTCACCAGTGTAGCTGCAAAGTTCAGAATCAACAAAAGTGTCGTTTCGCGTGCTTGGAAAGCGTTCCAAACCACAGGTACATCTGTTAGAAAGATTGGTGGTGGCCGCCCGAGGACGACATCTGCAGGGAAAGACCAATATATCGTCCTGCAGGCGAAAAGAGGCTGACAGCAATCAGCAAGCGCCATTGCTCAGTAACCAACTCTGCACAGCAACAGGGCAACATGTGTCGCGGTTTACTGTGGCCAGACGCCTTCACAAAGGGGGCCTATTCACCCGCCGTCCTGAATGCTGCCTCCCGTTGAAAGTTGGCCACCGACGCCACCGTTTACATTGGTGCAGAGAGCACAAAAACTGGACAGCTGATCAATGGAGTCGCGTCCTTTTTACGGATGAGAGTCGGTTCAGTACCAGAAGCGATTCTCAACGCGTTTTGATTTGGAGAGAGGTCGGGGCCCGGTTTTATCCCAGTAACATCAAGGAAAGACACCGTAACGGTGGTCCTGGAGTTTTTGTCCGGGGAGGCATTATGCTGAACTCGCGAACTGAGCTCCACGTTTTCGACAGAGGGTCTGTAACCAGGGATCGCTATTGTGAGGAGGTACTCCTTCCCCATGTGCGTCTGTTCCGAGGTGCCATTGACCCAGACTTAATTTTTATGGATAACAATGCACGGCCACATCGCACTCTTGCTGTTGAGGAGCTACTGGAAAGTGAAGATATCACTCGAATGGATTGGCCAGCGTACTGCCCAGATTTAAATCCCATCGAGCATGTGTGGGATGCTTTGGGGAGGCGCATTACAGCACGCTTACATCCTTCGGAGAACACCCAACAAATTAAACAGATGCTGATTGAGGAATGGGCAATCCTACCGCAAGAAGTGTTGCACCAGCTGGTTCTGGAGACGGTGCGAAGCAACCATTGCAGTCGGGCGGGCATATGCCATATTAAGGAACATCTGCTTGAACATCTGCTTGGAAATACAATCATGAGTCACGATACTATGTGTTCAATAACGCTTGTTTTTGTTTGATTCCATACCGTATGCATTGTATTCCTTTTTCAGCTCCGATGCTTTCGTCATCCTTTACGTACATAATACTCTCCTTCATTACTGCATTTCATGTCTCTCAGTTGATTTCTCGTGGAGTTACGGCAAAAAACCATGCTGTTGCTTAAGTTTTGCACACCAGTGTAGTTCGTTTGACTTTTTGGACATTTTAAGCTTTTTTGTTTTTCAGGTTACAGCCTAAAATATGTTTTAGCGACTTTTATTTGAATCTTCTTTTTCGTATTTTGAATCTTAATACGTATTTTTTGTATATGCTCTTAAATATTGTAATTTTGCTGTGTAAAGGGTTGCGAATGCAAGTCCGGAAAAGGTCTGAGCACTTGGGAGCCACTGAAAGTTATTTTAAATTGAAAATTTATTTCGAAATTTACGGTCCTTAATCTCAAATATCTCAGAGGAACGAAACTTGTATTCGGAACTCATTGTTCAACTTGGTTTTGGGCTTCATAACACTTTTCCCTTGATAAGTTCTGTTTGAAGCGTGCAATTGAGGAGATCAATATTTCATTTTTTTTTACTTACTTTATTATATAATGCTTTTAATATTGTACTTTTTACTTGTACTACGTTTGAGTACGACGTCTTTCGAGATATAAAATGGTTAGATAACTTGCCATTAAGCTCCAACTATTTCCTTTTCTTTAAAAAAATTTCATTATTTTCGAACCTGCAGCAATTGCGCATATCGTCTATTAGTTTTTTAAACTTAATTTTAGAAGTCTTTTAAGAAAGATTTGTCTATTATGCGTTGTTAGAAAATATACCTTTACACGCCAATGTTTTCTTTCTGGAATTCGCACATTTTTTAGCTCATAGTAAAATATAATTATCTTCTTTCTATGATAATTTACTGTCTATCCATAAACGATCCTTTTTAATTACTTGCATTGATTTGCAAAAAAAAATATTGAATTTTTAACTTCGTATGTATTTTTGAATTTTGATCAGAGAGAAATAAGAAAAAAGGTGAAATAATAACTTTTTTTTTAAATCAAGATACTATTTATTTTAGCAACATTATATTGCTACTAAAAGTCAATACATATTTTCTCTCCATGTAATATATTTTACAAAGAAATACGAGTAAGATTCTATTTTTTATAAAACTTTAAATTCGATGTTCCATTTATGGAACATTTGTGTGTAAAAGTTTGGTCAAAGCGATATTTTCAAAAAAAAAAAAAAAATTAAGTTGATTGTGAACTGACATCATCAGGTTCCTCAAAGCAGTTTCATCCGCCTTAACGTCATCTGGATATTTGCTTTCGACTATGTAGAACAGATTTGAACAGTAGATAGTTATCATTGCACCATTTTAAGTTAGTATCTGAGAGAAGAGAAAGTTACTTTTGCAAGCTTTTTCAAATACATTTAATATTCTTGCATTTTAGTGTATAAAAATGGGTATATTGCCTAGAAAGAAAGCAGAGATTATCGAACTTAACAGTTGCATATTCATGATTGCATTAGAAATACTGCTTCCGCGGTTGGAATTGGAAAATCGAGCTTTTCTCGAATTCTGAGGAGGCACAATGAAACTGGGACATTTTATCCAGGAGGGTAGGCCAAATGTGAAAGAAAATATGAAAACAACTTGAAATCTGATCGATTCCTTTTCCGAAATAGCACTATTAATCCAACAAAAACTATCAAAGATCTTGAAAGAGATCTTCTGTCGATTGGTATTCACATTTGAACATCTGGATTGTATGACAAAAGAGCGCATGATTAAGAATACTATAAAAGTGTTGACCCATGATAAAGATTTATGCAGATCATATGCTCGATAATCGTAGTGTTAGTACGTAAGTGCATTCTAGAGGTCATTTCTGTTAAAGGAAGCTATATTTCCTTTTGATTTTATTATTATTATTGTATGTGAAAGTACTTACATAAATGATAAAAAAATCACTTTTGCCCAATTACTTCGCACACTAAATTACATATCGGATTTTAAAAGACTAACGAGAAATTCAATACAACTAAAACAAAATAATTTTAAATGCATAAAAATATCATTGTAAAACCTTAAAATGGAAAACTGAGAAAAGAGAAAATATGAAAATATATAACAAGTTAAAATAATTGAAACATTAAATGCTAAATTACTAACTAGCAAAAGAGATTAAAGAAAATATTAAAGATATGTAAGGAGAATGTTAGCAAAGAATTTATGAGCTTACGTGCAAACGAGTTATGTGAATTATAACTGTTTATTTGTTACCACTGTAAATAAAATGTTGTCCTGTACTAGGTGCGTATTATTCATGAAAATGCCTACATCATATCTATATTAATTACACATCGAACTCACAACATGATGAAAGTCTCATAACCATCCATTGTTGACTGGAACTAGTTGAAAACGTGCTTAATATTTTTTTCGTATGTAATGGGAATGTGAATGAATTATGCTGAGGATTACGCCCTTTTTTCAAACCTTGAGGGAACTATGAGCAGTATTTTTTGGATTCCTCATAATAAAGTTCTTTATGGAGGATTCTTTTCAAAATTTTATAGATCTCGATTGCTTTCCACTAATTGAATTAACTTATCTATAATTTTTTCCTGTTAAGAAAGCAAGCACTGTCTAACAGAAAAAAAATTTAATGTCACTCGCCAAAAATGTGATTTTTTTTTCCACCAAGTAAACTACGTAATATGTTTACCAGTGTCGATAAAAAAATTCCTGCTTTACGAAATGAAATCCATTTTTTGCATTAGTACCCAGAAACATAATTTTCGTTTCTGCACCTTTTTTTTCGCTGCTCGGTTTTCCTTGCTTCCCAAAAAGTTAACTGTATTGCTGAATCGCGTGCTTAAAAGCCATATTTCATCTTTGTTTTCCTTTTCATCCCATTTTCCCCTTGCTCTCCGGTAACGTAAAGACTGCTTTGTTTATGGATGCAAGCAGACGGGATGGCGTGCGGATTGTTGTGAATTTCCCTTGTCAACGCTGAATTTATCCCGCTCCCAGAAGCTGTCTGGAAATCTCATAAAGCTCCCGGACCGTCACCTGCAGTATAGAGGCGAAGAGGTTATTCGGTCGACGAAATCCATTAAAGGTCCGTTATCCGAAATTGTACGCCACGTTATTTTAAGTTGATTGTTTGCATTCCTCTTCCTCTGTCTCATCAAAGGAGGTACTAGGCACTAAAAGATCACTAAAGTACACACAAATGGTTTTATTTATTTATTTATTTATTTTCCGCTTTTCGTCACAAGATTTTTTTTTTTTTTTACGTTATAAACTTTTAGTGATCCTTTAAAGGTTTTTAAGCATTCATTTTAGAATTCCTTTATTTTGTTACATATATATATACAGTTTTATTAGCCCCCTCCGCCAATGCAGTATTGACAAGCTTCTAAGATAAATGAAAATCTTATAACTCATTATAACGATATGAAATTTCCTTTAATGTTTCTCTAAGACTCCCTGTTGGAACATTTTATTAAAATTAATTGTAAAAATTATATAACATTTAGTCTGCTTAATAATAAAAATGTAAAATAATAATCCATTCGGATTTCGGAATCATATGTTATATAAATATGTATATGCATACACGTACACACACACTCATATATATATATATATATACACATAAACGGTACGAAACGGTAGGCTGCATGCAATATTCAAGCAAGTATTATTGATCTTAGATCAGAGGTTCTGAGCTAGAAGGAATACCATTATTGCATGAGGGATGCGGTTGGTCTTTTATTTAGCAGTTAAGTATTTTGTTTTAGATTTGGAATATGAAAGAATACTTTTACTCATTTTGTTGGTATTTACCTCTATCTTCTTTACCTTCTTAGCCCATAGAATACTTTAGAAAATAATGTAAACCTAAATAAAAGTATTTATGTAATTTTCAAGTTCTTGTAGGTCTTCCAGAAATAGTGAAAAGGATGGATGGAGCAAGAAAGGTTGTGAACCGTCCTAGATGCTAAGTATGTACTTCTGAGCCTGCAGTTTCTCAGACTGAGGTACACAATTTTATAAATAGTATTTCAAGACCATTTTTCGTTAATTTGTCGATTTAATTGAATATGGCAAAGTGCTTTATGGTTAAAAAAGTAATCGGACGGAAGTAGTGTGAAAGTGACAGTTCTGCGTCAGGAGGCTGATTGCGGATGAGCCCGCAGGCAGAATGGGGAGGTGGTGCAAGCGGAGGAGCAATACGGGGCAAGCTCGCAGGCGGATTGGGGAAACGGTGCAAGCCGATGCACAGCAGATAAGAAGGAATGTTTTGGGATTCATGGTTTAGTGGATAAAACTGGGATTCGAACCTGTAACAAAAGGAGTTCATAGGGTAGTACTATGATTGACTGCTATTGCTTTAGAGAACTCTCCCATGAACTCAGTCCCTTACTGCCAAGAAAATGATTAAAAAGAAATTATATATTTTTTTTAGGATTGTCCCCACCATCACCCGGTGCAGTTAATTGCACCTCGACAATCCCGAAAATTTAGAACAGAAAAACTTATGCATAACTTTATGTAAGCTTTCCATATAAATGTCCTCAGTTTGCACAGAATAAGTCAATGAATCTGTATCTGTGAAAAGGAGTTGAGCTTTTGATCCGTAGTTTTGCTTCATGTGTTCGTAATGAAACTTATACATGTGCAGCTTGCTCAGTTCCAAAATAGCAAAACCCATATAAATAGGTCGATTCAATGTAATGACATTTTTCATACGTTGAATGCGTACTAAGTCTTCATCAAAGATTCTAAATTCCTTGAAAGGTGGAGCCGCGACGAGTCTTTGCGCCTTTAGCACATGATTGACAATTTGGATATCCACCCTATTTCGTACGTTTTCCATTGTTTTTCCATACACTGAATTATTCACCAATTTGAAAAGTCTTTTTTTTTTCAAATGTAGTATTCACTTTTTTTGCTTTCTTCAGTATTAAACTGAATATACGGAGACAATAAAGACAGGAGTTTCTGTAAAACTTTTAAGATTTTATGCACATTGGTTAATTTTAAATTTTTTTCCAAATAATATTTCAAATTTTTATAATGAACACATAATTTTGCTTCTTTTTCAAATTAGTCACTAATTTCTGTATTTTTCCTGGGTTTTTCCTTCTTTCCTTCTGCAATAAAGCGACTCAATAGGGGGATAACTCTTCAGTGGTTATACAGCACTTCTCCGGAGCTAAAGGATAATCATTGTGCAGGTCATGCAGTTCCTGAGGGTGTTCCATATCGACTTCTAAAATATAGCCGACCGGGGATTACAAAATAGCTTCTATACCAATGGCAGAGGGTGCAATCCATTGAAATCCTGCATAAGGCAGGGGCTGTGACATGACCCATCCATATAAATTTTTCGCATCCAGATATATAACTGGATGATTTGCTTTGATCATAATGGGGTAGATATTTATTGTTAGCTTCTGCCCATCGGTGAGACATCATGCAAATACCTCCACGAATACCTCTCTCGATGAAGAGGTGCATATCCAGATCTGTCAGAAGCTCCAATTGAATTCTAGCTATTTTTTAACATGCCTGCCATGCTAGCCCCGGTGACGTCACAACATGAGCACAGTCCAACTCATAATTTTTCATACATAAATTTCGGAAGTTTTCAGATATGTCCGCTAAAAGAAGAACATCGGATTTAACATATAAATTGTGATAGTCTCCTGAAGTACGGAGTTTAAAAGTCTCCCATACATTTAATGCATAGGAGTAATCTTCATCAGAAATGTGTTCTTCCCAGAGAACATTGTCAAATGCCTCTTTCTGTGGTAAGCAAGTTTCTTCAAGTTTTTTAAGCTTGTGAAGCGTGTAAGCATCTACACCTTCCAACCATTTCTGGATCGTTTTCTTCGATATTTTGCCTTGCGCAGCACGGTATAAGTCATTCAAACCCCCGTAACTTGCGACTTGTTCCGGATCTTGATACGTTTTCTTCATTACAACAGGAAATACGATTATTCGACACAGTAATACGAATCGGCGTGATCACGGCAACGTTTTATTTATAGTTTTCTCTAAATATATCTCAAAATCACTCAAATACTTTGATTCTCCAGTTAAAATATATATGACACATAATAAACCACATATTACCACATATAAACTTATCACATATCCAACCTTCTTCAGTGACGTCATCTTATTCACTAAATAAAGAATCCCGAAACATTCCTTCTTATCTTCTGTGCCTCCGCTTGCACCGCCTCCCTAATCCGCCTGCGGGCTCATCCGCAATCCGCCTGCTGGCGCAGAACTGTCACTTTCACGCTACTGACGGAGTAAGTAACTGACAATTGAAATGCCAGTTACTTAATTATTGTAAACATGAAAACTGCAGGAGTGGAATAAAGTTTATCTTCAAGATAAAGTACATGTATAAGCTGAAATATAATTTTTATATGCACATTATACTTTTATTTATTTTTGAAGCATGAAGCGACCTGCATCAAAAATATTGTTCTAGATTTTTAAATCTGTTCAAATCGCTCTCTTGGTCAACAGAATTTTGGTATTTATATTCATTGGAGGCCTGTTTCAAGAGTTAGGCAACGTCTTTCTTTTATTTCTGGAATCATTATGGAGAGGGTGGAGAGATTGTATTGAAGTCTGCAGAACACTAACAAGGAAGTGCAAAATAAAAACATTTAATGCAAATTTTAAAAAACATGTTCATTCACTTCATTTTTAAATTCACTTCTTTATTATGCTCACTGTTTTCAAACTGTTTTACTGATTTGCAATGACTTTTACTTTTTAACATTTATACTGAAATTTATTAATCAAATAAATCACCGACAGATGAGCAGTTGACAGTTTTATGTAGATTTTGATTTCTCGCTATCGTCAGTAATAATTGCGCATCGCAGAAAAGGCCTACATGCTTGGAAATGTGAGGTGTGGGGAGCCCTTAAAATACTTCTAGCCCTATCGAGAGATTTGATGTCAAGTGCTGGAAGACCATGGATACATCCCTCGGACATTCTTCATTACAGATGTAAAATTGGTCGCCTTGTGTGGTGCAAGTTGGGCAACAATCTCAGTGATGAGACAGTTAAATGACAGATGCATTTAACCTTGTCTGACAAGGTCCTAAGGATAGCTAGCAAAGTGTCCAGCCGTTAGAAAAATGAATCATGAAGTTCTCAGAAGTTTTCGCATGTGATTCTCAACTATCTGCTGTTCACGGTCAAGATAACTTTTCTTTTTTCTCAGAAAATTCTATAATTTTACAATAAAACATTCTGCTTTTGTAGTTAAAAATAAGGGGAAATTTTTGAACGAGCGATGCGCAAGCCAAGTTTTGACCTGCTTTGCAAAGTAAGGATACCACGTAGATTTTGTCCATTACAATTTCTAACCTCATGCAGAATACTGGTGCTACTTATTTTTAAACTTCTTATAATGCAAAAGATAATTACATTTAAATTCCCATAAGTCACGTAATGTTATTTACTTGATTATTGTATTCGATCCCTCAAGAATAACAATTTAATTCGTTTTTTTTCTTTTAATAAGCGAAAGAAAACTCAGAAGGTCAATATCTGTTAAATTCACATTAAGCATCAAATAGTCGACTTGTCTTTTGAGTCTCTACATGCTTACATTATAGAACAGAACTCGAGAGACGAACACTGCCCTGAAACTACGCCTTTCAGGTTGTGACGGCGGAACTTCGGGGACCATCCAAGCGGGCGCAGCCCCTTGACTTTATACAAAGCATAAGAACGGATTTGGACTCTTAGACAAAAAAAAATTGCTCCCGGATACCACTCCCCGGATTGGATTCCATGTCATTTTTGCCCCTGGATACCACTCCGGGAGCAACGAATAATTCAAGGTGTGTTCCGTACCTTGTCAGTCCCCGTCGAAGGGACTGAATGGAACCAAACTCCCAAGGATTACCACAATATCCAACGATGATGCGACCTCACCGCCAAGTTGCAGATAAAACAGTATACAGTACGATTTTTGCCAAGCCTGAACCATCCCCAGAATGAACGGAGGTTCTAGACCTGTGAAGACTGATTTTATATCCCCGATTTCCGATTGATGTGGTTTAGAAAGCAAAAAATTCAAGATTTAGGTATAGAACTAACCTGCTTCATCTTTTAGTTTGGGCGCCACTGTGGGGTCATTATTTTTTTCCCTTGACGGTGGAGATGTGAAAAATGTGCAGGGCCTTCTCCGGGCCTTTCGAATACGTATTGATTATGTTCCCAATTACACCACGAACGTCTGTGAAACGAAGGCAGAAAATACCTTATAAAGTAATTGTATTTATTGATATTAAATGTTTAAATTAAAGATATTAAATGTTTTTAATTAGATATATCAAGGATTAAATACATTTTTATTTAAATAAATCAGATTAAAAAGTAGAATTCGAATGAAAAGTTAAACAACGCAAATTCGTGTTTCGATACTAATAGCCCTTTTAAGTTAATAAATAAAATTGAATAAAGTAAAATAATAGAAATAAAATAAGAATGAAAGCGTTTGAATTGCATTAATTCAACAGGAAAGCTAAAAATTTTCAAAACTGGCTATGACGATTTAAACTAGATGTTTTATTATATAAGAAGCATGGGGAAAAGAATAGGAATTAAATAAACTGAGAAAATATTAAAGAAGAGAATGTTTATTTTAATTATACTAAATACGTGTTCTAAATATTTTTAATAGATGCTCAGCGAAAATTCTTAAATATGTTCTTGTTATTTTTTCTTGAATTATTAAACTATCGTCATTCGCAAAATTTATACGGAGTAAAGCAACTTAATGTTAAATAAATTAAAAGCAACATTTTTTTTTCCTTTTACAATCAGTTTATTTTTACAATAATCGTAGTTCTACCAGTTTGTCGAGAGTCTGGATCATAAAAAATGCACATACAACTAACATAGCATCAAGTGCGATTAATAAATTAAAAGCCACATGATGAGAACTTTTAATTAAATTATCGCATGGCGGTAATGTGAGTTTATTTGTTGTTTATAGCCTGCTATTTCTATCTATTACATTTCGGGAAATAATAAATAATGAATTCTCGCTTTAAATAATTTCTTAGTATTTCACAATAATAAGTATAGAAAAGGTTTTTTGTTCTACTACCATTTCATGCATAATTAATTGGATATATGTTTAAACATAAAATATCAAACTGTCAATGAGCATATACGGTAAGCAGATATTGAAAACTGATATCTTCATTAAAGATTACCAAATCCCAAATCACCATTTTTTGAAGATTTTTGGCTTCCAACATCTCTTAAGGAAAATGTATCTGTACATTTTTAAACACTACTGTGATTTTATCACGCATTAATTTGTTATTACCATATGGCTACCAGATCAAAATGTTTTAAACTGAAATTATACGCACTCTTCTTTAAAACTACTCCGTTCAAGTAACCGCTTGTCAAAATAATTTATATCTGGATTTTTACATTTTCGTCCGCATGTCATTCAACTGGAAAGAGGCACGAGAATTTTACATATCTAAATTATATTCTGATCCAAGCATATTATTTGCAGGGGATATTTTTACACCGCTGCTATTTTAGCTCTGCTCAAATCCCCGAAGACACACCTGGGTTCCCTAACACGAGGCAGTTCTTGAGACTAAACAAAAAATAGAAGAAAATCGTCTGAGAAAATCTTACACCGGTAATATGTTTGTCAAGAATTTGACGTGACAATCTCAGAACTCTTATTTCTTTTGGTAAAACGTGAGAGACTTTCATTCGCCTCGTTAATCGTCAGCCATATGCGCAGTGGCGTGACTTTTATGAATGCCAGAACTGTTGCCAGAAAAGTTACGTATGCAAATTACTTGGCAGGAAAGAAAGTATTAAAATATATCTTTCTATTTTTACATATATATTTTATTAATGTTGCTTCCTCTTTCAAGTAAAAGGAAATCGAGGTAAAAGAATTTAGTTACGGGGATTTGATGCGATAAATCTGTTTTCTTTCGCTAGATAATTTAATTATGAGTTTCGTTACGAATTTTGCAATCAGCAAAAAGTACTCACAATTGTTTAAACAGCAAATTATGTCGGTAACAGATTAATATCGTTATGCTAAACTCAAAACAAAAATTCTGATCCGTTACTTAAAATGTGTTTTACATTACATATTTTATGGTGTTATTCTCAAAACCATTTATGTTTTTTATACTTTCTTATTTAAAGAAAGTTTCATTTATTTGGAATTATAGATCTATTTTTCCAATAATTTAAAAATATTAATTAATTTTTATAGAAGATATATCTTAGCAAATCGTTTTAGCAAACTTATACACAGAGCAAAGAAGGAATATCTTTGCGTTCCGATTCTGAAGACAGAACAGATATGGCTAATTGTAAATATATATATATGGGATATTTGCTGTCGGTGGGAATTGGAAATGCTGAAGTTTAGCAATCAGAGTACGGATTTTGTCATTGCGAGTGGAAGGCAGCTGAATGTATGACACATAAGAATTCCGCTTTAAAAACTTAACATCTTTATTCAATTAACATGACAGCTCATTTTCTTCAGACGAAGATCACATGTCTAATAATAATTTAAATAGTAATACTATTAAATTTAGAACTCGACGTAATAAATATTTTCAGCAAAGGGAAGATGAAGACAGACAGCAAAGAGTTCATATAGCAGACAATGGCAGAAAGCAATCTGACGAAAAATAGCTCGTAGAGCTATTTATAGTAGTGGTTGCATAACAGGCCAGAGTGTTCTGGAAAGCACTGATCTAGGGGGAAGATCCTGAAATTGCGGAAAATTAATTAGAGGTTGCTGTTTGCGTAGAGCAAAACCATCGTAATTTTTTATATCTTACACACACACACACACACATATAAGTTGTAAATATTATATATGTGTGTGTGTGTGTAAATAACGTGTGTGTGTAATAAACACATAAGTTGTAAAATATTTAAATCAAAATTAATAGCTTTATTTTACCAGTTCTTTTAGTTCCTGATTTTAATTTTGGCTTCGTCCTCTTCCTGGGATCTAAACTACGCAACTTGAAAACTAATCCGCCTTATATCATCTGCAATACGGTGAGCTGTTGTCCAGTCGCAGTGCAAGGTTTAAAAAATTGCCTTTGCTAAACCCGAATTCATTTTATTATTCTCTCTTGTCCTATTAAAGCGTGTCTCATTGCTTCGCTGCGTTGTCCATAGTTTTGAAATGTAATAGTTGTACACAAAATTGTGTGGAACTTATTGCACACATAGTGATGTGTAAAACAATTTATTCACTAAGAAATAAGCCTATGTGGTAATTATCCAGCTTATTCTGCTCTCCAGATTCCATTCGTCTATTCCACATCCTATCTGTATGCCAACAACATCTATAACTATCTCGGTCACGACTAAAAGCTAAATTGTCTAATAATAGAAAAGGAGATGTGGCGGACTGGGGGACTCTCAGATCCATCTACTGGGAATTCTCTGAAACGGGATCAGACCTGGGCAAATTTGAGCTATCTCCCATAAGGTGACGTATGCCTAAGATATAACAAATATAACGGATGCAACAAATTTTTACATTTTTACATTTGTTAACAAATGTAACAGATGTAACAAACTTTTACATTTTACATTTTTACATGGCATTAATTTCCATTTTCAAATGTTAAGTTTTAAATAAAAAGTAATTTATTTAATAAATGACAAATATTAAGCATGACTTTGCGACTTTTCACATAATCTAGTAAAGTGTTTCTTGTCTAAATAAAATTTGAAAATACAGAATCATAATATACTGCTGCTTAATCGGGAAAATGATACAAATATTATGAAGACTAGTAGAGACATTAGGTATTTTTGAAAGCAGGAGACATGAAAAATGAGCAATGTCCTCGCAGGGATCAAACCACGGACCTCTCGAGTACGTTTTGAGCGTGTTGACCACTACACCACGAAGGCATGCTAATGAGGCGGGAAATATGTTATGTACTGCTCCTTTTAAAGGCCGACTGAGGATTAGGGGACCCAATCGCCAAATCCTGGTGGTGGAGAATCATCATGAACCACCTTTCTGTTTGGGCGTCAATTCAGGCATTGGGAAATTTCGAAGCAGGAGAGATGAAAAATGAGCAATGCCCTTATCGGGTCTCGAACCACGGAACACTCACGGTACACTCGCCGAGCGTGCTGACCACTAGAGACTTCACTGAAAATGAAAGAAATTTCACACTAGTAAATACTTCGTTCTCTGTATATGTATTGAAGGTGAAGGAAACACCAGCCAGAGAAGCATATTAAGGGTATCATAACGTTGGGGACAGCAATTTCGTTGTATGAGTTTTGTGACATATTTTTGGAAGGCTTCAGATTTTGTCTATTACATCAACTTTTTTAAGCTACAGGATACCCTCTCTTTCCTCAAACGTCATTCAAAATATGCATATAAAAGGAAATAAATGGAAACATTACAAAATATACTGTTCACAAAGAATAGTTTTATTCGTATGAATGCTATATGTAGTTATTGCAAGTTAAAGTTTATTAAAAAAATAGTAAATTATTTACCAAAGGGTAAAGATATATATTTAGATAAAAATTTTCGCTTATGGCTTTTTTGGGGCATTTAATCTGTGGACACCTTCACTTGATTTTCCAACAATAGTCAGCCCTCATATATACATTCCATCTACATTCAGGTCTTTGCGGACTCGCTCACCCTTGCTCACTGACTGCGCTAAGAGTTTTTCTAAATTTATCAAGATGCAATGTAAAAAATGCAATTTTGATGTTCCTGTTGCAACCAACCAAATTGAAGTTCTTCAAATTGTGCTGGACAATTTCACTGTAATTCTATGTTCGTGTATTTCTAAGAAAGTCTTTGTAAATGTTTCTGAATACAAACCAACCATTCTTTTCAAGTTTTGTCATTGTTCCGATGAAATGTTCATCTTAAAAAGGTGCTGTCGAATCTGTGAATTATCAAATACACCGGTCTTTATCATTTCAAATGACAGACTAGGAAATACAGAAATGAGATAATTGAAACAGTTAAATTCAATCGGAAAACTTTTAACAAATAATTTTATGAAACCCAGTTTGGTATGCAGAGGTGGAAATATAATTTTCTTCCTGTCGACAAGCGCCTGATGAAGAATGTTTGGATCACTAGGTTTCAGATTAGAACATGTCGGGCAAATCGGTTGAGGCTAACTTGGGGACCAATGCTTTCCACGAACTCTACTATCCCACATGCACAAGCACAAAGATACTTAGTATACCGGCGTTATGACTAAGCAGGCCATTTTAAGATCAACATAGATGATTAGTTGGTGCATGTGATATTAAAAAAAATCAATGACTCTCATATGTATATACAAATACATATTTTGTACTGAATGGCCTAATGGGACTGTACCAAATAAATTTCTATTTGGAGAAGGATCACTTTGAGCTATCGATGAACAATCGCCATTGAGTTACAGGCTGAAATTTTCTTCCATTAAATCATGTACGTTATGACAATACATAAATACGTCATCACTTCGAAAGTACTGCAGAAACGCACTTTTTCTTGATCGAAAGTAGGATTACTTTAACTTCTTTTTCAAGCCAGTTTTTCTCATGCAGTCTTAATGCTTACATCTCTGAAGATTTTTTGGATAGTCACAAGTCTCTTGCCAAATCATTCAACTCATGCTGGTCAAATCCCTTGCGAACGGAATCATATTCAATGTCAGATCTTCACGCACTGGGGTTAACTCAATATTCACCAGAATCGTACTGACACTGGGAGTTCAGCTGAGTGAGGCACTGGACGTACAACTGATGGTAAACTACGGCAATCTATTTTGCATTTGTTCTTCTTGTTATATCCGGACGTTTCAACTGCACAAGAGCAACAATCGCTTGTGTGGTCATTGGGCTCTCGCAAAATCATAGATACGAAATGGTAATTTAGAGCTTGTTCCCTTCATCCACATCAGTAAATTCTTGACATACTGCTGGCACACATTGTAATGGTTCTATAATTTATCTTGATCACTAGTTTTCACTTAAAAATAGACAAAACAGGCTTGCTCAACAAGCATACTGATGTTTGGCCTTTGACTGGAAATGGTAAAACTGCCACATATTTAATAAAACGAATTGGAGCTGTTTACATTCTTATAACGCGAACTAGCAGAGGCAGACATATGTTTCAGTTCATATATAAATAAAATTTAAACACTGCTCACCTCGCTTCGGAATGAGCTTTACCATATCAGAGCGACACACAACATCTTACTACAGCATCTCGGGCGTAAATGAACTAATTTAGATAAGTATGCACCCGTGACCGGTTTCCTTCGGCGTCATTCATCGGCGCCATTCGGAGGGCTTATATCAGCAAATGGGATAGCAGTAGTTCTTCATAGGATCCACGCTCGATGTGGAATGTGGTCATATTTGCGTAAGGTTTAGAAGAAAAACTTGGCGTAGCAGAAGAAAAATAACTACAGTTTTTGAAATCAGCATCCTTGTTTAAGTCTAAAATTGCTCACAAATCGAACTCAACAGAAATTGTGCTACATATTGTTCCCCAGTGTAATTTGAAGCCTAATAATATAATTTATATTTGACACAAGATTTATATTTTTGTTTACGTAAAATATATATCCACTTGGAAGATAAGTTTGAAATACTGTTGTTTTGACCATAAAGACGCAAGAACAAAAGTGCCAATGAGCCCTAGATTTAGCACCTGAATTAAGTTAAAAATGAAGCCGATATTTCCAACATGCATTTAATGACGTATTTATTCAAATTTTAGAAAGTCTGAAATAAAAGAATATTTCTGATGAGCACAACACATTATTTGTAATATTCTCAGCAGAATCATCCGATGCTGGAATGAATGCTGTGAAATAATTCCCAACCAGGCAGTAGAAGGAGCGTCATGATGGATCCTCGATTTGGTATGAAGAATTTCGCAATAAGAACTTAAATCTGAGATCGTTGACATCCATACGGAATTGCATCATGGAATAATTCGAAAATGCTTCACCAGACATTTTCCGAATGCTCGAAGGCTAACTAAATGCATACAATGAGTTCATCTGTAGTGTTCAAGAACTTCTGTTAGAAATGTAGTTTCACATGGTCCTATAATATGAAATCGGTAGTTTCCCAGTCAGAAGGTACAGAAAAACACTCGAAAATAGTTGAAGTGACGTTATGCGAGTTTCAGATACCGAATTCATTAAAAGGGTATTTTGTTTGGAATGTCTTGCATAAGAGTGCCTTGTCATTAGGTACCTGCACCCTTTTGCAGGTCGGCTGCACTTCGAAAAGACAGAAACGTTCAACGGAGTGCCCTTACAAAAGTTGTATTTTCAAGTTGAAATTGATCTTCATCAGATTGCCCGCTCTTTTATAGGGGGACAAGTTTCTGTCTTTTCAAACAGCTGCCGGCCTGTAAAAAGGGGGCACCTTTATAGTGAAACACCCTTATAAAATGGTCTCTTTTGTTTCAACTAACCCATACGCCATGTAATTTTGCCGCACTTTTGGAACACCTTTTAAATATTATCTTTAAAGTATAAGGCTTTGAATGTTGCTCCTTGCTACTTATTTGAATACGTTAGAAAGGTCTACATACTAGAATTCTTTTAGAAACTTATAGAAATTTGGAAGTACGAGAAGAAGATTTCGGAGTTTTTCTCAAAATTTTAAGTGTTAGGTATGTCATGAATGCGTAACACTGATGCAAATACTGGTTTGCTATAATACAATGAATACAAATCTGTTATAAGATGTTAAGTTTGGCAAATTGCAAGTTCAGAAGTTCTTGCAAATCACATGGCACTATATTAAAAGTAAGAAACCAGTGGATAAATCGTATCTGTATAAAATAAGCTGTGAAATGTGGTACTTTCTATAGCATTGTAATAATTCCATAATCGTTCCTTATCTGGAATATGGGAGTGAATTCGAATATTGTGTTCATTCTCTTAAAATGACTTGCATAATTATCCTCTTTCGCATAAAACATTATAATTCCAGTAAATTAGGACATCTTAGTTTAATACAAAATGCCTCACAGTTGGTCTAGCGGGTCGGGAGCCTACTGCGATACCGAAGGGCCTAAGTTCGAATTCCAGAGGAGGTATGGTTGTAACGCTTCGTCCTTTCACAGGAGGCAACGTGGTCTATTATATACCTCCGAAATAAAATGGCCACCATTTCTGGTCTTAGGAGTGGCCGATTCTGACAGGCAAATGTCCACCATTGGGTTTAGAATAAGAAATAAAATACAAAATTCCGCTGCTTTTCTTTGCATTTAAAATCCCACACTGAGAGATGTCAAATGTGATGGAGACAAAAAATAGTAAGGCTGGTTTGTTTGATATGAAGTGAAGGATTGTTTCATGCAATAATGTTTCTAGGATTTTATGATGACTTATGAATGGATTTGGATTTGAAATTATGGATTTTATGAATGTTGTATTGTGCGCCATAAAATGTTTTATGCTATTGTAATGAAAAATACATTTTACATGAAAATACATTTTACACTTAGCATGCCAGTTTTATCTGTTGCCATGTTGCCTCAGATTTATCATTAATGTATATATCTTTTCTATTGTTGATGCATTTGTGTGTTAACAATAGAAAACATATTTGCTTGATTTAAAGTTTTGTTTTTTAGTACAAATAGCGCTTGTAGCGTATTGTTTTGTGATATTTTACATCACATTATCTAAAAATCTTTATAAACCAATGATCTAAAGTATGATGCTGATTAATACTGATTAATCCATATTCTGAAATTTTGCACTACTTTAGTAATTAAAAATGGAGACAATAATTTTTGTACCATCCTTTATTGCAAGAATGTAGCATTAATTAAATAGTAGCTAATTTAGCTGTGTATCACGCCAATATGGTTTCACTTAAGTGCTGTAGAACTCTAGAACACGGGTGAAAAGTGCTCGTTTTCATCTTCCATCTTAAATTTTTAGCGCACTTTTTGTTCGAATCAAGTTTCAAATTGTTGCCACCAGATGTTATCATCATGTATTATTTTTAAAAGAAATTACACAGTAAAGAATCTGTGTGTGTGCATGTATGTTTCTCGCACTGTGGAAAAACGACGACATCTAGAGCTGCCAAATTTTAAATATAGTTAGTCATTAATAATTTCAGCAATTTGAAAGCGACATGGGACAACACTGTTCAGAATAAATTTTTATCTCTATTCGCTAGGCTATTACTATTCAGAAAAATGCAAGATATTTTTCTTCAAATTTTAGTAAACAAACTCGTCTCTACGAAAACAGTGCCGCGAATAAAATAACTTTATCTTCCACGCTCCATCGTGTTGCCATTTAGTAAAACCTAAGACACTTTAATATTTAACCTCGAAGGTTTTTCAATAATAAACAAAGGGATTTTGTCACTCAGGCCAGGTAGTAACTAGTGACTCTGACTGCCATAGCAAAGGGAAGGAGATGGAATACCGGAGAAGGCCTGGATGTTTGTAAATAGTATATAGTGCCTTTGTTGCATGGGAGCATTCTAAATATATGGCAGGCCGAAAGTCAGTTTAGCGGTAGTTTAGCAGTTTAGCGGTAGGGGAGAGGAGTGGGAGATCCTCGGACTTACCCCAGGGGCTGTGGCTCAAAAATGAGGTGGAAAGTAGAAATCCAACCTCTTCTATGAAATATGGATTCGAAAAGAATAATATCAGCTGAGCGATTTAAAAGCAATGAACACGGTTCTTAAGAATATATTTAAAGTGATTCAGAATAAATCAAAATGCATTAGAATAATAAAATGCCCAACAGAAAACTATTATAAATGTTTTTATGAAATTACACAAGGTGGAGTCACTGAAATCATTGTATACATTTTCTTTTTTATGATAACTCCTTTAGGTGACTTGTTACACAAGCGTTAAGTTTTTATTTAAATAATGTAGTGAATATAAAAGTATGTATGGAAGCATCTGACGTTTTATATAAAATTCTAAAGATATTCTGTCTTTAAATATTTTGTAATTTTGCTGTTGAATATAATTTTGTGTGGCGTAAGTGCGAAGAACGTAATATTTATCAAATAAAGTTAACACGCAAAAGATTATTAATAAAAAGACAAAAAAAGCTTTCTAAGCATGTTACTAAGAAAAATGAGCATTAGTATGATCAACTGATAAAAGAATAAAAAAAAACTAGAAAAATGTATGTCGACACTTAACACTGAATCGGAAATTGTAAACACATACTACTGTGCTGCTTTTAAAAAATTTGTAATTTTGTTGAGTTGTATGTAGTGTAGGTGCGAAGGAAACGATGCTTAATAATCAAGCTGAAAGGAAAAAATGTATTAATAGAATAAAATATTGATAACTTGCGATTAAGGTAGTGGTAACTTTGCGAAGCGTACAAAGCTTTAACAAATTCTTTGAAGAGATGTTAAAATTCGAACCTTTACAGTTTTTATTTTTTCCTATAGAATTTATTCAGGTCTATGTCTAAGGGCGGAAACGTGAATTTCTAACTCAATTCGACTTAGATTCGCTTAGTCTCAAAATACCTACTCTCTCTAAACCCTACTACATACTGTACTTTAAATCTTTGTTGTCAGAAATTATTAGAGCACCGTTTTGCAGTGTCACATGCAGATAGTTCGTTGTCAGGAACATTCCTATGTATACCAGATTTCCGAAACTGATTATGAACGAGCTTCTAACAAGGTTTAATACTCAATTAATTCTCAGCTTAGTCATCAAGTATTTAATAATATTTAGGTCGCTGTAGATGCTTAAACAAAACAAAAAAGTGTGAACGTGACTAGTTCCTGATTTTCGTAGGAACGTTTATAATAATGAAGAAAAGGTATCATCACTTTAACGGTAAATTTTGAACTATATCACAGCTTTTCAGGTATATTGTTAAATATATAAGGATACATCAGAGTAGTAATAAAAATCTTCATTCATTTTCCTTGTACCTTTTATAACTTTCTCAACATTTACCTATTCTCGCCATCATTTACTATGGCTACTAAAATTTCATTGATGTTATATAAGTAACTCTAAATATTGTTACGTACGTACGGGTTCGTAATAGATTGAATACACACAGGTCCGATGATAGGTTAATAAAATTTAATTTATCAAGAGGAACCCTTCAAAGTTCTAGAATGAAAATTGAAGGCTAAAGGTGAAAATGAAGGTTATAAGGTATTTCCTCCCTTCTTTCTGCATGCCTTTGTGGGGTAATTAGAACCATACTCGACATGTATTCGAGAGGTCCAGGGTTCGAGTCCTGGCGAGGACACTGCACATTTTTCAGATCTCTTGCTTCATAAAACTTAATGAATATGCAAGGTAACAGATGAAAGTACACCTGAAAATTAGAAGAGTTACAGCTTGAGAATCTGTATTTTCAAGCAAATTGTTGATTAGGTAAGTTACGCGAAAGCTATTTTTATTACAGTAAATACCCACTTTATCGGGCAGCCGACAAAGTGGTTAGTGATCCCGACTGCCGCAGCGATAGGCCCGGGCTCAAATTCCGGAGAAGGCATGGTTTTAACTGTTCGTCCCTTCACAGGATGCAACGGTGGCTGCCTATTAGGTGCTTCTATAATGAAATAACCACTACTTCCGCCCCTTGTCGTGGCGCGGATCTAATGGCTATGAAATAAAGCACCCGACCATTATTAAAAAAATCATTACAATTGAGGCCCACCAGTAGCAGAGCAGTAAAATCGCTGAACACTGGTAGTTCGGTCTGAAGTTTGAATCCCGTGAACCGGCTGGCTGCATATGAGTTTTCTTGGTTTTCCTCATTTGTAACATGCGTACCAGTCAGTTTCAAAACCATTTCATTTGAAATCAGAATTATGCTTGCTTTTCAAATATATCTTTATTTTATCAGTCCATTAATTTCGCAGATGTTCCCCATAATTGAGATCAAATTAATATCAAAGTTCACTTTGTTTCAATTGCTTTGCTGCAAATTAATGAAATATTTTTGCTTTTAATTTATTATTTAATCTTAATTAATAACAATGTGTAGGCAAAGGATAGGTGTAATTTAAGTTTTCTTTTATAAATATTTGTATAAACTCAGTTTACATCTCTGAGTCAAGAAACCTTTACCCTCTAATATATAAGAGTAGAAAGAACCCTATCGTAAAAAATTAAAGCTTTTTTTCACACTAAACGTAAAACGAAAAAGTGATAACGGTATAAATAAACTTCTAGGTGCACATCATAAGCAAAGCGTTTTTCGCGTGATATGGAAAACACGATCAACTGTTTAAAAACTCCACAATATCGGAAAAATTCGAGAAAATATTGATAAAAAGAATAAAAACATATGTGGAATAGAAAATCTTCTCGAAGGAAATACTTCATGAGAAAACTCTCTTCCCAATACGAAAGTGTTGGCACGCCGGCGTTTTCCCATACTTATTTACACAGGGAGCGGAGGTGAATAAAACAGGACCCGTAAAAATGGAAATATTGAATAAAGAAGGTGGAACATGCAGATAATGAGACAGGCTGAATGCGGGGAAGAAGTGTGCCATCAAAAGCGGAGCCCAAATTGCAGGTGACGACTCAAAAGAGGAGAAAATGCTTCTCCTAAACACTTTTCCTTCTATAGTTAAGCACTTTTTGATAGGTATTCGTTTTCGTCCATTTTTTAACCAGCGTGGAGCAATATTTTTTACCGGAGGGCTGAAGAAAATTAGGTACACTGGAAAATAAAATTCTGACATGATGAAAAATGCATAAAATGGAATTTACAAAACTTTTAGTGCTATTAAATTTTGATGCATATATTTTCGTGCTCTTCCTTGGAGGTATGGAATACGAAAATTTGAAAATAATTTTCAGTTCCATTTTCTCGAACAGTAAGCTTTATGAAGACCAAAAATTTGCATTTTAAGTCATGAAATAAATTTTGATGAGAAATGCTTTCGGCAATATTCATTTGTCCAAGAAAAGAAATTTTATAATTTTAAGGAAATCTTTTGCTCGAATTGAGGTAATCTGTTTAAAGGTCTTTTAAAATCTGAGATTTTACTGTTACTGGAAAGAATACTGTTGAATATAATTACCGTTGAATTAATTACTGTTGAATATAATTAAAGATTAGACTAGTGTTAACTAAGAAAGTCGAAGCAAAAAAGGTTGTGTTTCAAGCTGTTCTAGAGCTGCAAAAACGCAGACAGACCGTCTATTTATAGATATTAAAAAAAAAGACTTTGTATTCTGATATGTATGGTATTTGTTGTCTATTCCATAATATTTGATCCTAAATAAGCAGCAGACTCTGTTACATTACTTACTGCAAAAAGAGTGAAACCTGTCTGCTTAAACAGTTTAAAAGGAAACGGATACTTTTCTACGGCATTGAGTAAACCATGGGGCCCACCAGCGTCCGAGCGGTAAAGTCGCTAAATACTAGTAGTTGGGTGCGGTGATCGAATTCACGGTTTTACCCATGTGTAACGTCTATACGATTCAGTTTCCTTTACAGAGTTCTCCACGAAGGCACTCATCCTCTTAGGCAGATAGCTTTCAAGTGCTCTACCATAATTAAATAAACCAAATCAATCGAGAAAATCACGAAAACTTTCGATGAGACTCAGACCCATGCCGAGCCACAAGTGTTAAGCGATTTAATCTCTCGACTACTAGAGAGCTTTCATAAATAGTCATTGATCATGTAAAAATAATAGCCATACATTTTATTTAAAATTTTAATTACCTAAAATTTCTTCCCTTTAATGTAAACTATATATTTAATTATCCTATATACAAGTAAAATAAATAAATAAATTTATTTTAATAAATGCGGAATTATTTGTTAAAAAATTTGTAGAGTACGAAAATTTACTATTTAAGACTAGCGACAACTGGAGTATTATGAATTGATACAACTGAAGAGAAACATTTCTAAAACATGTTTTTTAAAAAGTTACTCGTTCCATTACAAACCTACGAAATGTGAACTAACCAATTTACAAAGTTAATTACATTTCTCGTAAATGTATCAATGAGGAAATGTTTGTTAATTCTTAAATCTGCTATTTATATTTAATTTCTGAGTTTTTCTCTTCGAACTTTCGATAATTATATTTCGATTTATTTTAGTAAAATATTTTTAATGAAATCGTTTGCAAAGCACATTCTTCTTTAATTATTAAATTTTTATTCACATGTTATTATTTTCTGTTACTTATGCAAGCCTATAAATTATTTAAGTATATGTAACGAATTCCATTTTCTCCTCCGAAGAAAATTTTCAATGATTTTTTTCAGTGTTTGAAAGTTGAATAAAATTCTTGTGGTATCTTTACATTACGCAAACGTAGTTCTAAGGAATAGATTTTGGTAAATAAATTTGCTGTAAAATTATTTATTTCTCTTGTAAAATGAAACTTTACCAATGTAAAATATTTGCGAATATATTTTATGTCAATTTTTGTACTTTATACAAATACTATTAATATAAAATTGTAAGACTTACGTTTGTAAGCATAAGTTTAATTCTGCTTTTCAAATCCTTTTTTTAATCTCTTCGCTTAGATAGCTTCATGTTTTCCGGCTAATTTAACCAAATTTAATTTATTACAATTTTATTGCACTGGTTTCTTTATTCTTGGAATAAAACGTAATACGTTTATGTTCATTCCTCGCAAAGACATAATATCTCGTCCCGATATTCTTTATTTTAATAAATTCAGTTTTAAATAATAATACAATAAATATTTAGCGTAATCAATGATTTGTTTTAAGTGAAATCTCGCGCGCATATGAGACATGCTCGCTGATTTATTTAAAGTGAAACACGAGAATGTATGAACATTGCGTATTAGAAAGTAAATGTAATTTGGCTAGATATGAAAACTGTTGCAAAATGAATGCTGCTTTTATGAATTTAGTTTCGTTTTTGAAATGTTAATTTTAATCTCACGTGTTACAGATACCTAATTTTCATATTTTAAAAGTTTATTTATTAATATTTCACAAAAAATTTCCTTGTACGTGAAAATGAGTTGATTTCATTCTATTAAAAATAACACTATGAGTGAAAATATTAATGGCTTTTTAGAACTTATGATATATGGGGTTCACATATAGAGAGATGCACAATTTGCATACCTGTAAAAGTTCACGTTATGTATTTCTACCTAATAACTTCGACAGGAAGCACAGAACAATGGGGCGGATCTCCAAAGCGTCTTCATTCCCTTATATTACCTCTTGAATGTATTAGTTGAATGTATGTGTCATCACGAGTTTCCACCATTCATTTACTGCTTTGGAACTTTATTGTGATATGAGAAAGACAAACGTCCACACCTCATGGGTCGTATGAACGATAGCAACTATATCAATCCTAGTTCTGAATCTGGATCCTTTAACAGCTTGTCATATCCTTTTCTTCATCTTATCTGGTTCTGTCGCTCACGCAACGTGTGTCATTTTGCCGAGCTGTCAATATCACCTGTGCCTCTAACCACACCCAATTTCCTGGACATCACTTTGTCCAAGGAACGTCTTTATCTGACTCGCCTTGCTTGACAAGAGGAAACCCTGGTCACGAACTTAGCCGCGAATAATCAGTTTTAGAACGGATGTCACTTTTGTTCAAGAAATTCAAAGCGTAACTTTTAGAACAAAAGTGTAAAAGTTTTATGTAGATTGTCTATGCGATAGAAGTTTCGTACTCATGTACTAATTATTATCTCTGAAAAACGTGAGATGAGAACTGATTTCGTTTAAATAGGAAATAAAAAAACAGTGAAAGAAGGGAAGAATGAAACGCATAAATGTATGAAAATGAAACAAATGCAATTTTCTATGTATAGAAAAATTTGATCATAGCTGAAATACCATGACAATATAAAAATATTCCAAATTCTTTCACTTTTTATGAGAATTAATGTAATAATTTATATAAAATAGTCAAATAAATGTAAAATGTAAATATCAATGAGGTAAAATGTGGTTTATTCAGAATAAGAAACTGTTAAATCAATGTCTGTTTACGTTAGTTCTGTTTATAGTAAATGATATTTATGAGTTGCAACATAGTATTTTCATGACAAGGTAGTTTAAATTTAGTTCTTTTATTTTTTATTCTGCTTAAATAATTACCCTTTGGCATTCCATACTGTATGAAATAATTTATTTTAGAAGCTTGTGTTAAGATATGCACACAGAACACACGGGGTTGTATTATAAAAGCATACAACTGAAATACTAATTAAAAATGTATTGTTGCGTTATACGGGTTCGTGGATTTGAGAGTATCTGATGAAAACACGATGCAGAACAATAAAAAGCACAATCTATTTACAGGAATCACTATTTACAGCACAGTTCCAAAATTACCTTTAAAAGCGTCGAAAATCTACAATAAATACGCTGAAACAATCAGCAACACAGCTTCAGGCTGTAACTGTAAAGGTAGCTTCAGGGCAACACTAAACTTATAATAAAACACCGTGGAACAATCACCAATACACTGTCAAGCTATACTGTAAAGATAGCTTCACGGCAAAGCACTATCTCGATTGCTTTTCGTTCACAAAACTCTCGCGTAGCTTAGCACTCACAGTAAGCAGCTATTCTCACAGTAATCACAACGCTCACACTACTTCACAATCTTAATCACAATACTACTGCCTCTCAGAAACGCAAGGGTTTATATAGCGTTTCATTAGGTTCCACAGGTTTCGAGAAATATCTCGACAGGAAATTATTCTAGAAGCTTCCCGATTGGACCATGGGATATCGCCAATTTGGTCTCCAAATGGGCGATAAAGTCGCCAATCTGGCAACCCTACCATACACTATTTTATGGAAACCCTAGTGCTATGCCGGAAAGCTTACATACAGGCGCAACCGCCGAATTTTTCGCAACAGTATATAAATGATGTAAGTCTGGAGAAAATATCCAACAACAAGAAATTGCAATAAAGCAGATTATGGATTAGTTTCCTCTCCAGTGCATACAACACCAAGTAATTCGTTGTATGTTAGATAAACAAATTTGACTAAAAACGAAAATTAACCAAGGTAACATTTCAGTGAATTATTCTTATGAATATGACATATGTTCTTTTGAATATGATATAAGATCTTATGAATTGTTTCGATTATCTCCAGAGCTGAAAAATATATTTTTATGACTTTTTTTCGAATATATGCTGGTTTGATACAAAAAATATAGCATTCAATAGTCACAATGCACACTGGTGATTGTGCATGAAGGTTATCAGTCCAAGAATTCTCATGCACGATCATGAGTCTAAAACAGTCAAAGTGGATAAACAAAGGTGTCAAAGTGGAACGAAAGCGAGACCGTTTGTGAGTACGATTCCTTCTAACAGTAATATATCTCATACAAAGTAACTGCAAACTCAGACTGAGGCATTTCAAGAGTCCCTATGACAAATCCTATTTTTGCAGCAGCACTGTTTTCAGGTCCTGAAATGATTCTGGAAACGAAAGTTTCAATTGCAGTTACCCTCCCAAGAACATTTTAGATATGTTCTACAGCTGAGTTCGGCAACGGGTTACCTTGGTGCCCACGAAGCAGTTTTAAAATACTCACCGTTCAAATATTTTAATTCTGAAATACTTTAACAACAAACGCTCGTAATTTCGATGAATAATTTTAGTAAAATTTCGCGCTTTATCTTCGCCATTTTAACAATTGTATGAATTGTGCAATTCATCCTTTGATGGAAACTAAATCTTAGAAGCAGGTAGATAACTAGAAGAATCAGTTTTTGACTGTTTGAAACGCCTAATTCTGCATCCAATGATGTATTATATATTCTATCTCCATTTTCTTCCTATACTCTGCCTATTCACTGTGTTTTTCTGTTTACATCCGTAACGTCTTTTCGTACATAAACCTGTCATTTCAGGGATTTGTATTTCAAGTTGTAAGCAGAGTACGCATGTTTAAAATTTGAAGTTTTATTGCTTGGCTAGCAACATTTGAGAAATCTAAGTTTTTCCAAAAGCTAAACAAATATTTAGAACAATGCGACTTTGACGATACACAAAGTCAACGTTTTTTATATAATTGTATATTTACATCCATATTTATTATTATTATTATTATACATTTATTATTAATATTATTATATATTCCTCTTTATTTAATGTTTATTTTTGTTATTATTGTAGCCTCTCTACGAAGGCCGCCGAAGTCCCGAATCTCTGAAATATTCTCTCTGCTAAAGACGGCTGCCGATCTCTGTTCTATAAAGTTAAGTCCAAAGATCTGGTTCGTCAGTTAATATCGTCCTTAGCGGAAAATCATCCACCATATTATTCCTGTTTATAAGAGCATCGTCATCCATAAAACTGACTTGAGGGTCAAAAGAATTCCTGAACAGACGAACGTAAGATTGCAGCATACAGGAAATGGACTAGTCTGACACCGGAGTTTTGATGAGGTGGGCAAGCATCATGTTCGACGAACTTAGTATATTTCTTTTAAAATGGGGGCTTTCACATACGACTATAGATAAAACTAAAGATAAGCTCAACACTAAAGATAAAAAAAGAAATAAGCTTATTTGCTTTACTTATGTTTTCATCGGAGTTTGCAAACATTAATTCCTAAAAGCCTGGTAATAACCATCCAAATGCTTTCTTCTAAAAGATGGAAGGAAGCCCACTGTGAAAAATTGAAAATATTCGACTTCTTAAAAGTTCTCTGCCATTTAGAATGCTTTTACTTCGATGAGGTCGTCTTAAATTTGATACCCTTTTTCTTGCTGTGGCTGAGCTTATGTTTTAGAAATAATCTCAAAGACCCGATATAATGACTTGAGTTCAAGATTTTTTTTCTGTGTTTCTTTCCCAATTCCTAACTTCGTTGCTTTTAAAGTATTTTAAAACTCAATCCTAAATTATGTTTTGCCGGTTCAAGCTGGTGAGTCCTGAGGGAATAAGAGAGCTTTTAAGACACAAACGTGTATACGTATATTCATATAATTTTAAACATCTTTAGGGTTTTCCAAAAATTATCTTATATTTTATTAAGCCACTGAAAGTTTTGCAGTATTTTTGAACTGATTTAATATTATTGCAAAGGTATGGTACTAGAATTTCATGTATCCATCTATCTTCTTCATGGACAAAATGTATTTTCTATGACTTCTACAAATTCTATAATTAAATAAATTATGCTGAATAAATAAAATATCAATTTATACATTTTATATGAATAAATAAATGAAGACCATGCATTCATTCAAAGAAGCAACTTTCAGACAATGCAAACCTCTTTCATATTTGCTGCTTTCAACAATAATTGTATGATTTCTTTTATTTCACAGCTTATCTGTAGTTCTCATAAGACTTTATGTGAATTATAAAGCGAATTTTGCTTAATTTTTGATTCAGATTTACTTCTGTACATCACTGAGTTTCTTGATACGTCTTCCTCCAGTTTAATTACTCTGAAATATAAAATGACGCAGATTATAATTTCAGGAATGATTCAAGAATGCAATCTCCTTTGAAATGAACTAGGAACACAATGTGACTTGACATAAGAAATCAAGCGTAACCTCAAGGGTATCATCCTTACAGAAAATTCCTCAACAATGCTTATACCAACGTATGTAGATCTATAAGTGATATTTCTTGGCGCCCAGTAAATATTTATAGTAGCAAAACAGTTTTCTTCATGATTCAGCTTATAGATTATTTCACCGAAATCTATCGGGTGGTGTTTGTAACATATCAAGCGAGAAATATGTTAGTAGAATATTAAAGAAACGTTTTAAAATATCTAATGTATAAAATGTCTCAGGTTATTAGTACGAATTTCTTGTTGTCCCAAAAGATAAAATTTGATTTCAACCCTCATTTTTTATTCCGTTACTCTTATATATTTTATTTGTAAACAAGAAATGCATTTTACTTCTCTCCTACTTGTTTCAAATCTAATTATCTCTCTCGTTTTAAAATAAACGTTTTCTTTAAAAACAACCGATGAAAAAAAGCCTGTCCATTAATTTTTAAAGACTATGGTATTTTACCAGATAGAATTTAACTTAATTCCCACTTATTCTGAATTGAAACTGGTACATTAGAATCGCGTATCTTTAGGTCAATTAGAAAAAAAAAATATCATGTATTTTTATCCTGCTATCGGAGAATACAGATTGTTTTAGCAATTTCTCTGTTTTCTGCTCTTAAATATATGCAAAATATGAAATAATGAGAAAAATGAGGTTATTGGGGTGCTGAAGTACTCATGAAAAATACGTTAGGGTTGTTTGTCCTCTTACATTTAAAATATTGTTATTAGGTATTATTTGAAAAATTGCCTGTAGTATATTTATTCTAAATATATATTTAGCATTGCCATAGATATGTGTTACATAATTTAATATATTTTGAGACTAATGTGAAATCCCAGCAGCGGTCGAGCGGTAAAGTCGCTGAACACTGGTAGTTCGGTCTCAGGTTCGAATCCCGCGTACGGGCTGGCAGCATGGAAGTTTTCGCGCTTTTCCTAATGTGTAACGAACATAGGGTCAGTTTTCCTCAGAAAGTTCTCCACAAAACCGTCTCTTCTCTTAGGCAAATAGCCACCATCGAGGCTTTACTGTAACCAGATAAACTTGAAGCTAACCTGAGACTAATACGAAAACAATTTACAAATTAAATTCCCTGGTAATTGAAAATGTAGCATACATTTTGCTAGAAGTTTACTAGTTTTATTTTAAAGTAATAAAATGCTAGAATGAAACACAAAAACTACATTGAATAAATGAAACTTTTGTGTTTAAAAACATTATTCGTATATCGTTTGTTTATACTGTGTAATTCCATCTGATTAGTATTTTTCTTAGTATTTATAACACTGCTTTCTGCACCAGACACAAAAAAAGCAAATGTTATTAGTCATGCATACAATGTACAATAATTTGATCAACAAAACAAAAAGGACACATATTTTCTTGAAATTATAGATGCACTTAATTCATAAAGTGCTAGAACAAACTTCTTATTCATTCTTTGCGTAGAACAAAAGGATATTTATAAGGAACTTTCCACTGTCATATCCCACTCCCATATCTAGCATTAATCCTCTGTTAAAACTCTACTCGACGGATACACTTAACGGCAGAAAATGCTTCCAGACCGGAAACTTCTTCTCGGAAGATGGAGGAAACAACCCTCGCGTTGAAATTATTCCTGATTTCTTTTTTTTTTTTTTCAACAACCGATTGATCTACCAGAGACACCTAAGCATACTGGAGTCATCCAAGCATGCGTAGAGAGCTCCAACAGCTCTCGGACACGTCCTATCCATTACGGAACGCATGTTCAAGTGGCACATTTGCATGCAGCGCGAAAGGTCTCTGTGCCATTTGAAAGACGATAACTCGCTGCAGTCGGGAGGGCACAAAACGGCTCGCTGCATATGACGGTTATGTGTATGTATCTAGTGTTGCCAAGAAGCTGAACCGTTTATTTTTGATAGGTGGCGTAGAAAGGGACGCCGTAAAATGCATCGTAAAGCAGACATTTTACTGCTGATGGAGCAAGATTTTATATTTCCCACTAGAAGGTCAGCTTGTAACACCGGATTGGGATAAACTTTAGAAGATATCGTAAACTTATTCGAAATGCGCGACATGACCTAGGAAGTATGTTATAGTAAAAATCCAGCAATGACAGAATCATTTTCTAATTTGCAAGGCATTACTAACACTTTATAAATAATTAGATATGTATTTTATGAATAAACTCCGAATAATTAGAGCTTATTATATAATATATTGAAATTATATTATATGTAACTGCATAATCTTAATTTTCAGTTTAAATTAAATTTTAATAATTTAATTGATTTTGAAAAAATTGTTTTTGTAATATATATCCTTCTTCCGTCGAAAAATCTGATAAGGCGCATTTTGGTAAAATGCTCTATCAAAAATATCTTAATGTGACAGAACATTTCTCTTGAGCGATTTCATCGGAACATATGTTTACATGGGCAAAATGGCAATGATACATTACAAAAAGAAAATAATGTGATCATTTCTGATTTTTTTTGGATAAGTGAGTAAAGTAAAAGAAGATCCATCATTGACTTTGCAGTAATATTTTGTTGTGAATATATTGCGAAATCCAATTTCCTTCAAATTCAGCATTCGTTTCTAAGTTATCAGGTATTCCCCTCCCCCTTTCTGCATGCTTTTGTGATGTAACGGTAGCACACTCGGCGCGTATTTGAGAGGTCCAAGTTCGAGTCCCAAAGAGGGCAATGCTCATTTTCCGTGTTTCCTGCTTCAAAAATACTACTGACTTTGCAGTAGCGCCCGAACTGAAAAGGGGTTGGATGATGAACCTTCACCAATGGGATTTGGCGAATGGATCCCCTAATCCCCAGTCACTCTTTAAAAGGGAAAGTATATTTTCTCCTTCCTTTCTGCATGCAATCGTGTGGCACACTCGGAATGTATTCGAGTACCGGCTAGGGTATTGCTCATTTTTCGTCTTTTGCTTCAAAATAACCCAGTGGCTCTACAGAGCTACTATGTCACTGTATACGTCTAAATATGCGCATTTGTAGTATGTATGTCAATTGACTGGCATATTTCATGAACGAGATTATAACTAAAATAATATTCTTTGGGAAAATTAATCAAATTATGTACGCAAATAATTTTTCCTTTTTCAATTTTATTTTTTCATAACGAGTATAAAACTTTCCCCAAAATAAGCATAAGAACCGGGGACGGTATTAAAAGTTATATTCTTGATTTGTCGAAAATTTTCAAAACTTTACCAAAACATAAAGATTTTCGTCCTTTAAAACATTTCTCTATTCGGAGGTATATGAGTACGATCAATGATTGCGTAAATAAAAGCCATGTAAGCATTTTTAAGCTGGGATATACTCGTTTGGCAAAGCCGACTGCGAAAGAAAAGGGAAATACACAACAAGATGTTATAGCAGTTCCATACACAAAATTTCAGTGTTCTACGATTAGTCGTTTTTGAGATATGCGAGATGCATACGTACACATACACGTACGTACGTACATACAGACGTCGCGAAAAAATTCCTTTTCAATTCAGCTTAAATATATTTTGCAATCCGTTTCGGAAAAAAAAAATTATTCTGTCCCTATGTACAGATATAGTGCAGGAAAATCGTCCAAATAAATTCGCCAACAGTCAATGGATATTTCCTTGACATATGATACCCAAATTTTTTGTGTTTACAATACTTCCTTTTCTTTGTGAAAGGTAATAAAATTGAATAAAGGAAATATATTTTGTCTTGTTGAAATAGATTTATTTAAATATATATATATATATATATATGTTCTGTATATGTATGCAAACTTTCTCTTCAGCTGCCGTAATGCATAGCTGAGCACACTGCTTCTAGCTCTGTTCTGTCTAAGAAATGAATATAATGTCTGCTTTATCGCAACAAAATTTAAAACGTAGCTGCTCTGGAACAGACACGATTATGTACCAAGTATTTGTTGCCGCAAAATATTTAACTGCAATAAAAGAACTATGGTTTACATCTGCTACGCCTGCGACTTTTTGCATCTATGTGATTTCAAAGTTTCTTCTTCATTGCCGGTCTACTATATATGTTTAAACATGCATCTAACAAAATATTATAATTATTCAAAAAACCATTCAATATAAATACTCATTGAAATAATAAGAAAAAAGTCTGAAGTAAATGACGAGCAGGAATTTTAACGTCGTAGAAGTGTTGATCCATAACGAATAGGAAATTGGAGGCGAAGGCAGATTAAATCTTCAATTTTATTTCCGCTTGTTGTGGCCACAATCAACTTGGCACATGAAATATGCCTATTCCAAAATAGCTCACATTTTAGATTAATTTTCAGTAAGAAAGAAGAAAGCAGCAGACAGCAGTCCAACTAGACCGAAGCGTAAAGAGCAAGTGCGTTACGTTCAGAGTGAAATCCCAATTCAGACTGAGTTAGTTTTGGTTTACAATGCATTTTGATTGGATGTTAATACTCCTGTAAAACCATTATTGGTCACTTGACCCACTGTTGAATTTAGAAGCGCGTTAGAAATAAATCTAGGAGCTTTTTTCCCACGTAGAGGATAAATCCTACCGGCTAATTAATAACTGTAATATTTCAGTTATTTTAACACATCGTGGGTGAGTGGTGAGGTTATTCCATTACACGTTTTGGCAGATGTTTGACGAAGCTGGGATGATTGAACCATGGAGAAAAATACAACTCAGGACTTTCACTTGTAACAGCATATCTTTATTTTAATTTAGAGCAGATAATTTAATTTAGAGCAGATTATTCAGTAATTGAACTACTAGATACGAATGACTTTAAACATTAATACGTTATACCGTTCTAGGAAAGAAAGAGGATCATTGCGAAAGAATTAACAGGATGAAGGCGAGAAGGCATCTGTATAGGAAAACTTATGACGCAGCATTTATATGAGGAGGTTATGTAACAGGCGCGAATGTTCTAGGTACTGGTCTAGGGGAAAATCCTGAATTGCAGAAAATTAATTAAAGGTTGCTAGTTCGAAAAGAGCAAAGCCATCGTATTTTTACATATATATATATATATATATAGTTGCCGTGTAGCGAAATTAAGCTAACCGATTAATTAATTCATTTATATTCTAAATTATACTACACAATGTGTATTTATTTAATTTCTGTGTTAATTTGTTTTACCTTAATTAGAGTTTTGTTCTTAAGATAGTAAGTTCGTACCATCGTTTTCGAAACGCGATTTGCAGCAGACAATGGGAATGGGGTGTGTTTTTCATGTTATAATCTGGAATTTGAAATACTTAATTTTCGTTTATATAATTATAATTACACTACAAGAAACAGAAAGATTTGCACTTTAATTTAAAATTACTTTCAAGTCTATAGCTTAATTAGTTTGTGAAATATGCTTATTTAATTGACAAAATTTTATAGCTTTTGTAGGATTTAGTGTGATTCCTATCTTGTTACTCTTAAGCTGCTTTCGGGTGATTTATGAAGATTTATGAGGATATATTACAGATGTCATACAGAAGTCACCTTCTGTTTCCGGTAGAGTTCTAAGTTTACTGATTTTACTTGGCGAGTGTCTGGCGAGATTAAGGGAAGGTGTTGAATTAAAGCTTTGAAAAGTAACAATTTTTATACTGTTTTCTTTGGGGAGTTTTAATCAGGAATTGTCACCCTTTTGAGTGAGATTTGGCACCGTTGGTAGACGCTTGTAACAAAAAGCTGGTGCACGCGATTTTCGCTCTCTCGAACTCTCTTTTCCTCCGGTTTGGGATGTGCTGACTCTGCGTAGGACGAGGGGCCATTTCAGGCTCCCTCAGGCCACCGCTTAACAATGCTGTTTAATTTTTCGGGCTCTACATGATAAATAGTTAATGTCTACATATACGTTCTACCGTTGCTAAGTATGCAATTTTTTTTGACTCTAAATGGAAAAATAACTACAAGAAAAAGAAAAAAGATATCATCTTAAAGCCTGAGAGCGTTACACCATATTTTCGTTATGGCCTACTTTTGGCAGGCCATATGTTCCATCGTCATCTGAATTAGTAGGACCAGCCGTTCACCTGGCGTGATGGACATGAGGTTTGTCATCCGAGTCATGTTCCCAGCCTCCTGACTACGGTTCCCGTTCCTTGGTATTCTGGAACAAGTTTACTCCTGGATTAACGATGTGCTTGACTTCCTGCTACCAGACACAAGCCCTTGGTTTGTCGCCTATTTCCACCTGAACCTCCTTTTCTGTTCCTGAACTGCTTCCGGAGTCTTGGATTGAAGGCGACAGTTAATTTTTTTTTTCCGTTGAATAAGGAGGTTTTGTGCAATTGTGAAATTTCAATAATGGTTTCATAGAAGAAAAAGTATTAATGTTAAATTAAATATCTAGAAATTATAACAATAGTGCAGTAGGAAGTTTTCACAATTATTTAGTATGTAAAGTATTGCAATATTTGATAAGGTATCGAAAGTGCTATGAGAGTCGGTCAGTTGATGGAATATAAATTTAAAGTGTTAAGATGCAATCCTACTAGATTTTAATATTAATATGCTAAAAAGTGTTAAAATGTTCAATATTTATTTATTTTTTACTCCCGGAGGCCTTCAATTCTAAATGCCAATAGTTTAAATTAATTTTAATATTAAAATAAAAATCTGTTTCATTTATAAATTTGGTATTATGTTTTATTTTATTTACTGGTAAACTATACAAGACACCAACACCAGTATTCATTGGATTGTTCGGGTACTTAAACGCACTTGAACGCACACAACGCACTTGAACTGATTGTTTTAATGTACTAACCACTAATAGTTCTAGTTTTTATCTGGCGTTCTTCTAAGCCACTAATATAACACTGGTGCCGTGAAAAGGCACTAATATAACACAATAATAATAGAAATCTCCGAACAGTAATTTCTTTATCATTTCAATATTTGTTCATATGAAATATGAAAAGCAGTTATTAACGTATTACATTTATTTTCATATTAATTTACAGGGAATTAGAATGTGATAGAATATATCAGGGTGATATGACATTTTTGCAATGTCTTCATTTCCTAACTAAATATGCAGAAAATTTTCAAATCTTTCACTTTCTTCACATGTCCATGTTAGGGAAATTAAGTTTTACAATTTAACTACTATTATGCTACATTTTACACTATCTTCTAAAAAGACTGCCAGTCTTCACTTTCGTTTCCTATCAATTACATAGAGAATTTTATCGAAGAGTTTGGAAGAATTATGTGAATATAAAATTTAACATTTAACATTTTGTACTGTAGCCTAGAATCTCATTTTGTATTGTATCGTAGATTTTCCTTCTGTATTGTATCGTACAGAAAATGTCAGCCATTAAAATATTTGTTGCATACAGGTTCTTCAATTAGACAGCCAACTGGTAATGATTTGAGAGAAATAATTTATTGATTTATTCTGTAGTTATTATCTATTAATCTTCAACCAAATTTAGGAAGGAGATTCAAAGCTAAAGATGCCTGCTTAGGGGAGGAAATAATTTAATATTGGCGAAAAGAATAATCATTTATAAATTTGCAGCTGGTTTCCTAGAACCGATAGCTATATACATATCCACATATCAATGAAATTGCATCTTTTAATTTAGAATCCTTCGCAGTTAACTTGTTAGCTTAATAAACATTTTTCAAATTGGAATATTTATCCTAAAGAGCCGTATAAAATATATAATTTTAAATTTAAGGAGACCTTGCAAAAATCATTTTCATAAATTTATTTAGATAAAATTGTGAAGTGTTGAAATTTCCATAGAATTATTCAGACAGGGATTCTGTATTGAGAATTAAAGAATATATTAATTAAATTAAATTAAATTAAAATTAACATTTAGAAAAATTCTTAATTATTTAAAGCAAATTTTAGCAAATATGTAAGAAAATAATACATACAGATACATTATTTGAGCATTCTAAAAAACGGAAACCCTCCTTCAGTGGGGAAATGGGCAGTGATTCAATTTACTCTCACATAATTTTTCAGGGAAAGAATACTGTGTCTTGGGGAGTATGTAGAGAGCCATCTGTTTTGTTAGATAAGAAGTTAGTAAACCACGCTTTAAAACATGGAAATATTAAATATAAAGACAAATACTAGTTGAGGAACTGAATATTTTTGTCATCTTCGTTATTGAAATGGAACACGATTTGTTTGAATTAATTAAAGGCAGACGTAAGTAGGCTAATATATTTTATCTTAATATTAGGGCTTCTGTTCAAATGCATAAAGCCAACAGTCAGACAGTAAACTGAATGTCTTTCTTCAACTTTGTATCAGAGGTTTGCCAGTAAGGCGTATCTCAAATTATAATAAAATTTGCTCAAAATCCCCAAGTTAATTAATTTTTCAAGTTAATTTAAGATTTTCGTGCATTTAGATGTACGTGCGTTCATAAATGAATGTGCGTGCGTGCATCTAAATCTGTTGGAACCTCGAAACATTTCCATTTACATTGCATAGTGCTTCTGGGACAACTTAATTTTCTCTCTTGGATTGAAGATAAAAGTCAAATTTGAAGCGACACAAAATTCCTTAACTTTCGAATGAGAAAATTAAATTCCTGATCAGCAAAAGAAACGATACTGAATATGGCAGTTCTATACTGAATTTAAAATTAATTTTATTAGCTGTAGTAAATTAAATTCAGATCAGAAAGTAACATATCTGATGTGGACACCACATGTCTTCCTTTTACGAATTATTAAATTATATACACCTTCCGCTGCACTTCATTTAAATTTATTTCTTCGAATTTTATTAGAGATATATTTCTCATTCAACCAAAGCAATTCTCACTTCGTGTTAATGCAAAGATACATTAAACACTCAAAACCATCTTTATTGAAAATTGTAAAATACATGAACACGTAAAACAACAAATACAGTTAAATACGGTTAATTTTTACAATTAAAATTAGAATTTCTGCGCTAAAACAAGCAATTCAGCCACCGGACAAGAACACCAAATTTTCGCTGCACAAAACTGAAAATTAACTTTTGGTCCAACTTGGCAAAAAGACACTGAAATTGGTGTAGTAACTGACTTATTTCACTATTCCATTAAGAGTTTCAAATGTAAACAAAACAACAAACTCTTTCGGTCTACCGCCACTTTTAAATTATCGATAATTCTACAACTGTATGCAAATTAACTAAAGGCATAAAACATTAGCCGGAACGTATAATCCACATAATTCAACCACTTTAAAACAAAAATTTCACAGTTTCATAACATATAATAATAAAAATACTGAGCTTTTAAAACACCTGCATCGAATGAACATTATGGCAACCCAGTTTGTAAAATTCTGCAACATTCATGAGAAAATGGATGTTTCACATTTGAGTAGTTGCGCTGCACTTAATACTGGATCACCCTGGGTTAGATATTGGGAGGCGAAATCTGCCGTTAAAAAAAAGATTTGCTGGATTATGGAAAAGCACATTAAGTATGTCTGAGGAAAGGAATGCTATGGTTGAAAATTATCTAAGATTGCAACCAGTGAAACTTAGGAAGATCGTTAAAGCATAAGTCCGTAAGAAGGTAGAGTATATGTATAACCACTAACGAATTTTCTCCCTCCTTATCGCAGGCCTTAGCGATGTAACTGGACGCAGTCTGTTTGGCAGTAGCAAGTTCCGGAGTTCGAGTTCACGCGAAAATACTGCTGATTTTTTTCAAATCCGAAATATACCTATTGACTTTTTAAATGTTATTTTGATTTTTTTACTCCTTTTATAAAACGTAAATTCGTACTTTTTTAAGGAATAATTTTGGAATAGGAGCAAATAATTTACGTTCAGAAACATTCAGTTTATTGATAAGAAAAGATATCCTGAAAATAACTAGGAATCTATAATTTACTAATATTTTGTATAAATTTATCTTAATAGTAGTTAGAATGAAAAAATGCAAGGACCATTAATGAAAAATATTAATTGTTAAATAAAGTTATATTTCTTCTTAAATTTCAAATATTGTACATTACCAATCATAAAGATGGTCTAATGCAGGATTTCTTCGATGGAAGTTTCGAGAATATTAACGAGCCGTAAGAAACACAAACGTATAGTTGCAGAAATAATATTCAAGTAGAATATCAAATGCGATTGCACAGAAGTTTTGAAAAGTCATCCGAAACCTAGCTCTTACTTCTATTTTTCTCGCAAATCTCTGGAATAGCTTTACAGCTTCAGATACTGGTAGAGAATAGAAGGAAACAGCAGTATTCTAAAAAAAAGTGTATTATGTATAAATGAGTCATTACGTCTGGGAGCTGGTAAAATGATATTTAAATTCCTTATGGCAACAAAAAATAAGCTGTCTCGCTCATTATTTGAAACACATGTTCTTCTTCTCCCACTTCTCGTGACTAGTGCTTAGAGCTTCTGTTCTAATAATTTTCATTGTATTCCTGGACTTTGTAATATGCTTATAACTGTATTAGCTGACTCTATATCTATACTATGCCTGTTGTAATATGCGTATTAAAACAGGCATTTGAGCTGCAATTGCAGTTCTGAAAGTCTGCAAACAATAGAGGAGAAAAATTTACTTTTAAAATGATATTTTTATTCTAATTAGTGACATAAGTCACAATGCTAAAATTTCAATCAGCTTATTTTATAACTCGTGGGTTAAATAAAAAAATATAAGAAAGGTTCCTATAAGATTTAATTCATTCTGAAAAATTAATTCGTTATGAAAGAGCATCATATCTCACAGCATTACAAAGCATAATGCTAATTAAAAAGACTGTACCTGCTTTAAAATGAAGCATGCAAAAGGAGAAAAGGAATCTTTATGTTACTACTTTGATCTAGCAAAGCCCACATTTCTGCATCTCAACTACCATAAAAATCGCGGTCTGTCTTCAGTACAGGAACATTGTGGTTTTCTATCATAGTGGACTTATCGATTTGTTGCCAAAGATGCCATAGTGAACGCTGCTTGCTGTTACCAAACACTGGAACGCCTAAGAAAGAAGACAAACGACAGTCGACTTCGAGTGCTATCTCGTTTCTTTGTAGGAAAGTTCCAGGTCAGAGACAGTAATATCTAATAATTTTAGTATAAGGAGCAAAAATCCAACAATTGGCTTGGAATGCGCTAGTTAAGTTTCGTGTCTTATTGCCCTGTGATTTCCTCACGTTAATCCAAATGAATGGTGTCTAAGCGAATCAGAGCTTTGCGTCAATTATCAAGGGGGAATTTTAAATCGTGGAGAAGTTTCTAATAGGAACGTATTCATCGGAAAGTTTTTATTTGATTTATTTTTAGATGCTTTGCATGAGTTTCAATGAATTTTGTTAATAGCCTGATTTGTGCTATTTCCTTATTTATGGAAGTTGGCGTGATTCCCTTAAGAGAGAGCTCAATTCATTTTGAACAGTCTGGAGAGCACCACTTTACAGGAGAAATGCAGAAGGATTATTTCACTCATGATATTAAAAATGGATACAAGAATTTTTATTAGTTATGAAAAACATAGTAATAACATCTTGTCAGGACTGAGTGTTCTGTGCGTAGTTTTGGCAAACATCTTAAAGTAACTCCTTAAAGTCCTTAAGTCCTGATCTGGAACAGGGAGCTGAAATCAGCTATGTTCTGGTGTAGATACTATGATATACGTGGTATAATAACTGCGCTTGGAAGTGGTTTAAAATCCTCTTTTATTAAATCAATATTATTTACAAATCACTTTCCAACTCGGGAGGGATACAGAAAGTAAAAGACCACACTTGGGTCTAAATGAACATCAGATAAATTTAAACTAAAACTAAATAGAAATTTAATTGATCTTTGCTCACAGAGCTCTTCGCGGAGTTGGCCTCTAACTAAATGGTGCGTAGCAAGAATTACTAATACAACGCACTTGGATTTATTTCAATAAGCAATCACGTAGCAAGCACTATGGCTTAGAATTTATCTTCTAGCTGGTCAGGTGAACGTCGAACAGAATGACCGTGATCTGAGACTAAAAGCTCTCTCACACTGAGAGGTTTCTACCTCTGGTTTAAATAGTACTTGGCTCTACTTCAAATTAGCATACGCTGAAAACGCGCGCTCCTTCTGACGGGAAGTTGAAACAGAGAAGAGATAGAAAGATTTAAATTAAAATAAAACTTGGTTAGTTTAACTAAAACCTTACAATCTTAGTACCATCATAGATTAAATGGGAAGCTGATCCTCTATGGGGGTTTAAAAGCATAGCAATACAAGTTACTTTTAAAAAATATTTTTAAAATATGGCTCAAAGCGTTTGAGCTGTTTTCTATATGGTAAAAATGAATACATATTAAAGAGTTACATTTGAATTACGTTTTTTAAAAAATTTTTTTATTTTGTTTGAAATGAAATTGGGATTAAAAAATTCTTATTTATTACATTAGGCGAATAAGTTAGGACCAGTAATTTTGTGTTTAGCTAGAGAGCTCTTATATATAAATACGGAAAAAAAAACTAACATTAAATAACACGTAGAAGAACGAGCAAGCTTCTGCGAGATCAGGTGATTATTTTCGAAGATAAATAAATCACATTTGAAAATAAATGATGCCATAAACAATAATTTCTGAGAAAATTCTTATGTAAACGACGGCCTATTGTTTTACTACGAACACCATTCTGATAGGAGGATTTATTTTGTTTCCTGGAGACTTCTTTGTAACAAAAATGCATTGACTTGCATGCGTGTCAATACATGCATGTCAGGTCAATATTGACTTCCACGCATGTTCAGTAGTTCCTTTATATTCTCAAAGAGGCAGTCAATTTTAGTGATTTTTGTTTTAAAGAGATTGTCTCCAACTCGGAGACGCTCACTTTGTATAATTCTATTACATAGCAAAATTTATATTTTCAATTAACCCCCAAATTTGCACTCTAAACTCTTAGCACAAGAGTTGCGAAGGAATGTTTCTTTAAAAATGGTTTTTTCCGTCAGATTTATAGTAATAAGATGTTTTGTTTTCATATCATGGTGCTTTAAAATTTCCATCATTCATAATGAAGGAATTTGAATATACATCGAATACTTTTCGAAAAGTTTTTATTTCTGAGAATTATCTACAGTCATAAAAATTATATGTAAATAATAATTACAAATAAAGAATAACTAAACGCTTGAAATTCGCAGAATCATTCAGTGGTTTTATCATCTGGGCTTGCTTTCAGGTTAGGCCGTTTAACTGCAAGGTAATGATACCTTTTATATAGGAAACGGTTGTATTTTCCCTAGGAAAGTGCTCAAAGAAAGTATCATTTTTGTCGGGTAATTTTTTTTTCAAGTGATTATCTTAACGTGAACTTGTAGAGTTCTTAGCTTGTTTTTTCAAAGCAGGAATCATGACAAAATGTGTAGTGCCCTCGTTGGAATTCGAACTCATCGGACCTTCCGACTGATAACCGCACGTGCTTCTAGTCACACCACGAAAGCAGCCAGGAAAGGGGGAAGGAAATACCTTACAAAATTTTCTAAACTCAGTGACTCTAACTAGATATTAATACTTAGAATAACTGAGTTTAGAATATTTACTGGATTTGACATGCTGCTCAATTATGCCAATAGGTTTTGTTTAAATATTTCAGGACTTACTTGCCACAGAAGCCCAATGTTCTCTCTGTGAAATATTTTAGAAAACTTCTTTACAATATGCGAACTTTGCCCATATTATAATGATCGCATAGCTTGACAAATAATCTTCAACAGATTATTCGACTAAATTACTGAATCTAGTTTACATTTTCACTTTTGAATCTTAAAATGTTGTAAAAATACGGTAAATCTTCTCCCTGTTTATGCAATGAAAGGCGAGACGAAAGAGATTCTTGTCTAAGAGAAATATTCAAGAATCTTTACTTAATGAATTGGCAAACATATAATTTAATTCATTCTGCCGCTAGAGTTCTTGCAGATAATTGATTACTTCCAGATACTATTTTGCTATTATGCATTGAGAAGGTAAATTAATTATTTAATTATATACATGAGAGGAAAATGCATAGCTTTAATTTATCGGAAAAGCAGCTGGTTATCATACCAAGCATAAGGAATATTTCAGCTGCGGGTTACCTGAAATTGATAACACAATTCCGGATGAGTTCTTTATAACTGATAATTGGCAGTTATAAAAATAGATAGATCTTCTCAAGATTTTGAACTAAGTATTGCTAATTATGATTCGCAGTAAAAGCCAATAAAGAACAACAATTGAGATACTGCAGTATAAATGAGTTTAGAACATTAAAATGTCGTGACTTGTTAGCAGCTTAAACGTAATAATCACAAATAGCTATAAACAAATGTTAGTTTCATAAAAGTCTATTCCTCTTTCATTCTCTCATGATTCACTGTCAGCGGAAACAAGGATTCACATTGTAATCTTGGATAAAAATTGTTTTGATTAGGTCTGAGCTGTTTTACTCAAGACCCTTAATTTAAAAATATCTGATGTGTCTCCATATGACTTTCTTGTCTGGTCTATTGGTTTAGAGACTCTACTTTTTTGCTACATTTCATTTAAACTTATTTCCTCGAATTTCGTTAGAGGTATACACTGAAAAGCCAAAACATCACGATCACCTACTCAATAACTCGTTGCGCATACTTTGACCAGTATAACAACTGCAACTCTCCTTGCCATGGATGACACAAATTTTTAGTAGATAACTGATGAGAGGTTGTCTAAGCAGTGGTCATGCAAAGTCGAGATATGCAGACATGGTGATGTTTGAGTTCTAAGCTGTCGCTCCATGAAATCTCAAATGTGCTTTATCGAATCAAGGTCCGTCGAGTAGGTGGCAAGGATATTAACTGGAATTAATTCCTTATGCTCTTCTTTCATGGTCTGGTCTACTGAAACTAAGAATCCCAGGGCCACTTATCAGAACATCCCAAAGCATAATGCCACCACCACCAATCTGTATATGATCTGCTGCAGGGGGGACAACTGTTCGCCTGGATGACGCTGACATGAAGAATGAGAAAATCTGATTCATCCGACCAGGTTATTGTCTTCCACTTATTCATGGTCCAGTTTCGATGTCATCGGGCCCATTCTAGGCCTAATTGACAATGGCGATTGGTTAGCAGAAGCACACAAGTGGGAAGTATGCTGCGAAGTCCCATATCCAATAGCGTCCTCTAAATTGTGTGTTTCGAAAGACTTGCATTGACCGCATTGCATTGGGCTATTAGCTGAGCCACTGTCTGGCGCAGATTTTGTTGTGCCACGCGGGAACGTCTTCAATGTCCTTTTTCTTGGATGACGCTTGGATATCCAATACATTGACGTCTACAACTGGTTCCACCGACATTTATGCACTTTGTATAAATACTAACAATAGCACCTCGTGAACAACCTACCAGTCGTGCAGTTTTGGAGATACTCGTTCCGAGTCCTCCGGCCATTACAACCTGCCCTCTATCAAATTCGCTAAGATCAGCAGTTTTTCCCACTACTCGCAAAAGTAAGTGCAAGAATGATTCTTTACTTTTTCCATCAGTAGCTAAATATCATTTTCACTTACTAACGTGCCAGACGAGTTCATTGAAAAATCCAAAAATAGTAAGATTTTGGTTCGTGAGTGTATTTCTGACTCAATCAATTCAGTTTTAGCTCCGAAACAGAAAACATCTTTTTTAAAATTTTAAAATCTAGAAAAAATATAAAACTCCAAATACAGTTAAAAATTACAACTAAAATTAGAGTTTATAAGCGAAAACAAGCAATTCATCCAAAGTGGAGGAAGATAGTTTTTTTTTTTTTTTTTGGTGCAGAGAATTGAAAGTTTACTTTTTGCCCCACTCAGCAAAAAAACACTGAGGTTGAGACACAAATTTACTTAATTCGCAAGTCTACTAAGTGTTCCAATGTAAACAAATGACGGCATCGATAGGCTTAGCACCACTTTGAAATTGTTGATAATTCTACAACTATTGCATGCCGATTATCTAAAGGCATTAAACCCTTAACTGGAACATAAGAACAAGATAGTTCAATCACTTCTCAAAGCAAAAAATTCGTAATTTACCAGAATACAAAAATAAAAATACTGAGCTCACCAAGCCGGGTAACAAAGCGGGTATGAGATGCCTTCATACGTAGGTATGTATGTACGTACGTCTTAGGAAAAGCTTTTCTGAATTCTTTTTAAATCTGTTTACAATCTGTTTTGGGAAAAAAGTGTCCTTTATTCTGTCTACGTACAGATGTCACACAAAAACATCGTTCAGATGGTCTCGAGAGAGGTCAAAATGGATATTTTCGTTGAAATATGACACGAAGTATACGTTGAAATTTTTCGCGATTACAATACCTTTTTTACTTCGTGGAAGGAAGTAAAAAGGTAATAAATGAATTCAAGTATACGTTCAAAAGCAGACATTCTTCCATTTTACTGTTAGGAATATTAAATATATTAAAATATACTTTTTGATTTACCACAATCACTAAATAGGAAATAATTTTTGGTTATATTAGGATTTAATATTTCCTTACTACTGGCGCTCCGATGGGGAATATTTAGCTAAACTTGACTAGAATTAATTTTTAGTCTTTATACTTCAGTATCCTTTTCACTCCTTCGCGTTTTACAGATCTAATCATGAATATGTTGGCTTATTTTTTCTTAGAGGAATTGTCCCATTACAATTTCTTTTACAGCGTGAAATAACAATAATAAGATGCGTCAACTTGAGCTAATTACCAAAGCCTGGAACAATTCTTTCTTAAACCTCATTATAGAGCAACTTTATGATCCTCCAAAGTTACGCGTACATTAGTGTAACATTTTGATTTAAAGGGATAAAAATTAATAAATACTTATATTGATGGCTCTAAAGAATATTACAAATAGATAAGTTTATGGAAAGACTTGACACAAACAATTCTGTATTTCAAGTTGAAATTTCCCCTCCAGTTATTTCAGTTTTGCCATACCAGCTTATTGTAAATGCACGATTTACACGAATTTGACATCAAGCTTATCTGCTATAAAAATAATTTAATAGGATTCCTAGAAATCATTTAGTACATCAAATTGTTAAGCAGTTTTTATAAATTCCTTAGAAATATTAGGTCAGGTCTTTGTGGAGCTCACGTTCACTTTGATGACAATGAATAAATAGACACACTATCAAAAATAAACTCTAAATCTACCTTATTCCCCATATGCATATGTACTATTTCCGGTTGCTTTCCTAAGAAATATTGTCTTCAACTTTAATACAAAAATTAGAAACGGCCATATCTAGGCCCTTGCTAGGCTTCGCCGATTCAATTAATACTTAGGGGCCAACTAGTTAGATTCTGATAGCTTCGGCTATACTTCTTAAGAGCTTTAGTTAAGTTAATTTTAGTTCAATTTATTAGCATTTAAGTTCAAGCCCGAGTGGCGGCTTTATTGTAAAGTTCCAAGTCGGAACTGATTGTAAATATATTGAATAATAAAGGGTTCAAAACCCTTCTCAAGTCTTACGTGTTCTGTTCACACTTAAGCGATTATTCGCTTGTTAAGTGTTCGTGGAGTTCTGAGTAAGAACTTAAGATTTAAAGAGTTGAACCCTACAAATAATTCATCGTGATAGTATTTAGTGGCAATAATTTGAAAACTGATTCGGCCACAAAATTGATATGGATAAAAACAAGGTTTGAGGAAGCTTCATTGTTTACGTTATTCAACTGCTTAATTTATGTACTACTGTATTACACTTGTAAGGTTTTAGTTAAACTAAGAAAGTTTCATTTTAATTTAAATCTTTCTATCTCTTCTCATTTTCAACTTCCCGTTAGAAGAAGCGCGCGTTTTTAGCTTTATGCTAATTTGAAGTGGAGCCAAGTTCTGTTTAAACCAGAGGTAGAAACCTCTCAGTGTGAGAGAGCTTTTAGTCTCAGATCACGATCACTCTATTCGACGTTCGCCTGACCAGCTAGCAGTTAAATTCTAAGCCATAGTGCTTTTTACGTGATTGCTTATTGAAATAAATCCAAGTGCATTAGTATTAGTAAATCTTGCTACGGACCATTTAGTTAGAGGCCAACCTCGCGTATAGCTCTGTGAGCAAAGATTAATTTAATTTCTATTTAGCTTTAGTTTAAATTTATCTGATTGTTCATTTTAGACCCAAGTGAGGTCTTTTACTTTCTGTATCCCTCCCGAGTTGGGAAGTAGTTGTAAATAATTGCGATCTAATAAAAGAGGATTTTAAATCCCTTTCAAGTGCAGTTCTTCTAACCACTTAATCACAGTATCTACCACCAGAACATAGCTGCATTCAGCTCCCTGTTCCAGATCAGGACTTAAGAAGTTCACGAAGATGTTTGCCAAGAATATGCACCGAACACTCAGTCCTGACACACTCCATATTTTTTTTTCTGTAATAAAATAATCAACGCTGTTCCTTATATCATTTTTATAGTCTTTAACAAAACGCCTGGATTTGCAGATTCAATTAGGAACTGAGGAAAGTTATACATTATTTTTACATATGTTTGCGTTGAATTTTATTTAATTTATACTTGACGATATTTGCTGATGATACTAATTATATGCGTACTCACATTGCTAAAATTCTACATTTCTATACTATTAAAGATTCAAACTAAAGCAGTTTTAATGTATACTTGAATTATCCATATATTTCACAAATGTTTTTCGATGTGTTTTGTGTGCTACATAAGTTATTTGAACACATTGCATGTATTATCTGTTTCACATATATGCAGTGCTTGGACTAGCGCTTATATTTTTATTGTATCGTTTTAATATAGTTGCGCGAGTACACGTTCGTAATAGATCGAATGCGTAATCCGATAATAGGTTCATTAAATTTATTTTTGTCAAAAGAAATATTTCAGAACTCTAGAATTTTCCACAGAAATATTTGTACAAACTGTATCACGCAGTATAATTAGTAGTTACCCTTCAAACTATTGTTATATATTAAGTTACTTTGAAAAATTTTAAGACGCCGTAAATAATTGTTACTATAATTCAAGAACATAGCTAGAACGTGTCAGGTGTAAAATAATAATATACTGAGCTTGGTGTGAGGGTAGACACAGATGTACGTCGGAATAAAGGAACCTAATAAAACGCAACAAAGTATTCATTCACTAAAAATGCGTTCTGATAAGACTAGCAAAAACCCATTCTAATAATTAAAGTATTTCCAGTATTCTAAATATTAAAAATTGAAACAAACAAAGTATGTTAAAGAAACATCTAACGCTTATTGTGAGTAACAAATTAGTTGAGCATAGTTACATTTTTTTTTGTTTGTTAAACAGATGGTGGTGTGTCAACATCTAGTACTGTAGAAATAGCAAAATAACATATCTTTAAATTAATTTATTATACATCATCAACGGGGGCCACCAAAAACTTGAACTTTAAGTCATTATAACTTCTAAATACGGAGCGGATGGGTTAACTTTCCCTCCCGCTTGGTTACTGGTGCATTCCGCAAATCTGTAAAAATAAAAGAAAGAGGTAAGTATAATTAAGTGTACAAAAGTAGAGGAATGACCGAACGAGGGCAGGCTCTCCTTCCAGTTTAGGAAGCTCAGGACGATCCGCCGGTTGCTTCCATCTGGGGGGGGGGTTTCTCCGCTTAAAAAATCTACAAGCCATTTTTCCAGTCCGAAGTATTTCTGAGATCTCCCTCGATGTTACTTCAAAGACTCCTGTTTCTCCGCAGCTATGTCAAAGAACCTCTATGTAAAGAAGGAAAGGCTCCATAGACGTAATGTAAACCACTTTGTCTGCAACGCCGCTACAAAGAAAAGGGAACATTCGCCAAGGGATTTGGCGACGGAATCTGTTGGGGAGAATTTCCCCTCTGTGATGTGTCGGTTCTTTGGTACCTAGCCGACATTTTTCCCCTCCGCGACGTGTATAGGAAATTGAGTAACACGGGTTAAGATGAATCGTTCTTTGACTTGTCGCGATAATTTAAACTCGGAAATGATGAAATATTAGGTGAAGTTTCACTTTCACTGGCTGCTGAACTTCCATTGTCCATATCACTACTTGAAACCAAAGAACCTATTCTTTGTTTAAACTCTTGCTAAAAGTAACGGTCGAACCTGTCCAAACCAACTTCGACATTCAGCTTCGAGCTTTGGCGCTTTTTGGCGACAGATATTTCACGCATGCGCAGTTGTTTCCCTTTTCCTTGGAAGGGAGCCACTTCTGCTTCTGCGAAGTTTTCCTTCTTAACAGTACATATTCTTTGGCTATGTGTCGTCTGGGTCTGAATCTCCCGAACAAAGCTGCAGTCTCTTTTTCTTTAGTTGGCGGGCACCTGGTGCTTGGCGATGAGTGGGGAAAGTACAGTCGTCCAATTTCCGCAACCCCTTTCGGTGTGACGGAGAGAATGAAGGTGGGAAAAGGTCTTCGCCGGCTACCAGAAGTAGGCGGACATCTCCGAACTCGAAATAACTCCTCAAGGCTAAGGCTCGAGGTCAAACACCGCTCCGCTGAGACACGAAGTAAACAAAATTCCTCGAGCTAGCCTTGCACACGGTGTTACTCTAACATGGGTAGAAGCCTAATGGCCACAAGTTTCACCCCCCCCGTAAGTAATCCCTCATAGAACCAATGCTACCAAAAAAAATAATTTTCAACAATTACTTTCAACAGAACAAAATAAAATGAAATTAATAAAATTCAAGTGCTGACAAAAGTGAATTAAAACGTAGTAAAAAGTGATAAACTGAAATTAAGCAGCAAAATTACATAATACTATTAAGAACTTTAAACATAACGTAATGCAAAGCGCATCTAAAGAGAAAGCTAATCCGATTTCACGCTGAACTCAGAACAATAACAACAGTAGCCAAAAAAACAAATGAGAGCAGATGCTCTTCCTTCGGCCTTAAGTAGTTTTCACCCAGCTGCGAGATATTTCTAGTACTTTCTGCTTCTGGAAATTATTGGAAAGCAATATAAGGGTGGAATTACAGTTACAGCTAACATAATGTTCAATTGAGTTTACAAATTATAATTCAATTACTTAAACAATTTCAATAGAAACTATCGAGATACCCACTTACTCAATGTCAAATTAATGTGCCCCTGTACTCTTCCTTTTCCGCCATAGCCTTCTCTTAAAAATTTTCTTGCGCTACATTACATAGAAAAATACAATAATTTTAATTATAATTCTAACCTGACTAAGTACAAAATTCGTAACAATATATTGCGCTACAATCATTTTGATTGTGTAGTAGATATTTCTAAGTACTGTAGATACTGTGTTTGGAAGTGTAACAATGGCAGTAAATGTACTATAAGATATTTTATCCTACCTTTCCGCATGCCTTCGTGTTGTAATTGGAAGCAGACTCAACGCGTATTCGAGAGGTTCAGGGTTCGAGTCCCGACGAGAGTATTGCACATTTTTCATAGCCACAGCATCAAAACTCCTAATGAATCTGCAGTACAATAACTGCATGTAAAGTCCTGTTGCCCTGTTAACTTACTTATGTATAATTGTAAGTTATTTTTCCATTTGTAGGGGGGAGGGAAAATTTTACTGTGCTCTGAACAATAAATAAGATACTCTTTAACGTGAAAAATGTAAATTAGATCTAACTACGGTGCAGAAAATTTTCTCGAGTGCAAAATTTTAAAAATATATATAACTTAAAAAATAAAAATTTCATGAGCTATAAAATACGCTTACAATGATATAAATGAACTAAACGCATATCAAATTATATGAAAGCATCGATGCCTCTATCTCATGAAAAATTACCTTATGTAATATATTTGTGTTAGTGGTTGCAAATTCTCCAGACATAAAGGCGCTGCCTTAACGGAAGATTTATTTTGAATAATATTTATGACATAGAGCTTATAAGTTAGAAAGAGTTTTAGTTTAGTGGCTATGGCAACTCTAGAAACTAGTTCAACTTGGAAAAGCGTCAAACAAAAATATCGCCAGCTGAGAACTAGAAGAAAGCCATTCCAACTTAACGATGTAAAATACGAGATCTTAGATTTCTCCTTAAAAGAACTAATTAAGGTTGATCCAATTAGGCACAGAGAGGGCGTTTGCAAAAGTTTTATTTACCCACTTTAAAGTTTTCACGGGAGAATATTTCTTTAAATTTATCCTCGAGATTTCAGAAGAGCTACAGAAGAAAACTTCAGCTATTGTGAAATTCATTTCTTCTTTTAATTCGAAGACATAATAGAAGCAAATAAAATAATGATAAAATTTCTAATTTTAGTACACGACGAAGAATGTATTAAAAGCATTTCTGATCCACCATTTTATATATAAAATGATATCAATCAGAAAATGTTATACTTGTTATATTTGAACTAATAAAAAGTTTTAGAAATGAAAATGCTGCTAACGAACACAAAAATAAGATTAAATTTATATAATTAAATGTGATTTGCTATCTTGCACTCTAACTAAACCACGGACGAAGGGTGTTAAAGGCCCTTTTATTAAACACAAAATATAGAATAGAAGGCGCTTCTGGTGCTTATAAACTTAGACAGCATTTATGCTTATAATTATAATAAGAATTTCATATTTTAAACTAAGTAGAATACGCATAGGTATTTAATGCCAATGTGGCCCTTTTACATGCACCCGCGTGAAAAGAATTATTGGCATGAATAATTAAAGCAGCGTACCTTACGATAAAAGCCAGTAACGTGGCCTTCAACAGGCAGAACACGCTCTATCTAAGCAATCTCAATTCTTCCTTTAAATGCTATTTCTTTCCACCTTACATTTACATTCTGGTAGGGAAATGGAAACAAAGAGGGACAATAAAGATCCAAAACATAAAATAACCTTTTGGTGAAAAATAATAGCAACTTCCATATAAATTTTAAACAGGTATAATTAAATTAATTAATAAAAAAGATATTGAAAAAAGTAATTATAATGCACAACATGCATTCCGTTTTTAATTTAATTTTAAAATTTATTTTAAAAATAATATTAGTTGCTTTATTTTGCAGATTTACCAATAATTTTCCAGTTAATAATTTGGTCATTATTAAGTGTTTTACATTATGTAACAGCCAGTTTAGATCATCATTTCTTAGACGCATTTCAGTTCGAAAGCTCAGTGCTAGATTTGATTAAAACGACGTATTGCTGAACCTCTATGCAAAATTCTAGGCGCCAGCTCTAAATATTTTTACATCACATTAATTAAATTATGCTAAGTTCCAAATAGTTAAATTTACTTTTTGCATTTAATTAACCTTTTAGGTTTTCGACTTACTTTAGGTTTTCGACCAGTTTAGAATTTTTATATTAATCTCAGCTACATGACAGTTTAAAAAGCTCGTTGTCTCAATTCAAGCTAATTTGTAAGCATAGTAATATTAAGTTACTGCTTCAATAAGTGCTTGTTATTTTGGATGCTTTCTCTGAAAATGCCCGATGACTTGGATTGTGAACCTTAAGCGATGAAAACTTAAATTACAGTGTTTGAGATGAGAAAATGCTTTTCAGTGTAGAGCCGAGTGAGTACTTGTAACTGTTTAAAAGCCTTAAACTAAAGACTGAAATTATTTTGCAAGCCAGCCACTGTTAAAGTTTTTAAGTCACTGTAACACTTGTTATACTTTAAATACACTTTTAGTTAATATTTGCTAAATGTGAGTTTTTTTTGTGCTAGAGAAAGTTTACCATGGCAGTTTGCTAGGCTAAGCTAAGTCTTGAATTTAAAGTTAAGCTGACAAGCCTAATTTGATGAGCTTTGCGTTTAGAGCTGAGTATTTCGTTTACAAGTGCATCACATTCAGAATTAAACGTTCTGAATTCGTATTTATATCACTCCAATTGATATTTTTTTGCACGGATTTATTTAATGAGGTTTGTTTCTTTATTTCTTTGCTTGTTCCTTTGTTTTTTTGAATTAAATTTTGAAATTCATTTAAACCACTTCTTGTTTAAGTGCACTTCTATTTATAATAATATTCATTGACTTATGCGGCTGAGGATGAAATCTTATGGTGCCTAATGGAATGGTATTAGATGTTAAGGAACTACCTGGTGCAAAACTTCTTTTCCCAAGTGACTAGATAATTTTTTTCAAACATTTTTTACCATTGACTAGATCCTTCTCTCATTTACCCATCTTATCAGCTTGCCCAGGATGCACCATAAGGAGTAGACTGATAATACACTAACATAAGACTAGAAAACACATGAAAATAAGCAGACCTTATAAGGTATATCTCCCACATTCTTAGCGTGCCTTCGTGGTGTAATGGTCAGCACACTGAGCCGGTATTTCAGAGCTCCGTGGTTCGATTCCCGGCGAAGGAATTGCATATTTTTCATGTCTCCTGCTACTAAATAACCTAATGTCTCTACACTGGCGCTCAAACTAAAAGGGTTGTGGATGATGACTCTCCAATCGACTAGGTCTAAAACACTAGACACCTGAAAATAAGGAGAGTATATAAGGTATATCTCCCACATTCTTAGCGTGCCTTCGTGGTGTAATGGTCAGCACACTGAGCCGGTATTTCAGAGGTCCGTGGTTCGATTCCCGGCGAAGGAATTGCATATTTTTCGTGTCTCCTGCTACTAAATAACCTAATGTCTCTACAACCTTACTATAGATTCGAAATGGCGCCATGCATTTCAGACTAACATACAGCCTACACTGAATATTATAACGTCCAGGGCGATAAAACAATAAAAGAAACCGCATAGACAATGCATATAATATAAAATTGAAGGCATTCGAATCGTATAAATTTCTCTTTAAAAATTTTGATCAAATTCGCAATTGTGAGTAGGGCCAGGATTAAATCTTTAGTTGCGTATGATCAAGAATGTTAGGTTAGCTAACAAGTGCATTTTAATGAATTTAACTAAAATATTATAACATCAATTCATTAACTGGATGCGAAAAGGTACCCTGCAGTTCAGACTAGCATTTAACTTGCCCTAACAAATATATCGTCAAAGACGCTAAGACAATAGAAATAATCTCATAGAAATGAATTATAATAAAAAAGTGATATTCAATTCCCATAAATTTCTCTTTGACAATTTTGATTAAATCCGCAATTGCGAGTACAATCGAGGTTTACCTTTCAGTCGCATATGACCAAGGATACTAGGTTAGCTAAAAACTATCGTTTACATTTTAGTTAATTTAACAAAAAAATCCTTGTAACATTGAAAAATCTTTTTCATGTTTTTGGTTTAAATTTTTTCACTGAATGATGGTCTCTTACATTTTCTTCTCTTTCTTTATTTTTTTAAGGAAGGAATATTAACTTTAACGTTTTATTATATTATTAAATAAGAGAATTTTGTATGATTAATTAAAAATTTCTTAAATAGAGATTTTATTAGTTTCGTTCTTTAGCAAACTTTATATTACGATGTGAAATATCATAATGTGTGGGTTTTCATTTTAATGCTAAAAATGTATTTTGTGATAATTAGTATAGATTTTATATTTATATCGTTTATTCTTTCTTTACGATTATTGCTCCAGGCTTGCCATAAGTACAGATGTTGAAGAAAAATCTTGTTTCTCTTAAAGAAGAAAGGAAACCTCGTAGAGCTTATTACAAGTTTTTATTTGAAGTAAATTGAAATAGCAAAATTGTTCTTCTAGGATATCAAATGAAAATAGATTTCTTTTTCCATTCGCAGTGGAATTGAAACATTTCACTTCTATTCTTCACTCTTTCGGTAATGCATTTCTTTTTCTTGAATCGGAACAGAAAACTGGTTAATCTAGTTTTGTTTCTTTTCTACGATCAATAGAAATTTTTGTTTTAGTTCCAGTGAAGCGAAACAAGAAACCGTTTCCATTTTTGATCGGAAATATTTTACCTTCCCATTTAAGCCAAAATCAGAAGAAATTAGATTTTAGGCTTTGGTTAAATTCACCAATAAAGATTTCAAAATGTAGAAACATTCTAGAAAGAATGCGTTATGTGAATACAGAAAATAATCAAATATAAAAGATTCAAATAAATGAGAGAAATAGCGTGAGAAAGAGAACATGAATTAATAACCAATTAAAGATAAAAACATTAAAAATTAGAACTAAATATTCACTTATGTCAATAATATCTGCCTTCAGCACAGCCATTTGAAAAATAAAATAAAATTTCTCTAATACAAGCTTACGACTATTACAAGAAACTATCCTGCATGATCCTTCTCATAAGAACATAGCTTAGATATTGCGTCATCTCAAGCATTTACCGTGGCCGTAAAAATTAAAGGATAATGACAAAATAAAACATAACTTAATGAAAGATTATTAATAGAAAATTATGCAAAAGCATTTCATAGATTTTACCAAAGCGTTGATCAAGTCTTGCGGAATTTCCCATCACTCTTCTAAAAGTGCACGTTTCAGCTCCGGAACGGTCCGAAGAGGGCTTTGTTGTCCTGAAATTCAATTCTTTAAAGCATCCCACACATGCTCAAAGTGGTCGATTCATTCGAATGGTATCTTTTGATTGCAGGTATTCTGACATCACGCATGCTCGATGACGCAGAGCATTGTCATCTACTAAAAGAAAACTCTGGACCAACAGCAGCCCTAAGCAGTCGAACTTGGGCTTCTAATACCTCGTCCAAATATCTCCGAGCAGTTACAGAACCTTAAAAAATATGCGGCTCATTGCGAGGTCTCCAAATCATAAACCGGCGGTCGCCGGAAAGGGATATTTCACGGGCAAAGGAAGGCAAATTGCTTGTTCCTTCCTCTCTCCAGATCAAAACACGTCTAGAATCACTGTTCGAACACTGTCTAGAATCACATAAAACACCTCTAGAATCAGTTATAGTCACTGTTCAGACTATAACTGAACTCTTCGGTAAAACATACTCGGGGGCAGTTGTCTTGGCTCCATTGAACATGACAATGGCACCAGTTTAAACGGGAGACCGTTTAGAAGCTGAAGTGAGTGGGACACAAGCCATTGGTTTTCGCGCATATATTTCAACCTCGTTAAGCCTGCTTGCAATAGAATTACGGCTAATTCGAGTTCCTGTAGCAGCTCGAATGTCTAAAACTAAGTCTCTTGTAATCGCCTTGAGGGTTCGTCGAGCCGACAATGACATAAAACGATCTTCTAATGTAGTTGTTGCTTTTGGTCTCTCTTGACCAGACTATCTATCAATTGATCCAGTGCTTAAAAAGCCGCTCTAAACTCTTAATATGACACTTTGATAAATATTCAAATCTTAGGCGACCTCCATTTTGTGTTTAAACTCTCTTGATTCTACCATTTATTTGCCACATTTGACCTTCGCTTAAATAATGCCTTTGAGGCATAATTGCTGAATACTTATCACTCTCAGAAACCTTATTCACTTTAAACAGCACCACATACCAGAATTCCAAAACACGCCCATTGAGCATCACGTTATCAATCGCCGAATTTGCAGGGCAATTTTGTGCTCAGTTATATTTAATTAACATAAATTATTACAGCATTGAACATTGGTAGCAAAATTAACTTAGTAAGCATATTTTTTCTCATTATCCTTTAATTTTGAGATGACAAGTGTATATAAGTCATTTAGATTAGCAGCATGGCACTTAAAGTCGCAATGCAGCAGGCGCTTTTCCCTATTGTTAATTTGTCTAATTCGTGTGGGACAATGACCTTTCTCAATACGGAATATGGAAAATGATCTTTTAAAACAAAGCTCCCCCCTAACAAAGAACACATATATGTTTCAAATGGAAATGACTTTGTTAACTCGCGGTTATGTTGATTATACGGTTAACTGACGAAGGTATCGCAAACAGAGCTGTAAAAGAGGGAATGTACTCCTGCGTACTTTGCCATTTCTAGAAATAATTAAATCTGCTTTTTGCTAATCTGAACGTTGATGTTTTAATTGAGATGGGCATGCTTCATATGTGTGTTAAATGGAAATATTAGTCTTTTTCTTTCTTATTTCAAACTCACCAAACTGCCTGAAAATAGCGCAATGGCTTGACGGTGACAGCTACGATGTACTTTGGCGATATTTTCAATTCACTATGCTATCTACTTTACTTCAATTCAATCTAATTCACCATATTTATCGGGGTCTTTAGCGACTATTTGCTGGTTTCTTTAAAACTTAAAAAAAAGTCTAAGGAAAGGTTACACTACCCTGTCATTCATTCACTCAAAGAAACACTGACAGCCGGCCCCTTCTGAAGCTTACTAAGGAAAGCCTCCACCTAGGATAGAAAATAAAAAACTAAACTAATTCTAACCAGTTAAACTTTAACCGAAGCCGTACAAAGATAACTAACCGAGTTAGTCGGTTGTTAAACCTCACCGACGAATATTAACAGGTACGCAAGACTACAGTCGTTCATAGTAAGATAGGCATAAAGTAACGACGTGGCCCGAAGACAAAATCCGCTGTACTAAGAAATTCTGAATTCTTCTGTGGAAGTGACTCAACTCCATAGAATGCATTAAATGCTGATTTTACTTCATTTACATAAAAGGCGATACTGAATTCTCATTCTGGCATAGAGTTAAAGGTGGAAAATAGGGATTTAAGTTAAAGCGTTTCAAAATTCAAAATAGCTATTATAAAATTAAAATAATCTATATAACGTATTTTAAAATAAATGGACTTACAATCCATCTTTTTTATTTCTCGAAGACGATAGACGAT
>KK118419.1:1410153-1424825 GCA_000611955.2 Stegodyphus mimosarum
ATTTATGAAATTGGGGGATGTTTTAGTGGCCACTGTTGTGGGGGTGACAGTCAGGTTACCCTGAGTTGAATGGCTTCAGGTAGCGTGTCTGACTCCTTATAATGATTACGTAATGTTGAGATGTTACGTAATTCTTACTGCATTTGAAACTCAAAACACATTTAACACAAATACAAAAAGCTCTTTACACGTACATATATATATATATATATATATATATATATGTATAGGTAGCATAGATAGATATTTAAATGAATTATAATCTTCGTAGTGTGAGGTGTCTCCTACGAAGATCTCTCTAGTCGAAAGTTCTGGAGCCTTCTTCTGATGTTACTCCGATGGCGAAAATCTTCAGACTGAATTAGCCACGCCTCCTTAATTTTACAGTAGCATTTTACATCCTCTGATTCGTTATATCTGGAACGATATCAGAAGAAAAATCAGATCATTGGTTCGTCACCTCTCCTGAAATCGAGAGGCTTTGACGACAGACACGGTACAGAACGTTGAAATCTCCTCACACTAGTTACGAAGCTATGTCTCTGCGACGTGGAACACATGTCGTGCGACACGTCGTAAAGGCTGGGAGCAGTGAATTGCAGGGACCACACACACGATTTACGTATCTCTGTGTGGTCCGCCGCAAAATAAACATCGGTTCATAAAAGATGAAAAAGAAATGCAAGTCATCTTATAACAGGAATTTTTTCTGAACTGTTTTGTGCAAATATATCTCTCGCAGCTAAATTAGAGAAGAAGAGACGTGTTTTCAAGAGCTGAGCCAAACTTTATATGCCTTATTTTAATATTATTTCTCTGATAAAAACCAAGTTTTCATTCAGATGCTTAAGTTTAATAACAGAACATTCTTTCTCTTCTTATCTATTGTGTTCTGATCGAAATATGTATCGTTAGAAAGAACATTATTACAGCTGTCTCCTTAGTCGCAGACTCAAATACAAAAGAGAGAAATATCGACGAGAAGAAAGGAATTGCCTGAAGAAAAATAAACATGGCTCGAGATAAATTTGGTTTTCACAAATTAAATAACCTGAATCTTGCTCTTTCTGAAGAAAAGCAATTCATGACTTCCGAAAAGCAGACTTTTCTTCCTTACTTCAGAACTTAAAGAAGAGATACATTTAAATTGATATTTAATCTTTGAATTTCAGTACAATATGCTTTTCTTCGATCAAAACCGTGAACAGTAGATAAAAGGAACAAACAGTTTTTTACTTGTTCAAGAGTTATCATTTGTTTACTTTGAACAAACTTTTCGTTTACAGTTCACAAAACGTACGAGTTTTTTGATTTTATGCAGGGAATATCAAAGTAATATTTTTATAATTTTAAAAATGTTTGATTGCTGATATCTGCCCTATTTTTATTGTTACTTATACAAAAGTAACTACAACAGTAAATGTGCGAAATATAATTCACTGACACGTATATATGTTTATTAAATAATAAACTTTCCAAAAGTGATGAAAATATTTTTTTTAAAAATGAATTTGAATAATAAAAATTTGCAAAAAATATAAACGACGATTAAAATGTTACATTAATTACCAACCAGCTTTAATTTGTGTCTGTTCTGCATTCATAACTAAACACAAAATATAAACAAATGAATATAAAAATTGGTATAAATTAAAATAATAAAACGTTCAAATGTAACTGGGTTGAGACAAATGTAGAAAAATAAGCAAAAAAGAGCTTTAATATAAAATTTAAACATTAATTGCTAAAAATAAAACATTTTAGTTTATATTCAAATTTAGTTAACATCCCCATATCTCATATAAAAGTAATTTAAAATAACATCTCAGGAGAGCTAATATATAACTTATAAATACTTATTATCACAATAATGATGACAATAATAATAAATAAAAAATAGAAGATGAAAATAAAGTTAAAAATGATAAAATAAAAATCTTAAATGTTTCAAATTTTAACTATCACCCGAAAGGTTTTAAGGTTTTACGCTCTTGCTGAGCTTGCAGTCTAACAGTCTACTCTTTCACTCACTCCTGCTAATCCTTAATGTTTTCTTTGACTTTTTATCTTCATTATTAAACATTGTTTTCTTCGTATGTGCGACATATACAATTCAACAGCAAAATTACAAAACTTTAAAAAAGCATTGCAGAATACGTTTAGAATTCTCGATGCTGCGTTAAGTGTCGTATACATTTTTCTATTTTTTCAGGCTTTTTTTTATATATATAATGATTTTAATGAGTCCATTTAATGAAATTTCATAAAGGCGTTGAATATTTCTAATTAGACATAACATGATTTTAATATATGTTAATTTATATTAATCACATTAAAAGGTGAAAAACCTATTCTTAAGAATTGTTTTTATTGCTTTTAAATAGCTCAGTTTATTAATCAATAGCCCATTTTATTGCAACCAGCTATTTTTAGTTTTCTTTTCTTTCCTTCTTGATTTCAATTTTCTGCCGGAACGTAATTTTTTTAATGACATAGTATGCAAATTCTAAACGTGTTTAAGAAGCAGTATTTAAGCTGCGTTTCAAAAGGATAATTTCGCATTTAGTTCCGTTGTTTATGCCGTGAGTTTAAATAGGTATCTAGGTTTTGGATACTAAATTAATGAGCAACAATCCAGCTTAATTTCTGTAATTCTTTTAGCTTGCATAAATTCTGTAAGTTATCATTATCTCTCATAAAACACTTGGATTTTACAGCATGATAGTAAAATAATTTTAGAAATTTATACTACTTTTCAACTTTCATTTTAAATGCAAAGAGCTTAGGTTTGCCTTTTAAAAAATAAATAAAAAAATCTGCCCTATCCTCTCCAGGATTCAAACTACATCTTCCAAATCGGAAATATTATTCAATTATCTCATGAGAGCATGCTGCGGGAATAGTGAAAATTTCTTGTACGATCATTTAATGTTATGTGTTCCCTCACATGTTGTTTATATCAAAAATTTTCGCACTTCCATTTTAATATTTTGATGACATGTTCTACTATATTCAGTTTGCTGTTAGTAGTGGAATAGGAAAAAATGAGAAAAACAAATTTTAAAAAGCTAATAACAAAAAATACTAAAAGTGAAGAGCAGCATAATTGAACAACAGTATTTCAAAAGTTAAATATAAAATTTTCTAGAGAATTTCAGAACCAATATTCCAAATATTCAACTTCTGTTTCAATTTTAAAAACAAGTCTATTTCATTCTGAGTGATCAGAGTTTTTCTTTCCCTCTTGCAAATGATTCAGATCAAATCCTTAATTGACACAATCAAAATGACACAATAATTTTCAAAGTCTACGTATTAATATAACGTCTACCTATTAATATTCACTAAGTTCAAGATATGTTTTTGCACGTTCTTTACTACCAAAAAAACATTTTATAAAGAGGAATTATACTTTCATAAGCAAGCACAACGTTAGCAAGAATAAACGATTTAAGATTTTCATACTCCACAAATGAGTAGCACACGCCATATAAAATATTTCTTAGTAAAATGAGCGAGTAAAAATTCACAAACTGTCATGGCATAATATGGTTTCGTTCTTGATACACTTCTTGGGCAGCTGCATAAATTTAAAAAATTGGGAAAGGTGTCTCTCCCCCCTTCTTGTGAGTTCAGAAAAAGGCCTATGAATACTTTCATAAATATTAAGAGATAGCAGTCAGTCTTGACGCTTTGCAGAAAAGCTCTCTCTTTTTACTTGTGAAAAGGTTTCCGTGCGATAAAGGTTTAGTAAATGACAAAACACTGTGTCGTTGGAAGTATTTCTTTTCGTTGGTATATGTGATATATAGAACATTTCTAACATAAAACAAAATTTTTCAGCTTTAAACGTAATAACTGTATCTAATTTATATATAACTATCCATCTATCTATCTATCTGCATAAATATGCAAGATAAAAAATATATGTAAATATAAATTATAATTTAAATTAACAATAGGCCCTTAATTCAAAATTTTAATTTAGTATCTCCCCTCTCTGTTCTAAAAATAGTAATCCTTTTCTTTACTGCGTCATTTCGAGAGTAATCCATGTCATGATTCTTACATAAGGCTAGTGATGCAAATGGAAGTAAACCTCAAACTGCAATAATAATTTTATAGCAGTATTAATTATCTAGCCAAATGCACTGAATTAAAGTCACTTGCTTTCTACACTTCGGCCTAGTTCGGCTGCTGTTTGCTGTCGTACTGCAAAGCTATCAAAAATGTAAAAGTTTTTGAAGTCGGTACGAATACAAACAAGTTGCACACTACTCATGCCTATTTCAAAACCTTTACATGTTTGATATTTTGCAGTAAGAGGAAAGCAGCAAGCAACAGTCCAATTAGACCAAAATGTAGAAAACAGGCTACTTCTGTTGACGATGAAACCAATTCAGAATGAATTAGTTTCCGTTCTCAAAGCGTTTGATTGGATACGTAATACTGCTGTAAAATTATTATTAGCTGTTTGAGTTCCATTATTCGTTATCTAGAGTTTCAATGCAGGAAAAGATTATTGCTTTTAAAATAGAGCACTAAAATACCGAATTAAAACTAAGCATTAAGGATCTATTGCTAATTTAAACCATAACTTATATTTTCATATTTTTATCTTTCCACACACACACACACACACACACACACACACACACACACACACACACATATATATATATATATATATATATATATCTGTGTGTATGTGTTTCTAAAATATAAATATATGTAAACCTAATTTAAATTTTCAATAGCTCCTTAATTCTTTACCTTAATTTGGACTTTTCTTTTTTCTACTGCCCCATCCTTCTGCTCCAAACATACGCGCTGGAGAAGAGACGAAAGCCTTCCTTGATCCTCATATCATCCCAGCATCTTCGTTGATGGTAAAATCTGCTACTGGTGCTAGCCTCCAGTCCGTTTGTTGGATATTTTGACCACCTGCTATTACTTTACTGAAGTCTTGATGTCCATGCCTGTGATATACCTGCAAGGATACGAAGGCTATTTATTTAGAAAGCATGTCTGCGTGTAAAGATTTCGCGCTACACACGGAAAAACAATGAACCACATTGAGTCAGTTTGTTCGACGTATAGGAGAGGTCAAAATTTCTTCTGAAATCCTTACTGAAGAGAACTGTGGCATCTGTTAGGTTATTGATGAGCCTCAGGTGAATAAAAACTCGAAAATGAAATCTCAAATTAAATTTAATTCAGCGCTCCTGATGCTATGAATTTTGTAAGAGATTCATGGAATGAAGTGAGATCAAATGATGTATATAATTGCTTTTAAACCTGAAACTGAATGCAAGTTTCATACCGTCCTAGTAATTTGTTAAGGCGTTTGCCGTTAAAAGATATGACGAAATTTCATGGACGTCACGATTTTATTATTTAGGACATGGACTTGTGAATTTTCGCAACGAACGCATCATTATAAGCAAACAGTAGATTCTTTCTTGAATATAAGTACATACAATAAAACATGTTCTGGAATACCTTCTCTGGGTTAAGACTACATGGCAAAATCCTAATAAAGCATAAAATAGCAATAGAATTTAGTGCTTTCCAGAATATATTGATTTTGTTATTTCTCCCTTGAAGTTTGATGCGGTCCTCTTGTAGGACTTGTGCATGATTTAGGAATAGCTAAAACAGCATATTTCTCTGTAGATGTTTAAAGCTTCAAATTGTGGCAGAGGTTTTCAGATAGGGTTCAGACTAAGAAATATGTTTTTCTAATTTGTCTCGATTTTTTCTTTTACTAGGAGAGCGACATCATCGGCAAAGGCTAACGTGGTGGTGTAATCTGTACAAATAGCTTCCCGTACTGAGCACAAAGTAAGATTCTACAGGAGAGGGCCAGGGCTGTAATCCTGTTGTCAACCTCCTTCTTCCACGTAAATGGTTATGTCTCTGTTATGAGGGATGATCTGTGATCTTCTTCTTCACTCTTGAAGCTGTTTGGTTATCCGAGCAGAAAGTTGTTGTTCTCAGAGGGATTTTAGAATTTTTATAAAATGATCAATGTGCGTTTCGGTATCTTCCAGGTTACTGCATTTTTTAAGTTTATTTTGAGTGACGTTATTTTCAAATAAAGACATATTTCGCTGCTTGGTAACTTAGAGTATTTCGCTGCTTAGAACTTGTAGTAGTTATGGAATGCACATTGAAATGAATGTATTTATGATCTGAGGAGCTCTCATCTATACCTGCCCATTCTGGAATAAGATGTGCAATGCTATTGGTTGACTGGTTGATAGCGATAAATCTGGCCAGCCTTTGATGTAAGAATTTTCAAACGTTGGAGGTGAATTCGGAGTGTCGTGGAGATGTAGCTTGCTTATAGCAATAAAGTCTTCAAGCTCTTGAAATTTAGGAATGGTGTTAGTGTAGCCCCATAAAACATTACTTTAAAGTCACCGAAAATCTTTTGTAAATTTGTGGAGCATTTTGTAATGATATTATTAATTCAGTTGTAGTGTTTTTGATGCTATCTGCAGGAGAAAAATGTGCGAAGCTGATGATGAGGTTGTATCAGCCGAATTGCAACTTGATCACTTTCTGTGTTTATAATGGTGGGGACCCAGGTAGGATTTGAAATATCATTGCTGCTCTGGGGACTTGTTCCTAGTTTTAAACTATAGAATGATATGTATTCCAAACAACTAGAAAACTGACAACACGTCCGTCTCGACATTAGAGGTCTTTTATTAGGATAAAGTCAATATTGTTCTCGATTGCATGTTGAACAGCTTGTGAGTTTGTTGCCTCAGACCTCTGAAGATCTGAACATTCGCTAAACGGTAATTTGGCTCGGACTCAAGTCTCTGCAAAAAATTGGCTGCATGGGAGATTTCGTAATTTTCAGCATATGTAACATGAATACCAGCCAGATTTTCTTGATACTTCCTTTGCAAAAGCATCTTTCCCCTTAAGACGCTCCTGAATGCTTTGGCATATTTTAAAGAAACTTATCTGAATCCTTTCCTAATTTAAGGTATAATATTGGAATGATATTCAATGTGTTGAAAAGAAATCACTCACACACTTCACACAGGTTAGCCCACAAACTGAGTGCCAGAGAGTGTATCATACCCAATACTAATGTAATTATTGATTATGTCTGACCACCACCTTTTGAAAAATGGGTGAAAGCTTTAACATTTTAATTTTGAGTTGATTCTTGAAGAACGTGATTTAGTGCAAAAAAACGTATACTATATTTCATTATATATTTCTTGAATTCGGAATCTACCGGTTATTTAAATAGTAAAAGACTCTTGCGTCACTCAGAACTTTGTTTCACTGTCTTCCTCGAAACCAAAACATATCATACTAATACCCTCAAAGCTAGCTCCAACGGATATATTGCATTTGAAATGGAAATTTACGAAAGCAAGCACACTGACTATTTCAAATTAATAATTCAAGAATTATAATAGAGTAGTAACTGAAAGCTCGAGATACTTTGTTTAAAAGAATAAAATATTTCAAAATCTCTTGAAAAATTATCTTAAATTGTCAAAACTACAGTTTTAAGTTACATTTCGATACGTGTGGGCACCTGAACTGACACTTAAGCATAACTAAATACGATCTTAAATTTCGGTTTCATCATCTTAAAATGTAATCACGAACTACCATTTTCACTGTAACGAGTAGATAATTCTTAGAGATGAGTTGAACATTTATAAAGGATTATATCATTACTACGAGCGTAAATGGTTAGCACATACAGGAAGCAAGACGTAACAAAGATACAAAGTGGTATAACAAAGAGAAATAAAGTGCAATACATTTCGGCGCGTAAGACACACTTTCAATATGAACATAAGATCAAAATTTACGGATGCGCGTTATACGCGGGGTATGAAATGACAGTGTACAAAAATGATTAAAAATAAGGAATGAGCATAAAAAATTAGATTTCTATATGTATCTAAATGTTGTTTATTTAAAAGAAATGACATACCTTATGAAATTAAAAATTTTCATTTTAGGATAATATGAAATGTTCGTCATCTTCGTCTTCCGTTATATTTTCAGGCACATCATCGAACTCTGCTTCGTCTTCGTATTATTGTTACTCTGACCCATAAATAAATCATCATCATCATCCTCTCCATTTTTCGCCAATACCAAACACCTTTACTGCAGCACGATTTCCATTTTCTTTTGCAAAATGAATGGCTTTGGGTTTGAACCCAGCATTGCGTTTCTTTCATTTAGCGGAGCCATGTTTACTATTAAAAGGAACACTAGATCAATTGTATTTCAACTAAAGCAAATGAAATTTACCATTATTACTTACTTCAAATCACTACAGAAAGGGAAAACATCTCACCCCTAATTCCATGAATTCATTCAGGTTCTAAGATCACTCTTACTCCAAATTATATCCCCATTTTCTCGAATCCCTATAATAGCATATTTTGGACAGATGCATTGAATACAATCCCCCCTCTTTGCAAGAATATTTACTCCTTCAAGAATTTAACACACACACATTGTTCCCCTTATAGCTTTTCAATTCGGTATACCATTGTTCGAAATCTTCGAATAAGGGATGCACATGTATCCTTTAGGTTTCTTCATAAAGACCTGGTTGCGCGTTATCGACGAGTATACCTAAAATGCTTTAAAATGTAGCTTGAAACTATAGATGCGCGTTATAAGCCGGAAAATACGGCAAATTAATTTCAGTTTAGAGAAGTTACAAACATAGCCTTTTCATAAATTCCTATAAGACGTTAAAGAGAAAAAGATCTAATTTTTTTCCGCAATTGTAGAATTGCGATATTTTTTAAACTACTAGAGCAGACATTATTCGGAATCAACGGACTGAAAGAAATGCATATAAATGATCTATTCAAAATGCAAATCATGTAACAAAAATTTTATATCTTGCAGATGAACAGGAAAAAATTTCAAATGAAAGGAAATTTGAAATGAAAAGGACAGAAGCACATATTAGAAAGACAGTGAAAGAACGTATGCATACATCGATGCAAAATTGTCATCACAAAATAGCAATTACTTATGAGTATATTCATGAAAAAAAATACGAATAGCATTGCACTTAAAAATTGCAAGAATTTGCACATAAAAAGGTATGAATGATTCAAATACCTTAAAAATTTGAATCGCGAAAGAATTTACCAAGCAATTTGAAGTCTATACTTTTTTATAACTTTCTCAAAGTTTTTAATATGCATCTGTTTGTTTTCAGTTTCAAGTAAAATATTTTTCTTTTCGTGATTTCAACGCTTGTATTATTTTTTACTCGTAAACAAGGACACTTGAATAAAAATAATAAATTTGGAAAATAAGAGTCACTGATTTTTCATTTTTATTCACAGGAATAATAGTTACTCGTGTATTGCAAATGTTCTTGTACTGTGGTATTTTCTCTAAGCTCTGTTATTCGTTAATTTATTTTTCATAAGAAGTTTCATTACTTTAAACATATATATAGAGAGAGAGAGAAGGAGAGAGAGAGAGAAATTTCTGTACGTGGTATATATGCATACCTTTTTCTCTTTTCCAAAAATATCCATGCACATCGAGGAGGAAAAAGTATTAGCTTGTCGCCTTTTCGCTTCGTTTTACATAATTTTAAATGAAATAATTTATCTGTTTGCTTCCTTGCGTTGTTGTTACTAAATCTCTTGATCTTAACAAAATCCAAATTGTGTCTTTGAATTCATTAGGGATAAAAAGAGGTAGCGCTTATCGTTGCCAAAGTCCTTGAACACTATATAAAAGGGACACTAATTCGCCAATCTCAATCCATTTACTGGTGGTAAACAGCCCTTCTGCTTTGCTGCAGGCAAGTTTATTATCTTTTGAGCGTCCAGCCGAAGTACGAGTATATCCCCAGCAGTAAAATCTACTGACGGCAAGAACCAGGAGACACTTCATGCACGTATTTATTGGCAGATAATATATTAAAGAATAACTTTGTGTCCACATATCAGGACACAGTAATTTAGCTACTGATAAAAAATAATAAAGAGTAATTTTAAGTAACAGATACACGGAAACATCTTGGATCATCATCCTAACAATCATACTCGTCCACCATATGTAATGAAGTAACTGGCAACGATTCTGTAACATATACCAAAAAAATAGTTTCAAAATCTTTTATCCTACTTTCTCCATAGTCAAGACCTCGAATGGATTTTCGGCTCGATGGTATTTTAAAAGTCAGAAACTCTTATAAATATCCATTCCTTCTCCAGTATTTGAATCCGTTTTGAACAATATAGCAGCCGATCTTGCTAACAATCATATAAATGAAGGATATCTACTTGTTCTTGATTTACGTAGATTTTTGGTTTACGTTCATATAGAAACTATTTTTGCTTTTTCATTTATTATTCTGTATTATTAATAGATGCCGTCAACCATAGGATTTTCTTTCTCATAAATTATGCTTATTCCAAATGTATTATAATGACCACAAAGTCGAATTAATGATAGTAAAAGAACTTCAGTGAAAGAAAATGCTGGTTTTGGGGTTAAATCGAATTAGTACCGCAAAGGCTTTAGCATTCTGGTCAACAGTAAGATAGAGGCCAATAAGTATGCAAAGCCACGTCCGTAAGTGCCTATTTCAACGTTCCCTCTCATAAAGTATTTCCAGAATTGAGGAAGGCTGCTTAGCATAAACTGTCACGTGATGGAGTCAATTTAACACTATTGTTAACACTACTCGTCGCTTTCATGATTTTAACCAAAACTCTCCCTTTCTTTCTCACCCTATTTGCAAATCTCTCTTTTTTTCCAGAAGAAGGGTAAAGAATGGAGTTAAGTGTTCCCCGTGACATTGTAACTTATAATCCCCAGAAAATTGGAACTTTTCACGCAAAATTCTCATCTTCATAAATTGTTGTTTCAGTTCGTCTCTTGACATTACTGCGTGCTTTAACCGCTTTCTTGAGAATCACTAGCATCATCCTTATCTTTATTCTAGACAAGGGTTCTGAAAACTGTGAAATTTCCTTAATTGAGTACACTAATTAACATCTTTTGTCATAGCATTTCTTTTTTCGCCTTCTGAAAAGTGTTTACCTTTGCGATTTTGGCGTCGAAAGTAATTATGGTTATTATGGATACAGGCAGCAGTGCCAAAGAAGATGTTTACTGGCTCTCCTGACACTTCCTTTTCACTTCTTTGACTCTTATTGAGAATGAGGATAATAAAGACCGGTGGCATGTTGTTTTAACTCATAAGAGAAATATGTTTAATAATTTTGCATTCCTTTAAAATTTTTAGTTTTGTACTTTCCCTCTGTTTAATATAATTGCAGTATTTTTAACACCGAAAGTAGCAGATAATCGCATAATGAAATCAAGATGCAGACGTTTAAAAGTATTTTTAATTTTCCATGCTATCGTCTATCTACCTAATTTAATTTCTGTTACATCAAAATACTACATTTTCATAGTTTTTGTTTCCTTAATTATATTTGTTGTATTTATATATAACACTGCATTAAAATATGCAGAATGCAGTGTTTTGTATGTAGGACTGCTTTTTTTATGAAGAATAATGAAACAGACTATGTAAAATTTACTATTAAGTAACATTCATGTAGTGAAAAATTTTTTATATATAGTAAAAATACTTAAATATATTTTAATTTCTTATGTAATTAAAATTATGTTAATTTCTGTAGGTTATGAGAAATATTAATTATAATTATTCTGGTGTACAAGTGATAACCAAAATTTTGAATATTAATTTTATCAGCGATGAACCGCGAATAAGAATGAAGAAATCCAACTACCCAGTATAGGATTAAGACATGTGATTAAGAGTACATCACGTTGTTTCCGCAATAACCCGAATGATAGGGATAAAATATGTGACCTACAGAGGATAGCAAAATAAAGTACTTACCCCAGACGTTGTGATAGTTGAAGAAGAAAATACAAGTTAATCATCTACAATTCACTCTATTTATTTTTCCTATCAAAAATTTTACTGCTGAACTCACACAAATAAAACAAGAAAATTAAATAATCAGATCATAACTATAGTCCTTCTATAAATACAGAACGTCCACTCGTTTAACGATACACTTTAATATCACAATCCTCTTGCATCGCTTTCTATAAATCACGAAAAAACCGTATCGAAAATATATGTAGAGCAGCAATAAACTTGTCTTGAAATTTCTTCTAATTTTGAAGCTTCTACCAGTGAATTAATTTAGAGCAGTGCACCACGTGGCGATAGACAATGGACGAGTCTTAAATTGCACAATGAGATCGTTCATGATTCTTGCTTAAAAAATATCATTCCATGCTGGATGAATTTTCAGAAACTGCATGTAGAATGAATATATTCAATAAAAAAAACTACAGTTGGCTTTCTATAAATCAGGAAACATATCATCGGACTTTTCAGGAAAGTTAAACGTGCATCAAGAAGCGAGGTGGTAGGTGAAGAGACAGTCGGTGAAAAGACAGTCGGTGAAGAGCCAGGCCGAAGCCCGACCTTCACCCTTGAACTCCCAGCAGCGAAGAGGCAGAAACCTGTCCAACAACTGCCACCAAGGGCTTGGACGAAACGATGACGATTCTTGAAGCGATAGTTTGATGATAGATGCCGGCTTACTAGCACATTCCCTCCGGCCAAAGAAAAAGCACAGATCACCGCATGATCTTCACTGACGCTGAACACTGCATGATAAATTTCACCGAAACACAGTTCATTGCACGATAAATTTTACTGACGCACAACACTCATTACAAGTATGATCTGGTATAATAGTTAAATCAAATGAAAAATAGTCAAAAATTATTTTATCATAATTTCACTGTCTGGGATAAGTGCTACACATATGAAGTACAATCAAAAATTAATAACTAATACATATCATACAAGTTACTCATATAGTTACAGCATACACTTTCATTATAATCTGTAGTCAAGTTACAATTTTCTCTTTGTAAATGGAAATTGTAAGCTAATACCTATTTTTACATTTCATGCATTTTCACTGTTAAACACAGCTCTGCATTAATGATCATTTTTTTGACAAGTTTCTAATTATACAGATTCTATAAATTCTTCTGAATAACATCAATTTGCCCTTGAATTTACTAAATTCATCTAGACCAATTACTCTACAATTTCATTTTCTTGAACACATTAATTTTCTTCTTCCTCTTTTTATTATTGTTATATATATATATATTTTTAATACTCAAACTTGTTTTAGTAGCACAATTTTCATGTCTAGCTCGTTACTTGTAATGATCACTAAGTGTACTGCACACTCTTTTTTTTGTTTCTGTAAATTCCATGACATTAGTCAACCCGGACCAGCCTGCAGCCAACCAAACGTATGAGTGAAGGTGGCCAACCGACACCCAAACAAATCATGAAATCTCAAAAAAATTTTTTTTGTTGGAAATAAATCCAATAAATTCCTAACACTTACAAATGTGTGTATGTCTTCTATTTATTTATTTTTTCTAACTTAGTGAACAAGAAAAACAAGCTCGATGAAATAAATGTTCTTAATTAATCAAATTGAACCTTGGATCAACTCTTTTAAATAATTTGCTACAATGAATTTTTTGAGTTTTGTGGTCCTCGATGTTTTGAATTAAGTAGTTTTTATTTCGAAAAATTTTTATTATTTTGAAAGGTCCAGTGTATTTTGGCTGAAAAGCATGAGGTGGTTGTAAAGCCTTTAAAAATACCTCATCTCCAATATTAAATTTTGGTGGTACTCTGCCTTTAACAACTTTATTTTGAGACTGAAAATATTTTTCTTCGTTTTGTTTCACTAATTCTCTAGTTGCTTTAATGTGTTCTCTCTGACGTAACAAGTATTGTGAAGGATTATCTACCGTTACCGGTTCATTATTTGTATCTAGAGGTGTATTGAGTTCGCGCCCAAAAAATAACTGTGCGGGAGTAAAACCTGTAACAATGTGTTTAGAATTGTTGTAATATAGTTTGAAAAAAGCTAATCTATCTGACCATTCGATTACCTTATTGGATAAAGAAGCTATGCTTTCTTTCATAGTTCGATGAACTCTTTCTATGATTCCATTAGACTGTGGATAATAAATGGAGCTTTTTCTGTGTTCAATATTGAGATCTTTTAGAAATTTTTCAAATTCAGCTGAACAAAAATTTGAAGCATTATCAGATAAAATTACTTTTGGAATACCAAATTTTGAAAAATAAAGATTCATACACCTTATTATTGTAGCAGATGTAATATTTGACAGAGGAATAGCTTCTAAATATCTTGAATAATGATCAATAATAGTTAGAATGAAAAATTTGCCATCATGTGATCTAGGCAATTTACCCACAATGTCAATTGCTAACATTTCTCCAGGTGCTAAATCAGATTTTTTTATATTACTTGTAATTGTTTTACATGACTTTGGTTTATTCTCCAAACACTGTTGACATTTTTCACAAAAGTTTTTTGTATCTAAAAACATGCCCAGACAGAAATACTTTTTCTTAATAAATTCATAAGTTTTACTAGTACCAAAATGCGGAGCATGAGCAATCTCTAAACAAGGTTTTACTAAAGAATTTGGAAGTAGAATTTTATTTTCTAAATGCCTTGTCTTTAAATGATGCGCTCTAGGTCTTAATTTTATCATTACTACACCATTTTTTT
>KK118419.1:1425466-1438190 GCA_000611955.2 Stegodyphus mimosarum
CTCTGTAGGTCACATATTTTATCCCTATCATTCGGGTTATTGCGGAAACAACGTGATGTACTCTTAATCACATGTCTTAATCCTATACTGGGTAGTTGGATTTCTTCATTCTTATTCGCGGTTCATCGCTGATAAAATTAATATTCAAAATTTTGGTTATCACTTGTACACCAGAATAATTATCATTAATATTTCTCATAACCTACAGAAATTAACATAATTTTAATTACATAAGAAATTAAAATATATTTAAGTATTTTTACTATATATAAAAAATTTTTCACTACAATTCACTTGCGTTTTCATTGTTTCATTGTTGTACTTTCATTATTTGTGATATATAAAGTTGTACGTTCAAAATTTTATATTATAACAATTTATTTAAAATATAGAACAAAGTTTCCCATGAAAGGAAAAAGGGAACAAGCTTTTTCGGTATAGATCCCCTGAGATCTATGAAATTTTGAAGAGCTAAATGAAGATCAAGGGGTCTATTGGACGTCGATGACTGAACATGCGCCTGCAATTGATTGGCATAATCAGGATTTCATTGATAAATTAATATCTGTAATTAACTGTTTATTGATACACTCACTTCCAAAAGTTAAGCACGGAGAGGAAAATGCTAATTTCCGGAAACCAATCAGAATTGCAGAGGATGCAATTCGCTGCAGATGGAAGTATGCAAATATGTTAGGTAACAACCAATTGCGCTTTCATGTCAAGAAATATGCAAAAAAGGCAGTCTAATAAGAAGCCAGCTTTATGAAGGGTTACAGAAGTTGATTGTAAGTGCTGATAGAAGGTGTTTAAAACTTTCGTACAATTTGTTTTCAAGACATACGTGTTTCTATGACTTCCAGAAGACGAATGGAAGATTCTGAAGGCTGGCGTGCTGTGGGGCGCATTGAAGAAGGATAGTCGATCACAGATGTTGCTCTTTTCTTCGTTCATCATTCTGTAATTTCACGTTTATGGAAACAATTCCAAACCACAGAGACAGTTGTCCGAAGGCCCGTAGCCGGTCGCCCAAGGGTTAAAATCCCCGCGGAAGCGGAATCGCAGAGTGACCTCCACACGTGTGACATCTATAGTTACAGCCCCCATTGGTAAGGCGATATCTGCAGCTACTGTACGCCGAAGATTACATATGAGTGAACTGTACGCCCGGGTAACTCGAGTTTGTGTTTCTCTATCCGTCCAATCAAGAGGGGCACGATTACAGTGGTGACGGGAACATGTCAATTGGAATGTGTCTGATTGGAGCAATGTCATGTTTACTTGTAGGGTTTAACTCTTTAAATCTTAAGTTCTTACTTAGAACCCCAGGAACACTTTACAAGCGAATAATCGCTTAGGTGTGAACAGAACAGCTGAGACTTGAGAAGGGTTTAAAACCCTTTATTATCCAGTATATTTACAATCAGTTCCTGCTTGGAACTTTACAATAAAGCCACCACTCAAGCTTGAACTCAAATACTAATTATTTGAACTAAAATTAACTTAACTAAAGTTCTTAAATAAATATAGCCGAAGCTATCAGAATCTAACTAGTTGGCCCCTAAGTATTAATTCAAACGTCGAAGCCTAGCAAGGGCCTAGATATGGCCGAGCGTAGTAACAGCTAAGAGAGATGTGGCCAGAAGGCAAACGCGCGCTAGTCAGGAAATCAGACTCTCTCCCTTGAAGTCGGTAAGTCACGACTTAAATAGTGCTCATTCTCATTTGCATTCTCTGCGTTTCTATATTCACATTCTGGAGGGAAATTGTAAGCTGAAATTAGAATAAGATAGGGAAGATACAAAACTTAAAATAACTGTTAGAAAACACATTATAAACCTTACATACTGATGAGTCAAGATTTGCTCTGGAGCCTGATGACAAGCGTATAAGGACATGGCGTGAACAACGAACACGCAATGAGTCCTAAAACATCACCGAACATCACGCATTCCGAGGCAGAAGCATTATGGTGCGGCCAGGGATTTCATTAGGATAGCGCACCGACCTGCACATCTTTAAACGGGGTTCTTTAACTGCTGTCCGGTATCTAGATGAAGTCCTAGAACCCATTGTGAGATTGTACGCTGCCGCAGTTGTCCCTACTTTTGTTTTAATGGACGATAACGCACGTCCCCATAGAGCTGACATCGTCGATGACTATCTGGAGAGTGACGGGATTGCGCGTATGGCGTGGCCAGCACGTTCGCCCGACTTTAATCAAACTGAAAATCTTTGGGATGCTCTCGGCCGTGCTGTATCTTCACGTTTCCCACCTTCAGCCACTCTTATTGAACTGGAAACTGCTCTACAAGAAGAATGGCGATTGCTTAATTCTGAGGTGGTTGACCACCTAATTGAAAGCATGGTCACAAGGTGTAAACTTTGTATACAGATGAGAAGGGATCACATACCTTATTAATGCCCTTTTTCCATTTTATGATGTTTATTTTCGCTTTATACATAATTCTGTTTAAGTCTCCAGTATGTCATTATCTGATAACTTACAAAAATTTAATATTGTTTTCATTTCTGTATATAATTATTGATTTTGGTTTATGCATAAATATATATGCTACTTTCCTGCCGAATCTTGTGTCAATCAAAGCAGTATTTGTTGATTATTTTGCATTTTACATCTTCGTGCTTAACTTTTGGAAGTGAGTGTATAAAGCTACTTACCAAATAATAATGAAGGAATTATATAAGATAAATATCAGAAGAAAACATACAAAAATTAATTAATAGATTTTAAAAATCAATATTTTTTAATATATTAATATTTAGACAACTAAGGGCAACGCAAATGAATAAATAAATAAATAAAGCCGAAGAACACAATTTGTTTCTTCACACCGACGTGCGTTGGCTCTCGAAAAAGTAAGTATTTGCAATATTTTAATGATATTATTGTGAATTATATATATATATAAATAATTTTCGTTAGTATGTTTTATAATGTAACATGAAAATAAGATTACAAGAGCAAGTATATTTAACACTGAGTTTAAAGGAGATCTCGCTAAAATTGGCGAGATTTCATCAAGCTGGGGATTGCCTTGGCGAATAATTTTTATATTTATATTTGAAGAAAAATCGCCAGACGCCGCCAAACTTGGAGACCTTTCCGTGATAAATTGGTACGGTCCTTGTCTAACTCATACTGTAATTGATTTCTATAATGTAGCTGTGTATCCGACTCTTGCATGCGTCTTTAACTTTACATTCCATGCATTCCTTCCAGTAATTTTGAGGAATGGAAGATACTAGAGATTTCTTAGTGGCTGGGGGAAAACTATATAGGTCCGGATAAAGCATCAGATCTCAATGGTTTAGTCAGCTTTGAGTGTGGAGTAATTAACGATCTCCGCGTGAGCTTCGCCTTTTAGATATGCTTTGCATTACGCTGTGTTTAACATTCTTAACAGTTTGAAGCATAATTACTAACTGTACTCTGTGGTACTATGAAAAGCTGCATAAATATTTTTGTGAAAAGTTCGAGAACTGTAAAATGTTTCTTTTGACAATATACACTATCCGATATTGAAAATGCAACACTAAGAAGAAATGGCCTGGTAATTCATGAAAATTTCAGGGTAGACGCACGTCACTGAATTATGCGAATGATGTGAATTGCGCAGCTTTCTAGAGCACGTTGAAGAAGATATAAGGGAACGAACCTGCAGAATGTTCTCAGAGGATGCGTGTAATTGCAGAGAATGCCAGGCAGTCGTCAGCGGAGGGATTGCCAGTAGACAAACGGTTTTACGATGGTCATGAGGATTGGATTGAGAAGGCGAGTTGGTCCACGTGACAAATCTCATCCGAGACAAACCTGGATGCGTCCACAGTGCACCAGCTGTGGCGATGATAGTTGGATCAAGGAAATGTGGCATTTTCGAAGGGTGCCGATGCAGCCAGAGTGACGTCAGCACGCATGGATCGACGCATGCGCAGGTAAACAGTAGCACACACGGAAGCCCCTTCTACCTCCATTCTGCAGCATATTCAAGATACTTTGGATGTTTCCATATCGACCAGAACCATTTGCCTTTCATTGGTGGCTAGTGGCCTGCACTCGTGGAGTTCTTTAGGAAGACTACCATTGATGCCATGTCATAGAGATCAAAGTCAGCAATAGTGCCTGCCTCGAGGGATGTGGACGACGCAATGACACTGTGTCATGTTCTCAGATGAGTCACGCTTCTGTTTCTCCAATAATAGTTGCCACTTACGAGCGTGGCGCCGATGCGGAGACAGATCCAATCCGGCAGCAATCGTGGCACGCCGCCCCACCCAGCGACAACTCCTCTTCAGGCTTTGTGGCGCAATTGCGTACATTCCACGTCACCTGTAGTTCATATTAAGGGCACTATGGCGGCCCAACGATACGTGGATGATATGCTGCGGCCCGTGACACTTTCCTACTTTAAGGGAAAGCCCAATGTTCTTTACCAGCAGGATAACGCCCGACCAAACACTGCCCGCATCACCCAAAGTACTCTGCAAGATGTACAGATACTTCCCTGGCCACAGTTCTCTCCTGATCTCTCACCAATCGAAGACATTTGGTATGTGATTGGACGCCATTTGGATACACTGCCGCTGCGGCGTTCAGAAGATAAATTGCGACAAATAGTTGAGAAGTAATGGAGAGCCATTCTTCAGGACACCATCCTTAGTCCCATTGATTCTGTACTTAGACATGTTGTTTCGTGTATCGCCCTCCAAGGTGGTCTTACCAACTACTGTTGTTTTTTTTCACTGATCAGGCATCATTCCATTCGGTTTTAGCTTAAGTGGAAGCCTGATCAGCGGCGCATAAGCATAACCTTCTAAGTCGACGTTGTTCTCACGCTGTATGCATATCATGCATATCATTCATATCATTTCGAAATAAAGATCGCGTTTTGTTCGTTGCTCTCTCTCACTCTCTGTTTGCTCAATTTCATCACTTTCTGGCCACTCCTTCTTGGTACTGCATATTCAATATCGGGTAGTGTAAGTTCTATCAAGCTATCATCATTTCTGTGTGAATTCAATCTATTACGAACCCATAGGTGAGCAGCAATATTTTTAATAAAAATGTTTCCTTGATGTTAGCAACTCCACGGCAATACAATTAAAAAATACAAAAAACATATATTTTGTTCTCCTTATACATATTCATTACTTAACCTCCCACAAAACAAACTGTAAGGACGAGACAGACGTCAGTCTTACTGAAGCTAGCTTTCCTCAGGTTTTCTGTATAAAATTAACTTCTTCATATCGACTCTGAAACGAAAGGTATTCCTTTACTTTGATAATTCAGTAATTTTCAGTAACGATTAATCTTCATTGAGAAGGATAGTCTTTTCTCAGATCTATTGTTATATATAAGATGCTTACAAATTTAAATGAAGTTCTTATGTTCCTTTCCAAACCATTGAAAATCTGAAAGTGCAGTCATGGGTCATAGAACCGCTGAACTGCAATATATTTGATCTTGTTATAATAATGCAAGAATAGTTAATTTAATTGAGGGAGAATCTTGAAGCATACATTTTATTCCAAATACATTTCAGAATATAAAAGTGACTAGAGAGAAATATTAATTTCAAAATTTCAAAATTACAAAATTTCAAATTTCAAAATGTTACAAAAAATATTATTGACATTTTGGCATTCTGCTTAGTGGAAGCAGGCAATTTTTCAATTTCAATTTCCCTTCAGTTACTTAACTCCTTTCTCTTTGCAGTTTGCAGCATGAAACATGCAACTTTTTCTTTATAGAATTTGTAAAAATGTGTAATTGGTAAGTGCTTGTACGACCAACTACTAGCATGTACTAGTATTTGTAATATAGTTATATGATCAATAACTCGTCTAACTAAAGTTCTGTAGTCAAAAAGGGTATTTTGTTTCATTCGCTTCATTAAATTACGACCATGAATCTTAAGTAATAAATTTTAAAACTATGCATTCTCATACCCTTTTGAACCGTTTGCCTACGTATATTTAGTACATCAGAAAATAAAAGCGACTCTTAAACTGTGTTTTCTACGACAGATAAAAATTAATGAAACAAATATGAGACGGTAGGCGATAGAAAAAGTTTTATAGCCTATCGCAAAAAATTTCCTTTTAAAATGAAGAGCACCAGAAGTTTTTAATTGCGGTTAGTTCATTCGTTTGGGGTATTGTCCCCAAGTAATGGGAGCACTTGAGTGAAGTACAGACATTTTTAGTCTTGCTGTCAATCTTATGTCCCCTGTAGATTTAGAGTTTAATGCTCTTAAAAAACTGAAGTTCGATATCTGGCACAAAATCATTTATTTGATATGAATTGTTTTCTTTGATGTGAAATGAAGACAGGCGGGAAACGAGATTAGTTAAATGCCATAAAATGCATTCAGTTTTAGATAACTGAAAAAAAGAATAATGACAAATTTATTTATCTCGAAATGCCTTTAATCAACAATCTATCCTGACATAATATTTAAAATTTTTGTTTTCTTACATCAGTAGTATTTTCTACGTGTTAACGTACAAGCTCAGCAAAATTGTCCTCTTTTTAAGACATTGTGACTACCTTCCTAAAACGCACTGTACAATTCGTTTGGTTTTTCCTTTTAATAATCACGTTTCAGGCTGTCGATGGACAGCGTGTTCAATTTTCATTTGACGGGCTGAAGCGTGAATATGTTACTCTCTTTGCATAGTTAAGAACAATAATTGTTTGAGTGTTCGACCACTCTTATCAGCTTTAAAATACTTTTTGTACTAGCTTTCTGCACATTCACTTTCCTAAAGCGTAATGATAACAACAGCAAAATCCTAAACAATGATGTACTAGGTATGTAATATGAGGGAGTTAAAATCATTTTTTATGAGTTACAATAATATTGCAGATATTCACAAAAGTGATCAATTGATATAGTGTTAATTGAAGATATTTTAGATTTGATCAGTTATAGGAGTTGAACAATGAAATTGACATTTGCATCTAAATTGTACTAATGCCTTATTAATACACCTTGAAGGTCTTCTTTTGGAGGCAAGAAATACGGAGAGTTTTCTTGGGAATTATTGGGACAGACGCCTTGTCCAATCACAAAAGGTGTCTTTAGCTTTAATCTTGCAAACTAATAGCTATTTCATTTCATGATAATGAAAGGCTAAGACATTCTCAAACCTTCTCTCTAGCATACCCATAAGCGATTCAACGGCGCTGAGAATCAGAAGATTGCCTAAAACATACCAAAGCTGCTTCAGGTTCTAATCCTGTGGTCGAAACTGTCTAGAAAATATAGAAATTGTCCAGTAAGATTGCATATTCAGTGTACTTAAGTTAAATTATTCGATTTTTTGAAATAATATTAAAGTTAAAAAATAAGGCAGATAGAATTTTTAATGCTTTGAATTTATTTGAACCTTTTACATGAAACGCTGTAAAATATTCTGTACGTTTATATTTCAGTCTAAAAAACTTTTGATTCCATATAGAACTCAAAGTTTTCGAATTTTTTTATCATCTAGGATACACATTATATATTTAGTTTGAATTATTTAATTATTTGTGACATATATTCTAAGTATCTATCTATATCTATATGCGTACAGATATATAGCGATAGATAATTAGCTAGCTATATAGGCAAACGTATATCTGAATGTATCTAGAAATATATATAATTCTGAATACAATTCGAGAAAAAAATTATTTTAATGTTTTAGTAAGCGGTCCATTTTATTTTAGTCGTGTAGTGTTATAGATTTTAATTCCCAGATTTAATTTCCACAAAATGTACCATTACATTGCAAAGAACATTCACAGAATTTTTCCAAACTTTAAACAACTTTTAGTTGGTCTTCAAAGTATGACTGTTGAAGATACATTAATTTAAATGACAAGGAACTGAATCTTGGTTATTAGATGGAGCAGGAAGAACTGGGGCGGAAAATTTCAGAATATCTGAACAAAACTTTCGCTTACAAAGTTAGAGATTTTTGAGTAAAACGCAAGCTTCTTTGAGATATCATAAGCAGAGCGAATTGTATTTCTTTCTGAGGAAATTTGCATAGGTTACATTAAGTTATAAGGTATTTCTCCCTCTTTCTTCGCATGCCTTCGTGGTGTAATGGTCAGCACACTGAGCCGGTATTTCAGAGGTCCGTGGTTCGATTCCCGGCGAAAGCGCTGCTAATTTTTCATGTCTCTTGCTACGAAATAACCTAATGTCTCTACAAAGTTTCTTAACAGTCATTTTAAGCATGCTTCACTGTCTACTCTCGTTTCCCATCTACTATTCCCTACCAGAATGAGTGTTTAGTATCGAGTTTTATACAAATGAGTTAGAAGGAGTATTTAAAGAAGGTTCAATTTACTTCGAGAGAGAAAGAACTTAGGAGTTCTCAGTGGCGAGTGTTTGCCGTCTAGCTACTTCCTTCTTAAATATCCTACGTTCGGCCGTATTGTATGTGCCTATATATATCCAATATACTTACATGAATATATATTGTACATGTATATAGAATAGAATAAAACAAAATATATTTAGGGCAGTCGTCTAAAGATAAGATATATATATATATATATATATTTGTATATAGTTAACGCCCGTAAAAGATCCTGTTTCTTGAAAAGTGAGCTCCTGTTTAATATTATGTATATTTTCAGAATAGCTATTTCTGCGGATACAGTAGATTTCCATTGAACACGGAATAATCCTCTCAGACGTCCGTGAATATGCATGAGATCAAATGGAGAGAGAACGACATTCAAGTCCAAGGCGGAGATACCTATTAATCGAAAGTCCCCGTTTGCTCTTATATGAAATTAACTGCAGTCCTTCGGGATAACAGCCTGAAGAAACAGAGACAATATAAGTGGCAATGAATTTAATATTATGCATCATAAATTTCAAGGCGCTATATTAGTGAGATCGCCACGGAATTAAACTTAGAGTTTAATAAATGCGTTGCAGTGTATTTCAAATATGTGTATAATGCTGATTGAGATTTCGAATTCTAAGGTTTCGTAATTCTTAAAATCGATATGATAGAAAATGACTGATGCCAGTTTGAAGTGCTTATTGAGCATCAAAAGAGCATTTTTTTTAAGTTTTAAAATCATAAAAGAAGCTAATTATTTGCTTACTTTTATAAATTTTCACTTTATTTAAATACCTCTTATTTCAGTAAAAATGCTCGCTCATAAAGTGAAAAGTAACTATACAAAGATCTGCACCACAGGCCATCACTTAATGCATTTTCGAAACAATCGTGGTTTTGTGGCCTTTTTACGAACTTAGTTTTCTGCCTGTAGGCTTTTTTTTCGAGCTGTACAAAGGATTTTGATTTATTCATTATAACACCTCAAAGTTCTGCGAGAAATATGCGTTTATTTTAAGAATGCAGAATTCGTTAACAACTCAATTTTCGAAAAGTTTGAGAATGTTGACTTCGCAATTCCTATTCCTTCCGTAAGAAGTAAATATGTTAACTATATTTTACAGGGTCTGTTCGCACATTTTTTTAGTCAAATTTTATTCTGTTTAGAGAAATATTTTATATAAAATATTCGTGTTTTAAATGTTCCATTTCATAACCCTTGTTCGTCACTATCTTTCTACACTGTAGCTTTGGAGACAATAAAGGTTTTTGTAATACTGGAAGAGGCATTTTATCCCATTCTTCTTGAACAGCTTTCCAAAGTCCAAGGAAGGCTGTAGGTCGACATTTGGACAATCCGCTTTTAAAGAGTCCACAGTAGCAGAAATCTACGTGTGATACATCAGGGGATTTAGTAGAGATATGAATGAAAGGTATGTCCTCCATACCCACTTCTTGTTCCATGTTTTTCCAGGAAATTTACACTATTTTGACGTGTGGCTACTTGCTTTGTCTTGATGCAATTCTACTGTTTGATCACACTGTGGGTAAAAAGAAGGTATTTCACATTTGAAAATTGGATGTAAAATATTTTCCTGAGAATATGTGGAGTTGATCTTAGCATTGTTTCTCCAGTTCCTTTATTTTTACTTTCCCGTCATACGAAAAACCAGGGATAACCTTAAATCCTTTTGAAAAACTTTTCTATATTCTTTGAAGCATATTTTAGGACGTTTTATCCTCCTCTTTGATGATAATAAATGAATCTCTTTTTATTGCAGTCATTCAAATACACCCAAGTTTCAACTATTGGGACAACATTTTTCCATTTTTGTCCGGGTATGTTTCTCATAAAAAATTCTGCAGCGCGTTCTGCTTTCGGCGATATGTCGTGGAGAAAGAAAATGCACATTATGTGTTTTTATTATATATCTGCATTATTCACTTTGTTTACAGTTGGTACTGAACGCAACATTCAAAACATTCTTTTTTTTCCTTGGATAGGTATTTGGGACAATTTTTTCACCATTTTTTTTAACCCAAACTTTTACCCTTTGTTTTCCTTTCTTGTTGACAGTATTACCTATTGTAGCTGTAGAAAACAATACAACCGTTGTAGCATTCATTATTTTAACTAACCAAGTTATTTTTAGTTTGAACTTTACTATCCATATCTCGAAGTTTCAGTTGCTGCCCGAATTTAGCGCGAGCGAGATATTTATGCAAATCGCAGATATCTGATAGCAGTTTAAAAGGCAGGAGTTAACGAGGAAAAGAGACAGAGTCTTGGATGTACCGCCGTAAGGCTGTCCGCGCAAATATTTCCTCTGTCTAGTGAAAGTTCGCCTTCATAGGCAATTGCATTTACTAGTTCTTACTCGGGAAATTCGCATTATTGCATTTCACTGAGAGTTAGGCTTCCCTCGCCGTCCTACTTAAAGTTAAACTTAGGAAATTGAATTGTTAACACACTTTATTTTATATTCTTTTAGTTCAGCCCAAGTAGTGGCTTACTCTCAAGTCGGAGAGTTGTAATTATTTGAATTAAAGGGTCCTTTAAACCCTCCTTCTGACTTTTAGTTCTTCAACACTAAAGGACATAGCCTAGATTTGCTCACTGTCCTCCACATAGGGTTTCACAGCGTATGTTTAGCAAGAAGATCAAGAGATTACAGTTGAAACCTTATACCGTGGCTGTCACAGCGATTTTTAATGCCTAGATACAAATAATTTTCTTCGGAGAAGAGCACAAACGTAGCCTTCCCTCCATTACCTTTTTGGAAGCACCATTTTGCTTGAAAACAAAGCTGTCAAGTAGCAGATGATAATTTATACTTTCAAAAATATAGCAGCAGTTAAAAAAATCCGAGCATATGATTATTTTTAATAGCAAATCAAAATCGTTTAAAAATATGCGAACAGCCTTTGTAAAACGTAAAAATGGGAAACTTAATAATCTATATTTCACTTTCAATGCAGACACGGTATCAATAGAAAAGTTACAGGAAATTTGATAAGATTTTTTAGTTCTAAAATTGAAAATGAAATTAAGAAGAGTACATGATCAGCAATTTACTTTAAACTTAAAAATACATATATAATTTTAATATAACACGTTAACATAAAGCAGTTTGATAATCTTAAAAATAACCGAGCTTAACATCTGAACTTCAAGTGACACTACAATTTTAAAATTCTTCAAAAGCAGAATACACTTTATATTTTCTAAAAGAATTGGTTTAAATGTGATTTAATTTTTAATCTTGGATTTAAATAGCACAGAGAGCATTTTTCTATTGTTATAGAAATAGCTTATTCCCTACAAATTATTTCGCCTTACTGAGAAATATTACTTTAACTTCCTAGTGCTTATTTGGTACGCTAGTAGAAAAACAGTTTTGTGTTACTCTAAGAGTTGATGTCCGTACTCACTTGAACAAATATAAGCATATTTGTTATTTTAAGAAAAGATTGCGTGTTTTATTAGATTGAAGCACATTCATGAAATGCACTTACATTACATTTCAAATGTAAGGTTTTTCAAAGAGGTCTACTAGATACTTCTTTTTAGCAATTATTATATCTAAATCATGTAGCAGTTATCTTATAAAAATACGACTATTTTATGCAACGCGTGACACTTTAGGAAAAAAGTATTATTTTTCAGTAGTATTACATTTAATACAATAGAGATTGTAATTACAGTTAAAAATCTCTGGCGCCAAATCATTATGAATTTTTCGTTTGTACGAGTATTGTTTGCTATTTTTACTTTCAGTTCCTGTTTGCAAATTTGATTATGAGGCTAATGAGTTACTTAACTATTTGGCTGTTGCTATTTAATATAAAGCAATATAAAATAATGTGTGCAATTCGTAGATAACAATTTCTGGTCTCACAAATCGATTTTTTTAAACGAGTAAGTTAATATAGTATTTAGCTTTACATGAATGAGATAATGTTATTGTATTTGTTAAATTTATATGTACATATACGTATACATATACGTACATATATATATATATATATATATATGGGTGGGTGTTATTCTAATTTAAATAAGTAGTATAACCAAGAATGATATGCAAAATAATGAAGTTTTATATAAATGTCTAATTCTTAAGAATTTAGAATTATATTTAACGGGATATACTTACGTTATTTAGCTTTCAAGTTGATATTTAACGTTTATTCAGTTGTAAATTTAATTTTTTTTTCTCCATTTTGAAATTTGAAGATAAGAAATAAAAAATTTCATTATAAACTTTTAGGTTTTTTCTTAAATACTAAAAAAGTTTAAATCAAAGTTTCACACTCATAGAATGGCTTTTATTTTTATCCAGAAGAA
>KK118419.1:1438223-1463353 GCA_000611955.2 Stegodyphus mimosarum
TATATATATACAAAAGTTTATTCCAAGCAACCTGAGATCTGTGAATATTGTTATTCCCGAGTCAAAAGAACTTTGATTTATCTTTTATAGTCTTGTGAATTCTCTGATTCGCAGAGATGTTGTCATTCGACGTTTTTTAAGAACCTTGACTACCTTTCAAATAAGATTCTATATTGTGTAACTGAACAACATAAGAACAATGTCTCAATTTTTTAATGATTCATGATCTTATATGACGATAATTTTTAATGCCTCAATATATCAAAAAAGTTATTAATTGCATTGGCATTGCATTTATAAGGTATTTTCTGCCTCCTTTCAGCATGTCTTCGTGGTGTAACGGTAACACAGTCAGCGCGTATTCGAAATGTCCAGGTTCGAGTCCCGGCGACGGTATAGCTCATTTTGCACTTCCCTGATATCAAAAAATCCTAATGGCTACAGTGACGCTCGAACTAAAAGGTCGTGAACGATAATTCGTCACCACCAGGATTTGGCGATTGTGTTCCCTAATCCCCATTCGCCTTTTAAGAGGGGTAGTTATAAGGTTGTTTCTTCCTCCTTCCAGCATGCTTTCGTTGCGTAATCATAGCACACTCAGAGCGCATTCGAAAAGTCCACATTCGAGTCCCCGAGAGGGCATTGCTCATTTTTTACTTTCCACACATCAAAAAATACTAATGACTCTACACATCAATAAAAGATGTTCATGAAGCCATGTATTAAGTGTTTCCATGCAGAATAAATATTCACTCCGTCTAACAAGCAATTTTCTAAAATAAATGCATGAACGCTTTATTTACAAAATATGTGTAATGTGTGTAAGTCACAAATTACAAATTTCAGTTAGAATTACAGATTTTCGGAAATCTATGCTTAGTCATGATATATCGTGCGTTTAACACAATTAAGATGTTTCTATACACTGTTCTCTATTTAACACAGTTTTATTAAATGTCATAAGTTAGAACAACTATGAAATCTTTATTTAACAATTATAGAGACTTTTTTAACTCAAATAGTACACAAATAGAATACAAATCAAAGTTAACAGTCTTTACAAAAACAAAACAAAAAAGCCCATTTGAATTGAAGTGTTGAAATAAAGAATTTACAAGATACTCATTTATAAGTTTTAAGTATTTTCAGGCTTACCTATTAGGCAATATTATCATAAAGTTATCAGGAGTACATTCCATAAAAGAAGGTAACATGCTGAAAAGAATGAAGCACAAGTACAATGTAACCACAAAAAAAATTTAGCATTTCCCCCATGTGCATCTTTACAGTAGAGTAACATAACAGTTGAGCATTTTCAACTTAATTTTATTTCAACACTTTTGCGAATCACTTTTTTTTTAATTAATTTCAGTGAAGATGTTACTCTTTGCATTTTTGTTGACGAAAAATGCATCTCATTTTTACTCAGAATTAAAGTCAAAACTGTAAGTTTTGTTAATTAGAAGAATCCCAGCTGGGTACAAGTTTCCAACAGTTCTGGATTAGTTTGTCTAGAAAATATAAATTTTCTTAAACTTTAAAACAAACTCTCACACGCACACCCATGCATATAAAAATAAGCATATAAATAAAAATCGTGCTTTCGTGATAAAAGTGTTTAATATTAAACAAAATGTGTTCGCTGGTTGAAAACTGCTATCTCTAACTTGTTAGCATTTCTCAGAAGAATGTCACTTTCTTAACAAAATTTCAATCCTTGCCATCCAAAATAATTAATTTTCAGACGGATGCTGGAAACACAGGTGGCATTAACAAAAGTTTGCAGGAAGAAAACTTCACTGGAATTTATTAGACACCTGTGCTCGTGAAATTTAATTAACAGATTCATTTTAAAACAATTTAGCAATGTAAATTTCTATTTGACTCTCGCAACATTCCAAACACATGTAATTAAGCAGTGTAATTAAAATTTGGCTTTGCTGGTGTATAACGTTTATGTATAACAAATCAGCGAACACAATGCTGGCTTTCAATAGCATTAACGTTTAGGCTATTTAAAGGCTTAAAAACACATTGGTACGATTTCTATCATGTTAACATCATGTAATCCTACCTGTTAATCCATAGCTGAATTAAATTCATTATATTCATTACATGACTAAATAATAATAAAATATTTAAGTCATTCTTTCCATATTTACTGTATAGAAAGGATCATTAATCACCATTTATATTAAATATCTAGTTGCTTAAAAGTAGATTTCAACTGTAATTTCTTTAAATTGTAGCACAGAATTAAATTGCTCTCCTTAATTAATAAGTATTCATTCGTTGATTAAAAGTGTCGAAATAATCATTGCTACTGAGGAAAATATATCATTTAGTTTCTGGAAACGAGTTCAGTCTAAACTATATTAAATTAATTATCATTAATCTAAATAATCTATACGAATCAATAGAAATTATATTAATTGCTTTTACTTAAAATCTGATAAGTACTTACGTATTATCTCAACCATCTTAGAACCTGCTTCAGAAGTGGACAAACTCTGGAAGCCATGTGCATAACAGTTATTTATAAAACCATATCTATTTAAAGTTGCAATCCGAATGGTCCAAGTTGGTTGTGTTAATACATAAGTACCACTTGATATATTTAAAGAAAACCAAATCCTTTCATTGAAAATCATATGATAATATTTAAATCACAGTGTTTTTAACCGCATTACTAGAAACTGATTAACATTCTGCTTCTTTGTCGCCTGTGTCTTCAAAAAGAAGAACAGGCATTTTTGAGATTTTTATGTATTACATATTTAAGAACTATTACAAATGATTCATCGGGTTTCACAACGCTGTATTTTCTAAAATATTATACAGGCAGTAATGATTAATTAATGAAAGTAAGGAAAATTTACCATGTTTTTACATGACACACATTAAGTGACAGCACGAAAGACTCCGTCGTGGCATACCAGGTAGCTGCATGAGTTCAATATCTGTACGAAGTAACAGCAGTCAGGAGAAATATTTTGCAATTTGCAAGGTTTCCATCTCTTACTGCAGTACATTCAGAAGAGAATATTGAAACGAACCTCCAGCAAAACAAAGTAATCACTTATAGCGTCGTTAGTACAAAGAGATCGAGTAAATTGAAAAGAGCATAAGGCGACAAAGTGTGTCTCATGGAAAAGGCAGAATTTCCTGAGTTATCTACAAAAATCGGTAATCACTGCAGGGAGCAAATTTGTAAATCTAATGAGAATGATTTAACTCAGTTTGCATGGCTCCACGTTTTTTAACCAAATGCTGTACGACATCTACGTTTGGAAGTATGATAAAGACCATGTTCATGTACACTCCGAAAAAAAAAGGGTACGGTTCTATACCTTCCGTTCTACTGGGCCGATTTACAAAATTCAAATTGCGTTTTCCATGTCTCAAAAGCACGACTTAGGATATATATTAGATTTATATATGGCTACTCTCCTAACATTAATATTTTTACACAAAATCGGACTTTTTCTGAAATGACATGCCAATTTTTTCCATATTTCGATTCTACGACTCAAATTATGCCGAATTGCAACGTTTTGTAAAAATCGTACCAGTAGTTTTTAAAAAATTAGCTCTCAAAATTTTAGTTCCTCAAAGTTAATTGAATTTGGTATATATTTACTAATATCTCTTTTTTATTAAATTTATTTGATTCTTCCTTTCATGTTTCAAAATTTAGGTTCATTCCAAATAAAATTTGCCAATCTTTTATGATATATTTTTAAAATTTGTACTTTTAAATAATTTTTATAAATTTTCGAAAAAAATTTTGAAATGTAACCTATAAAAGTTTTGCCATCATCCTAAAGTAGATGTATTTCTAAGTATACCTGCAAACAATTTCAGTTTTTCCTTCGTATAAATACTGGTTCTACCTCATTTGCATAAAACGCGATACTGAAAACTCATTCTGGTAAGGAAATGTAGGCGGGAAACGGAAAAGTAAAGGAAAGCGGTTCAAAATTAAAAATAACTATCAGGAAATTAAAATACCCCTACAAACTTAAAACAATAACGAACGAATCTCTTCTTAATTCTTAAATCTTTTGTATAATTCCAGTTTCGCAGTCCAGCCGGGATAGTGAGTCTGACTGCCACACTGAAAGGCTTGGGTTCGAATTCTAGATAACACATGGATGCTTGTAAATGTATAGAATTTGTGCGGCATGGGGGCATTGTAAATATACGCCAAGCAGAAAGTCCTCTCAAGAGGTTGGTGGAAGGAGACCAGAAGGGTAGAAGATCATCGGAGCCGTTCCTCCTGGAGTCTCCTTCAAAATTGGGAGGGGAGAGAACTTATCAAAGTCAAATTGTCATCTGTATGGCGCCCAAGGCTCTTACCAACGTCAAATTTGCCTATTTGCCACGATCAATTTCGTGGGTTTGATCTGATATCACACAAACGATATTAGTCATAACAAAAACAACAACAACATTTAATTTCTGTGCTAGATTGCCTATTTCTAGAAATCAAATTCACTTCATATATATTTGATATCTTCCGTCTAATGGAAAACTTTATTAATTTTATTTGCTTTTCTTACACTAAACTAAACCGCTTTTCTATTCAAGAATAAATTTCATTTGTCCCTAACAAGACAATCAGAGTGTAGAGAACCAAAGTAGCGTAAAAAAAGTGCAGAAGCATGGTGGAAAATGAGTTGAAATGCACTTTTCATAATGAGATCCTTATGCTTGTTCTTCGTGAATAATTTATTCTTCATTCATTTTGAAATACATTAGGTCGCGTGAGTAGTTTTGCGTAAATAGATAAATTTATTTAGTATAACTCGACGATGCTGCTCACTTTTTCCATCATTCCTACTCTTTAATATGCAGATTGAATTGAATCTTCAGAATGCTCAGTTAAACTGAAATATGACAGGTACACTGCATAATTTGACAATTCTATGGACGATCATTATTAATGCAAGGCTGTTTTTAATTATCATTTAAATTATTTATATTCATAAACATAACACGTCAAACGCCTATTAAACTGAATCTGGTGAAGTGGCCAAAGCTATTGACATAAATTGTAATTTTACATAGGAATACATGACACATCATTCTCAGTTTAATATTCTCACAATGTAAATGTGACATAAATGAGCTCTTTTCCTTAATGAATGACTAAGATTCGTCTGAAATAGCGATTTCTGTGAATTTAAAGTGAAACCAGTAAGATTGAAGTACCGAAACATGTAAAGTTATTATCATGAAGCTACATTTAGAGTACTCTAAGCAAGGAAAATATCACATATTTATGATATTTTGAACATGAGATTTTACAACGTAATTTTAAAGGACAAACAACTATTTTTCCCAGAGGATACAATTTTGAAATACATTGCCATTTTTCAGAATAGAATCTGCGCCAAATGTGCAGATTCTATTCTGAAAAATGTCAATACAAGCTTTGTCAAACATTATTCTGTTTTAGTGGTAATTTTTTTAAATGAATTTAGCTTTAAATATGAAAACTTATTAAATTGCTTGCGTAATTTTCCCTAGTAATTTTCGAATGATAAAATTAGTTAAGAAAAGCGAAAAAATACGCAAGGAAGTATGCCAATATTCATTTTGCGACTACTGCAACAGTAATTACTTCAGTCATGTTTCAGTCAGAGGTTTTCCTATAGATTGAATAAGGTTTATTTTAATAAATAAAAGAGAAGCAAAACAAAGAATTAGGTAACATAAAAAATATACAAAAACTTGTGCAATAAAATGCAGTAAAGAACTGCAAGAAATATATTCAAAAACTCTACTAACTGCGACTTTGTATATGTAGTTCATCGAAATCACCAATCACAGGACAAGGTTTTAAGAACCAGAGGTAAGCTATATATATTTTACATTTTACATTATCAACTAAAATAACGCTATTAAATAAAGGGTTTTACGACTAAATCCACAACACCCGCCGTTAATCGTATACTTAAGTATTATCTCAACCACCTTAATTGAAACCACCAAATTTTTAAAGGTCTCCAAATTTGGGCAACCATAACTATATCCAGTGTAAGTTGCAATCCGAAAAATCACCGAATCATTTTTTTTCTTCTGCCAAAAACTGCGAAATTACGCTAAAGTCTTTGCACTAATACGTAAGTTCCTTCAATCGAACATTCAAAATTTAAATAAAAGGTAACTTTAAACCACATAAAAGGAAACATCCGCACAGCTAACGTAAAATTTTTATTGGTAAGTCAGCAAAATGTGCTTTAGAACAAATATTCTCAAATTTGACACTATATGCATTCACAGTGTCACAAATGAATTTCACTTTAATGTTTATGTATTTCAACCTACATGAATCATTCTCATTAAGTATGTATTTAATGCACAATTACAATTTTTACCAAACACTGATCCTAATAACACCAATCATTTCTTAGTTTACAGCTTAGAACCACAGTAAATCTTGAAACACTTTTACTAAGCCAATGGCCCTAGTTTCCAGTTGACCGTAAACTTGTGTAATGTGCCTAATAGGAAATAAACTTTTAACAAAATTACATTGTGAGATTCCTATCATTAATGTTTGCCCTCTAGTCTGTCTACATCCTAGATAAGAAGAAATCTTATCATATTTTGGATACACTAATTTTAATTTAGATTTTCCATTTGCACAAAAAAGAGAAAAAAAAGTAGGACGGTTCTATATTTCCCGTTCTGCTTGGCCACTTGATGAAATTAAATTTCTGTTTTCATGTTTCGGAAGCGTGACCTAGGATATATATTAGATTTATATATAACATTCTTTTAATATGGGAATTTTCAGACAAAATCGGATTTCTGAAATGGCTTACCGATTTTTTCCATATTTCGATGTACTTAGATTATACCTAAATATTAAATATTGTAAAATTTGATGAGTAAATTACCGACGAATTAAAAAAATCATCTTAGTGCAGTTTTTTTTTTCAGTTTGCGCCAAGATTAATTGCACTTGGCGAAATTCTACACATGTGGATACTGTTGTGTAGCAAATTTTCATGTAACACTTAATTATTTAAGTTTGACTTAAGATTAATTTTCATTATTCTAAATTTATGCTACACAACGTTATTTTATTTAATATCTTGTATTTATATTTGCTTTGGTTTAATTTTAATTAGGGGTTTTGGTACTTTAAGATTTGTACGTCTCTTCCACTGGTTACTCGTAAACGCGTTGAAACAGACAATGGAATTAGGTGCTTTCGTAGGTAATAAACTTGATTTAAAATTACTTAACTTAGGTTGATTCTCATTTAACTTATATCATTGGATGCAGAAAAATTAGCCTTTTAATTTAAGAGTACTTTCAAGTCTCTAGCTTAAACAGTTTTTAAGTTACAGTTAATTATTCAACGAATTTTTGCACTTCGAGTATTTTTTTTGGTTGAGGGGGAAAGGATTGAAAAGCGTCACTTTTGCAGTTGATTTCCAAGCCTTTGCTTAGGAATTTTTGTCCGTTGCCTAGGTTTGCTGGTTTTCCCACGCCTACGTCGAATTCTTGGTTCTTCTTTTGGCGGGCTTGGCGAGATTCGGATTTTTGTTCCAGTTCAACTCCTCGATTTTTGGACGATATTAGCAGGGGTTTGTGTGAGGGGTAGAGTTTCAGTTTATTCACCCTTTTGGCGAGTTTTGGCGATATCTAGTGTCCGGACCTGACAAAAAGCGGGTGCAGGTGGGATTGCGAAGCTGTTGGGACGTTTTCGTTTTTGCATTCGGCTGACAAGAAGATAACTTTCTCGGGCGCCTTGGGCATCTTGTTGCTGCAACAGAAAGGATGAATTTGTTTTTTTAACGGGGGGCTTATGGCTCCTGTCACGTCTTACTCCATGGCTTCGGAAATAGTCCTTCAAAAATGTAAATGAAATAATTCTGCAATAGAAAAGGAAATGAAAGAAAATTATATTTCCATGCTTCAACTACCACAGAAATAATGTCCTTCAAAATGGAAAGTAAATATTTCTTCGTCAATTCTACCATCTGATGAAGACTCAGTCCGCTTCTTCAATTTATAAGAACAGAAAAAATCAATAGCCAAGCAACCTGTGTTCCGACCTGAGTTTCCTGATGGCTCTGAAGTTCGTAATACAGAAGGCTGGATGAAACTTCCAAGTTCCTGCGTACTGGGTATTCTTCGAATGTTCGGTGTCCGCCAAGCTGCCGTCGAACCCCCAAATCTCCAGGTTCACATCTTCCGTCAGTTAAGAAGTTTTTCTTTTTGAACTTTAATGTTAACTTAAATTCTTAAAGATTTTTTTTTCATCCAAAATTCTCTGGTTTAATTATTTCTTGAATTTTTTTAAAGATTCTATTATTATCAGAATTTAACTTTTATTTAAATGTTTGCTGTAAAGAATTTTGAAAGGTAGAAAATTTAAATCTTTAATATTTTTGAAGATTTGCTGATTTAACTGAGATCTGAAGAAATTTGTGAGCAGTCTTAAATTGCTCTAGTTAAAGGTATAATTTTTTTTTCCCCTTATGGTGCAATACTATAGGTACTTAACTCTGTACTTCATTATTTGAATTTTCTCTTGTTCTGGGATAAATAAGGTGTAAGAACCTTACAACTGAAAAATGAAATAGAAAATTTTAATTTGTATCTTAACTCATAAAAATAGTTATTACTTAAACAATAGTATTTGAATTGAAGTGGTTACTGTCTAAGATTGCAGTATTTGTGGAAAATATATAAATGTTTAGCTATTTGTTTTCTAAACTAAATAAGGTAGTTCCCGGGGACTAGTATAATTTTATGTTAGTAAATTTGTTTGATATCAGTGTTTTAAGGAAAGTAATAAACTAAGTTAGTATTATTGATTTTATGTGTTTACTTGAATTTCTGATTACACAACATGGTTTCACCAGTAGCAAGGCTCTTCGGGTTGTTGAAACGAAATTTAAAAGGGTACAAACACAACGCAATTCATATTTGTTTAAACTACTAGTATTTTACAGCTTAGTATATAACAATTGGTGCCGTGACTTTTGAACCAATTTTGAGCACTTAATATTTTGGTTGTTTTGAGCCATATTTAAGGGACATTATTAACTTCTTGGGGGTGTTGAACTTGATGCTGGTGATTTTATGTTTGTTTAAGTATTTAACAAGTAACATTTATTTTAAGTATTGCTATTTTTTCTTCCATCTGTCTAGACTTGATACTAAAACCCAATCAGTTAAACGGTTACAGTAACACGTCTATGCAGTGGTCGTATTTTGGTGATATACACATTTACCTTTTATTTTCTTGTGAGGGTGTATAACAGATGTGCACTTTTGTTTTGACACATTTTTATGGACTCTAATGCTCACAACACAAACAGCTACACAGAACTGCTGTTGTTATTATGTGTTAGTATCTAAGTGCTACACAATTTGATTACTGTTTACACAAAAATTCATTGTATAACAGATGTGTATTTTCTCAAAAATGTATGGACTCCAATGTTAACAACATTAACACTTACACTGTTTATTAGTTTAAAGTACTATTGTTATTTCTGTGTTTATATTAGTGTTAGTGTTCACCTGTGAGTCACAGATTAGGTTACCATTTTATCTTAGTGATTGCATTATTGTGAGTAACATATAGTTCAGTATGCCTAGAAAGAGAGTTCCTGCTAGTAGTAGTTTTTTTAGTATGGAGGAGGATCGAGAAGTCCAGGGTATGTCAGTTTTTGGGTCAGATCCTTTGGAATCTGTTCCTGTTTTTACAGGCGCAGACAGTGGAACTAGTTTAAGTGACTTCTTGGATAGGATAGACCTAATAGCCACTCATGTAGGCTGGTCAGATAAAGACAAATTGACTGTAATTAGAGTCAAGGTTGCAGGTGAGGCTGCTGATTTCATAAGAAACAACCCTAGGTTGAAAAGAGAAACCAGTCTAGAATATATTGTAAATGCCTTAAAGGAACGATTTACTTCTGTGCACAACTTGCACTCTAACATACGTGCTCTTATCCAGGCTTTTCAGAAGCCACACGAATCAGTAAGGCAGTTTGCTGCCCGTATAGAGGCACTTTCGTACAAAACTGTACCTGTAGAAAGAAATAGTGACCCTGCAGCTGAAGCTCAAAGGCAGGATTTATTACTGTCTGTATTTATTGAAGGTTTACAGCTTCATTTGAGACGATTACTGTTACCGCAGAATCATAAAACATTTACAGCTGCTAAACAACATGCCATTATCGAGGAAGATATGTGGGCTAAGAGCCATGCTAGTTGTGATTTTCCAACAGCTGAGGTTAGGGCAGTGCATGCGGCTAAGCCAGCACTTGAAAACGCTAGTACACCACCATCCGTACATACTTCAGAGCTCACTACAGCTATTAAGCTCCAGCAGGAAAATATAGCTCAGCTAACCAAAATGATGGGTTCACTTCAAACTCAAGTTCAGAGTTTACTATCACAGAGTACTCATACCAGACCCATTCAGCCCCGTTGTTACAGATGCAACAGAATTGGGCATATTAGTAGGGATTGCTACGTAAACATTGTGCCTAACCAGCACTCTAGACAGGGTCAACAGAGACTTAGAAGTAATCAGACAGCTAGGCGTAATCCCAACAACACCACACCAGCTGTTTCGAGTAACTCAAATACCACAAGTGTGACTAATAATGCTTTGAATCCCCAAGCTCCAAGCTTTAATTTAAACTAATTCAGGGTGGGGAGAAACCAGACTCCGTTTCGTCTCCTAAGGCCCTTTTGGAGGTACCATCCGTGTTTATTGTTTCCACAAGTGAGGCGTCTTTGCCTATAGTAGAAGGTTCTATATTGGGGAATAAAGTTAAGTTTTTATTGGATTCAGGAGCAACTGTGAACATCATAGAATCTAAATATATTAATTGTTTTGGCAATAAAATCTCACTGGACACCTGCAATATTTATTTGAAAGGAATAGCAGCAGAAAAGTTAAAAGTAACTAAAAAAGTCAGTTTAGTTGTAGAATTCCAGCAACAATATTTTGAAACTGAATTTTTGATATCTGACACACCTCTTTCGTCTCAGTATGGTGCTTTATTGGGAACTAAATTTCTGGTAGACAACAACATGCATTTGGATTTTTGTACTTCACAACTGTTAGGACCAAATGTAATTTTAAAGTGGAATCTAAGTCAGCCTAGTGCTATGAACTGTAATACACCTTCTAGTTCAGCTTCTCAGTCATTTTGTTACTCTGTAACCAAACATAAGTTACCACCTTTTTCTGAGAACATTATTAAGCTTACTACTCACTCTCTTAATTTTAATGCTAATACTGTTTTGATTGAACCTTTAATGGAACATGCACAAAGTAAATTTGCCATAGCCAGATCAGTTAATCAAACTTCTCAGTCTCAAGAATTTTATGTCAAAATTGCTAATTTTTCACCAGACATTCTGCACATAAACAAAGGAATGAAATTGGCCAGTGCCCAACCTGTGAATGTCATCTCACAAAATTTGGAACATATCAACAATACTACCATTGAAACAGGCGAGGATTTCGAGTCATGGGGTGGTGAATTTGATCTCAAACATTTACCTGAGCAGCAACAACAACAATTATCACACCTTCTCAATCAATATAGTAACATCTTTGCTGCCTCAGTTACTGAATTAACAGGGTGTGACACCATCTTGCATAACATCAACTTACGTGACAATATTCCTGTTAGGCAAAAGCCTTATAAAGTCCCTTACCATCTCAGGGATGAACTCGACAGACAGGTGGCAGAGCTGCTTGAAGCTAACATCATTCAAGAAAGTGACAGCCCTTACAGTGCACCTGTTTTATTTGTTAAAAAGGCTGATAACACCTACCGTTTGGTCACTGACTTCCGTAAGTTGAACGAAAAAACAATCGAAGATAGTTTTCCTCTGCCATCCATGATTGAATTGATAGAACAGTTAGGAGATGCAAATTATTTTTCCACTCTTGATTTAACATCAGGGTTTTTCCAGATGAAAATACATCCGGATGATACCTTCAAAAGTGGTTTTTCTACTCCTTCTGGGCACTATGAGTGGTTACGAACGCCTTTTGGCCTCAGGAATGCACCAAGTTCTTTTCAAAGGCTGATGTCTATCGTTTTGGCAAATCTTTCACCACTAAAAATAGGAATTTACATTGATGATATTGTCATTGCTTCCAAAACTTTTGAGGAACATTTAGAGAAATTAAAGTTAGTTTTTGACAGATTGAAGCAGCACAATTTGAAACTTAAACCTTCGAAATGTCATTTTTTGAAAGAACAAATAACTTACTTAGGCTACAAAGTTACTAAGGGTATTATTCAGCCTGACGATAAGAATCTAAAAGTTATCCAGGGTTTTGTTGCACCTAAAAATAGAAAGGAAGTTAGGCGCTTTTTAGGCCTTATTGGCTTTTACAGAAGGTTCATTCCGAATTTTGCCCAAAAGGCACTCCCTTTAACTCAGTTAACTAAAGATAAGGTTCCCTTTTATTGGTCGAAGGAAGCTCAGCAGGCATTTGATATTCTAAAAGCTGAACTTCTGAATGAACCTATTTTGGCATTACCAAATTTTAATAACCCTTTTTCTCTGTGTACTGATGCATCTAATTATGCACTGGGTGCAGTCTTATGTCAGGAAGATTCAAATGGTTTTCAGCATCCAATATGTTATGCGAGTAGGAAATTGAAAGGTCCTGAAACACGTTACAGTACTGTAGAGAGGGAAATTTTGGCAGTTGTTTGGGCCACAGCTCATTTTAGACAATATCTTCTTGGTAAACCTTTTACAGTGTATTCTGATCAAGCTTCATTATCACATGTTTTAAAACTTAAGGATCCTACTTCTAGAATTGCACGTTGGATTATGGGTTTATCCCAGTTTGATTATAAAATTATTCATAAGCCAGGTAGATTGAATTTAACAGCTGATTACTTATCAAGAGCAGTAAATGTTACACAATTAGTTCAGACTTCCTTTACATCTGAATTGTTGGAATTATTTAAGAAAGAGCAAGCTTCTGATCCTTTTTGCCAGCAAATTTTAATTGATCTTAAGAATAACAAGTCTCCAACGCCTAATTCTCAGATATTTTTTGTAAAGGAAGATATTTTATATTGCAAGTACAAGAAACCCAGTTCACGGTGGCAGAAACAAGATAGGCTAGTTGTTCCTAAAACACTAGTGTCCAGAATCTTGCAGGAACATCATGATTCACCTACGGCTGCACACTCAGGCTATCACAGAACACTTCATCGTGTTCAGAAGTCATTTTTCTGGAAGGGCATGCATAAGCAGATACATAATTACATTCAGTCCTGTCACTCCTGTATCCAGAGGAGGGGTCATAGACCTTCCCATAAGGCTCCCCTTATGAGAATGCCTATGGCTACCCGTCCCATTGAGCGAATTGCGATGGATATAGTGGGTCCCCTTCCAGTTACCCTGGCAGGCAATAAATATATTTTGGTCGTAACTGACTATTTTTCACGTTGGCCTGAGGCTTATCCTTTGCAGGATACCACATCCAGATCCATTATTGAGAAATTGGAACAGTTTATTTCAACTCATGGGGTACCTCAGCACATTGTTACAGATAAGGGTACTAATTTTATTTCTCAAGCTATAATGGAAGTTTATAAGAAATTGGGGGTTACTAAACATACTACTACGAGTTATCACCCACAATCTGATGGTGTAGTTGAGAGGTTGAATGCCACTTTAATTAACTCACTTAGTCACTTAGTGTCACAAACGCAGGAGGATTGGGATAGACATCTGCCTTTTGCCTTATTGGCTCACAGAACTGGTCGTCATAGTGCACTTCAGGAGTGCCCAGCTTTCATTTTATATGGCAGGGATCTTTGTTTGCCTATTGATTTATTATTGCAAACCAATTTTAGAACCTATGATGACACAAATAACTATTCTAAAGATTTAATCTTGAGATTACAAAAGGCTTTTAAAGTAGTAAATCAGAATTTAAGGGAGGCTGCAGATAAGCAAGAAATTTCACGTGAAAAGATTTCGCATGATAAGATTTCGCATCTATTTGGTGATTGATTTTGCAGGTAATTAGTAGCCTGTTTGCATTATGTTTTGTGTCAAGCGCTTTTAGCTCTTGATTTGTTTTGGTTTCGAACACCCGTATACTTAGTGGTGTTTGTTTATTTGTTTATTTACTTTTCACTTTAGTTGCTTTATGGGGGGTATCGTGTTGATTACAATTTGTTTACGTTTTTATTTCAGGGCGTGTCACTTGTTGCTTGCCAACACTTTTTGATTGATTTGTATTTAGTTGTACTCCAGGAAGACTTCTTGACCCTCTTACGTACAGTTGTTTATATATATATTTTTTTGCTAACCATTTTTTATGGTAGGATTTGATTATGATGATACCTGGTATCCTTTTCTGTGATTGACAAGTGATTATACCAACACCTTACTTACTACTTCGTATAATTGAACACTTTGTAAACCTTTTTCCATTGACTGTGTGTCGGAAAATTTTTGGCTTGCCAAAAATTTTTCCCCGATCACGGGAGGGATGTTGTGTAGCAAATTTTCATGTAACACTTAATTATTTAAGTTTGACTTAAGATTAATTTTCATTATTCTAAATTTATGCTACACAACGTTATTTTATTTAATATCTTGTATTTATATTTGCTTTGGTTTAATTTTAATTAGTGGTTTTGGTACTTTAAGATTTGTACGTCTCTTCCACTGGTTACTCGTAAACGCGTTGAAACAGACAATGGAATTAGGTGCTTTCGTAGGTAATAAACTTGATTTAAAATTACTTAACTTAGGTTGATTCTCATTTAACTTATATCATTGGATGCAGAAAAATTAGCCTTTTAATTTAAGAGTACTTTCAAGTCTCTAGCTTAAACAGTTTTTAAGTTACAGTTAATTATTCAACGAATTTTTGCACTTCGAGTATTTTTTTTGGTTGAGGGGGAAAGGATTGAAAAGCGTCACTTTTGCAGTTGATTTCCAAGCCTTTGCTTAGGAATTTTTGTCCGTTGCCTAGGTTTGCTGGTTTTCCCACGCCTACGTCGAATTCTTGGTTCTTCTTTTGGCGGGCTTGGCGAGATTCGGATTTTTGTTCCAGTTCAACTCCTCGATTTTTGGACGATATTAGCAGGGGTTTGTGTGAGGGGTAGAGTTTCAGTTTATTCACCCTTTTGGCGAGTTTTGGCGATATCTAGTGTCCGGACCTGACAAAAAGCGGGTGCAGGTGGGATTGCGAAGCTGTTGGGACGTCTTCGTTTTTGCATTCGGCTGACAAGAAGATAACTTTCTCGGGTGCCTTGGGCATCTTGTTGCTGCAACAGAAAGGATGAATTTGTTTTTTTAACGGGGGGCTTATGGCTCCTGTCACTTCTTACTCCATGGCTTCGGAAATAGTCCTTCAAAAATGTAAATGAAATAATTCTGCAATAGAAAAGGAAATGAAAGAAAATTATATTTCCATGCTTCAACTACCACAGAAATAATGTCCTTCAAAATGGAAAGTAAATATTTCTTCGTCAATTCTACCATCTGATGAAGACTCAGTCCGCTTCTTCAATTTATAAGAACAGAAAGCTCAACCCGTCCAAGTTACCTGTGTTCCGACCTGAGTTTCCTGATGGTTCTGAAGTTCGTAATACAGAAGGCTGGATGAAACTTCCAAGTTCCTGCGTACTGGGTTATTCTTCGAATGTTCGGAGTCCGCCAAGCTGCCATCGAATTTCCTCATCTCCAGGTTCACATCTTCCATCAGTTAAGAAGTTTTTCTTTTGAACTTTTAATGTTAACTTAAATTCTTAAAGGATTTTTTTTTCTCATCCAAAATTCTCTGGTTTAATTATTTCTTGGATTTTTTAAATGATTCTATTATCATCAGAATTTAACTTTTTATTTAAATGTTTGCTGTAAAGAATTTTGAAAGGTAGAAAATTTAAATCTTTAATATTTTTGAGGATTTGTTGATTTAACTGAGATCTGAAGAAATTTGTGAGCAGTCTTAAATTGCTCTAGTTAAAAGTATAATTTTTTTTTCCTCTTTTGGTGCAATACTATAATTACTTAACTCTGTACTTCATTATTTGAATTTTCACTTGTTCTTGGATAAATAAGGTGTAAGAACCTTACAACTGTTAAATGAAATGGGAAATTTTAATTTGTATCTTATCTCATAAAAATAGTTATTACTTAACCAATAGTATTTGAATTGAAGTGGTTACTGTCTAAGATTGCAGTATTTGTGGAAAATATATAAATGATTAGCTATTTGTTTTCTAAATTAAATAAGTTAGGTCCCGGGGACTAATATAATTTTATGATAGTAAATTTGTTTAATATCAATGTTTTAAGGAAAGTAATAAACTAAGTTAGTATTATTGATTTTATGTGTTTACTTGAATTTCTGATTACACAACATAGCTTCACCAGTAGCAAGGCTCTTCGGGTTGTTGAAACGAAATTTAAAAAGGTACATACACAACGCAAATTCCTTATTTGTTTAAACTACTAGTATTTTACAGCTTAGTATATAACAATACCTATTTATTTTCCTTTCCCTTTCGTTGCGCACGTGCGGAAAGTAAGTTGCGTCGTGCATTCTTTGAAATAATTTTAACAAAGTGTGTAAAACAGATCTGATATTATTATCGCTTGTAACAAATACGTCAAATTTCAAAATGCGCAAATATATAAATTCGCGTATATCTTGGGAAATCTTGAATAAAAGCCTCTTAAATTTTTGCACGTATGCCTAGAAATATATCTGCTTTAAGGTGATGAAAACAATTTTATAAATTGTAATTAGAAAATGTTTTTGAAAAAGTTTAAAAATTAAATTCAATTAATACTGAGGAGCTAAAATTTTGAGAGGTAAACTTTTAAAAACTACTTGTGCGATTTTTACGAAACTCGCCATTATGGCTTAATTTGAGTCTTAGAATCGAAACATGGAAAAAAGTGAAACAAATTACAATGCTGTATATAAATCTAGTACATATCCTTAAACTCGCTTTAGAAACATGAAACACTCATGTTAAATCTCCTCAATCAGCCCAGTAGAACGGAAAATTTAGAGCTGTGCCTATTTTTTTTGTGTGTGTGTGCAGAATAATTCTTAATCTTTGAGACAATGAAGTATTAAAAGTACAATTCTCTTGGCAATCCACAACGCAGAAACAACTGGTGTTCTTTCCAAGTGGGTTCCTTTTCAAAATCACCACACATACATTGGAATAAAACGGCCTTTTCACAACACGTTGAACGTACTCAACAACGACAAGATATAAAACTCTTGATCTAAATGTAATTCGTTTTGCCTGAACTCGATTGGTAGGCCTAAAAATTGTGAAAGCTTTTCAAGTTTTGAAACTTAAAGATTTAACAGTTTAATAATCGTATTAAGTTGCTGAGTATTAGACTCACTAATTAGTAATTCATATATATATATTTATTTAAAAAGCAAATATTAGCATTCGATTATCGAACAGGAAAGCAAGGCTCATTATTTAGTTGTATGAATTTTAATTTTCATATGAAAGTAAGAAATTTTTATATCCTTGCCTTTTTCTGTCTATATACCATAATACAGTCTATATTTTTTCTTTTAAGCCTATGTTTTGTTATTTTCATCATAGCTATATCGTCTAGTCCATGTAAATAATTTCATTTGAATCACTATTTAAAAAAACTAGTTTTAATGGCTAAGACAAGATACAGTTAAATTACCCTGAGGCATAATCACGATAGTTAAACGTAAATAATGCATATTAGCAACAGGTGACTATAGTATATTGCTAAACTCTATACCTTCCTTTTGCATAAAAGTGCGAACAGAAAAACTCATTTTATATTTACCATTTCACGTTTGCAATAAATTTCATTTATATTAAATTTATTTTTCCTGTCCTTCTAAATCCCAAACACTGTTGTGTTTCATGTCCGGCATTTCTTTATCCATGGATATCTTACTAAGTTTTGCTCGTCATCTGGCAACGTGGATATATCTTCATATTACAACGTTTCCTGATTAGCAAAAAAGGCTTATGGTGCAGGGTACCAAACTGATGGCTTTCTCTTGCAGGCATTTCCTTTTTTTACTTTCTCACTATTCCGCATATCTGCATCACTTATGCAATTAGAAGTGCTTTAATGTCTGTCATCTATCATGTAAGCTTCATTTCCTATTTCTGAAAAATTATGATGCACAAAAATATACTTTCTTTCATTAGTTTTCAAAATCTGAGGCTTTTGGATAGCACGATACGCTTTGCCACCAGAACCATTAAATAATATCCCATTGTAGAATATTCTGCAAATAGCATTTTTTTTACTTAGAGTATACAATAGCATCTCTCAGTGACAGTCAGGTATCAGCACATAAGCATGGACACGCGAATAGCTTTCAAACCTTAGGTGCTTTAGTATGTTTTAAGCCCGCAAAATCCTGAATAGATCTATTAAATTTTATGGTAAAGATAAACTGCGGTTAATAACGGCAATACCCTAGAAATCTTTAGACTGTTTTAATACCAGAATTAAAGTTCGCCCTTTTCTAATTGGTTTTAGGGTTCAGTTAGTTCTGTCTGTAACCCCGTGTAAAGATAAAGTTTGCTGAGGAACTAGTTTAAGTATAACAAAAAGTTCAGAAACAAATTTAATTACTAACTCACTGTTTAAGTACGCTTTAATACCGTCACGTTAGATTTTCCTTACAAAAGGATTTAGCTGTAATAAAGACTTTATATCATCTGTTTCCTTTTCAACAAGCGAACTTGGGCAAGCCTTGAAATGTCATCAATTATAGCCATGTATCAATTTTCACGTGCTTATGTAGTCGGTGTAATAGTACAAACCACTGCGCCTTTCGTTTCCCGTTGATGTAGCACTCTGCTTAGCTTTTAACATCTAACTAATCTGGGTAACTAATCTGATTGATCTAGCTAATTTCGAAGTTAGAAATAATTCAACTTTTAGACGTTAAATTATCTACAGCAAAAGAAATCATTGATAATGCTCGTGTCTACTCCTGTTTAGCAGATTGTTTGTCTTACCCAAACGTTCCACGTGTCCCCGCTTCCCACATTCGAAACACAAAATTTTCATCTTACGCATATTTGCTCTATGCTTTTTCTATTTAAAGTGAAAGAAGATAAGATTATTAGACTTGTAGATAGTGCCAAGTTATTTTATGTTAAACAATAACTATCCTAAAATTTGAAATTACTTCTGCATTTATGTGTAGTAACGAAATCCAAGGCTGATTTTGTAACACATTTTTTTACGCTTTCAAACTCTAGTGAAACGACATCGAAACATAAATAATCCTGTTCGCATCATTTATTTTCGCACCATATAGTCGTAAATCAGCCACTAGCTTCTTCATTTCGTTAAAAAAGCTGTCTTATAATCACTTCAAGAATAGCTGCCTTAGGTTTCCTATAAAATATTTCATTTACCGCTCCTTTGTACTTCGACGATGGTGCAAAGTTTCTACAATATTTGTTTTTTCGTCTTTTCTCCCTGCACAGACGCCATCATCTGATCATTCAGTTCAGCTGGTTTGGTTCTGGTTTATTTCATTATGGCACAACACTCAAAGGCTATCTGTCTAAGTGTAAAAATGCTTTCTGGAGGACTTTATAAGGGAAACTGGTTCGTATACGTCTACATGGGGAAAAATACGAAAACGCCCATGCAGCCAGCCCGTTCACGGGATTCGACCCTCTGACCGACCTACCAGTGTTCCGCGATTTTTGGCCTCTAACCTGTTTATTCAGCTCAGATATTTATATAAAATAATATTATTTATATATATTTCTTTCCTTTTAGTATCTTTCGGTAAAACTAGCCTTTTCCTAAAAGCTGGTTTTGATTCTTGACGGAAAATATTGCTTCGACACGCCGCCTCCAAATAGCAAAATTTGCTGCGTCGAAGGCAATTGTAGCATACCATTCTTTATAACCAGGCATTGCTCATAGACAAATAAGCTTCCAAAAAAGTCAATTTACAGCTTATTTCTTGAGCCACACTCTACTGTTGGAGAATAAGTCAGAAAGTTTCCGACAGACTGCATACGGTTAAAACTTATGTGCATTGGGAACACAAAAGAGTATATGGTAGAATATATATAATGGTAGAATATATAGAAGTACATATAATATAAAGCCTGAAATTAAAGCTTTTTTTGTGAATGTTTACTATGGGGTTTAATGAAAAGACAAATAGTTACAATGAAACGTTACAACACGTATTTTTTTTTAAAGATTTTCGTTTGTGATAGGCCGAAATCACAGTCTTCATAATAAATCCCAGAAGATCTTAACAACATGCTGGTTAATTGCCATTTTCAATCCTTTCTCTCTATTAGACATGATAAAGATTTCATTTTCATTACTTTAGCAAAGGTGACTAAATTTATAAATTTATAAAGATTCCTTAATTCAATTCAGTATTTTGTAGCCTGAAAATTGTAATTATATTAAATGGAGAAAAATGTTAAAGAAATAAAAAATGGTTTAATGACGGCCTTTAAGGTGTGCCTAGATTTATTATGAGAAAATAGTTTTTATTCTGTTCCACCAGTGGAGAATGCTTTTTGAACTGGCGCTAAAATTCGATTTATATTATTTGGATCGCAAGAAAAGAATGTTAACCAACTATGTTTATTAGTTCATTAATGCAAATGTTGCTAAATTTTACTCTAAGAAGACTGAGATTCATTTGGCAGTGGAAAAATTAGTCGATATATTTTGAGCAAGTTCACTTTGATGTCATGTAATTTAAATTAATAGAATATTAGCTATTTTTAAATGCCCTGAATAAATAAATGCAGAGATGGAAAGATTTAACTGCTAAACTTATAATGGATACGAAAAGGATTAACAATCTATTTTCTTTATTTATTTGATAGTAGAATTTTCTCACAAAGGAATGCGTAAATGCACATATGTATTATCCCCAGATTCAACTCTTTTTAAGGAACAGCTATCTGCAAGCACTTTTGTAATCCAGCAGATTACATATATGGCAAAACTCGTTAAAATACCTTACTGAATCGCTTCAGATAAAGACGCGATTTTGCTTTTTAGTATTTGAAGCAGATGATACACCCAGTAGTTTTTTTGCATGAGACTTTGCCACTTCACTTATTCTAAATTGCAATACATTATGCATGAATAGCGCCATCGAAACCTGGTATTTAACTGATTATGTTATTACTCTTCTCTCCTAAATTCAATTCTGTCATTTTCAACCTCACGTATTGAATATTCATGAGTGGCCAGAGCAAAATGTTTTAAGAAACTTCTTCAAATGGCGCAAGCATTAAATGGCTTTGGATATCTTCTCGAATCATGTCGGGAAAGTGGAATATTAGAATGCGTGTTTAATGCTTAATTCCTGAGCTGAAATAACCTGAACTTGCCTTTAAATTTTATGATGCGCTTAAACAATAGGTAAGCGAAAACTGATTCTTTTGGCAATTTACCAGTTAAAGACGGTAATTAGAGCGAGCTTCTAGCTATCTGAGGTGAATTATCTTATCTGATTTTAGCTATCGAATCTTAATTCACACATTACCATTTCTGTCGTTTATTATTTTAGGATTTTACATCTCTGTTCGTAAGATTACATAGAAAAGAGGATTTAAATGCAAACTGTGATACATAAATAAACGGATAACAGTAATAATTTTCTTTTTCTAAACTTGTTCATCTTTGACTACTTCTTTGCTCCTGCTTAGCTAAATAAATCGTGAAACCTCGAGTCCTTTTAAAATCAATTGCTCTATACAATTACGTCAAAAAAGCGCTTACTTTTGGAAGACAAAATAATACTTCGAAATTATTTTACTCATTGAAATTAGTATCAAACGTTAACATAAATTGGAAAGATTTTCTTTCTAACGCCTCTCTCATTTACACATCCAAAGGAGCCTCTTCCAGTGGTTTCTGGGTTTTACTTTTAAATACTGCGAAACCTCTTCAAAGTTTTTAATATTTTCAATTAACTGATTTTTCGTCCTGGCAAAACATAAAACAGTGCCACTTGAGGAAAATATTGTTGCAGGTATCTTAAGCAGGCTATTCAATGAAATAAATGTGCAACTACGACTTGAATAATTAAGTCCTTTTCATTAGATAAACGCATTAATTTCCTTTGGAGTTTATTTTATTAGAAAGCAGTATCATATTTTTTTAAAAATTTAAACTTGATTACTTTATTTTGTACAACTTGTTTTGATGATCGAATAGTTCCGTTTTCAAAAACACGTCCCAAATTTCAATTTTTCGTTTTAAGAATAGGCACTTTCTGAAATTTATTTGTAATCCGTATTTCGAAGTGCTTTTGAAAACTCTTCAGTTTCTCTAAACATTCATCTAAATCCTTAACCGATCCGATTATGCCATCCATATAAATAATTAATACAACTTTGTTTAGCATTATTAATGCATTCATTTAGCATTAATTAAGTATCTGGAGCTGACAGTTGTGGTAAGGAAAATGGCATTATTATCAATCCAAGAATATTCTTCTTATTAATGTGTGATTTTCAACTTTTAGAACCATATGTATATTAAGGTTTTATTAATGCAAAACATATTTGCAATAAATAGTTATAGTTAGTTTTGCTGGAAGCAAATTGCGAAATGACCAATGATTGCCATTATTAAAATGTACCTACCAGATGGCAGATACACAACTGCAAATGTAAAGTAGAATAGAAGAAGCAATATCTAAAAGTACACATAAATTGGCTGAATTTGGAATTATCTATACTGAGAGTCAACACACAACACATTCGTACAAGTCTACTTGTTTAAAAATGCGTAATATTAAAAATAGTAACTGCAAGTTCAAGTTTATGGACGTTGAAAATATGTGTACTTAACTATATTCAGTGAAGCAACATGTTTTGATTACATACCGAAAGTTTAAAATTCTGAAAATTTTGTCACCAAGTTCCCTTTCGCCGATCCAAAACTTCCTATATGTTATATTTTTATCGTTTATCTATAGCTTACTGTCTCCCAGATGGTATAGTGGTTAGGGGATACTACGGTACCGAAGGGCCCGGGCCCGAATCCCGGAGAAGACATGGATGTTTGTAAATGTATAGTGTTGGTGCGGCATGGCGGCCCTCAAAATTGGGGGTGGAAAATAGAAGTTTAACCTCTCTTCGGAGTAGGCTCTGGCAATCATTCTTCCATGTGGTCATGGACACGACAACAACAACATCTATAGCTTACTAGCAATTACATAAGCGTTCATTTTCAACTTAGCAGCTAAATTTAGCTGCGTTTTTAAAAAGAATCTGAAGTTAAAAGTTGAAAAATCTTCTTTGTTTGATTGACCTCAAATTTGATGGAATAAATTCAATTTCTAGGAGTGCAGTGGCTATAAAGCAAAAAGAAGGACGCCAGAAATCTAGGAGACCTTAAATTTCGAGCAGAGTGTTCACTCTTTATAGACTTCGTATTGACGTAAATAACATTTCGATTATAAGCAAAATGAAAATGAAATATGCATGCATAATAAAACGGTTATTTTTGGTACTCAGCCCGAATGTAACAAAGTAAATGTACGTTAGCTTGAGGAACATTGTTTCCAAAATGAACAAAGACGTCAGTGCTAGGAATATGACAAAACTAAAACTAATTATTTTATAAAATGTATTAAAACATTTGTCTCGTTGTAATCATAAAAATATTTGACGCAAACTGCTTCAAGACTGCAGTTCTCGATTTTCTTCTTATTTGTTAGGCTGAAACACCGAAGTTGAAAATCAATAGCATAATAACGTCACAGCTTCGAAAGATTTTGTTAAGAACATTTATTTTATATTTTAGAAAAGAAAATAATTATCGATTCTTCTTAAGTAATAAGTACCAACGTAAAGGTTTTGCTTTGCAAATTTTAAATTTTGAAACTAGTTGAATATGAACCTCTAAATAACAGTTTTTATTGTCGTACTGAAGGAAAATGTTTGAAAAATATACTGTGAATGACAAAATCTTCTAAAAAGTTGAAAATTATTAAAAAAAAGTAATAAAGTTATGCTGCGCATTTTTATTCTAACGATTTTAGTCTCGCATAAATGTGTTTCTATGTCTTTCAAATATACCGAAATTTTCTAGGAATGCCAATTAAAATTCTGGTAAACAAACATAAACTGTGACATGTTAAAACACGTACAAGGATCAGATACGTATTTTTAATAAATTGTTCGCTCAAATTTATCAGTTACGTTTTAAATAACAAATTAATTCTTCCTGAAAAGTAGCTTATTTGCTTTTAAAACAAGAACAAATCATGTATAATAATTTGCAACATTGAAAACATATTAAAAGTGTTTCTTTTTTTCGAATTTACAATGCGTTAAAGCTGTACAGTTAAAATGTTGCTACAAGTAATCCATTGAGATTCAATACATATAGTAAGTGCGATGATTTAAAAATGTTAAGTTTTTTCGTTCCTCTGAATTTTCTTCAATTCCTAGAACTGTTGAGATGTGTACATATATATGCATTAAATTTGATGTAAAAGAAAATGCGAAATGCTTTAAAAAGAAAAAATGACTAAACAACGTTGAAAAAGAAATTGCGAAATACGAATTTAAGTAAACATTTTAATATTCTAGTAATGAATATTTAACTGCAATCCCATTATCGGAAGGCACAGTTAACGATTACATTATCCTTTCTGTTAGATCTGACAGAAAAAGCTAAGTGTGACGATGCAATAATCATATTTAATTGCAAACATGCCACTTGCTTACTGACTTAATAGTACAAGTTAGGGCTTTTGGCTCTGTTAACTTCTTACTACTAGCCAGACTGAAACTCTCTTATGCTTCATATATAAATTTTTTACCCAATATTTTTTTTACGTATGTAAACGTGTAAGGTTTTAGTTAAACTAACCAAGTTTATTTTAATTTAAATCTTTTCTATCTCCTCTCTGCTTCAACTTCCTGTCAGAAGAAGCGCGCGTTTTTAGCTTATGCTAATTTTTGAAGTTCAGCCAGGCACTATTTAAGACAGAGGTAGAAACCTCTCGGTGTGTGAGAGCTTTGCCTCAGATCACGGTCACGCTGCTCAACTTTCGCCTGACCAGCTAGCAGTTTAAATTTATAAGC